>CM069160.1:27628224-27915559 GCA_035221665.1 Okamejei kenojei | reverse complement strand
ATCCCACCCCACTATGTCAAGACACCTCAGACACTCTCCGTCGGCTCCGTGTCATTTCCCATTCTCCCGGCACCCATCCTCTCCAAGTTACCATGGACGTCCAGTCCCTCTACACCTCCATCCCCCACCATGCCGGTCTCAAAGCCGCTCCGGTTCTTACTCGACCAAGGAGCAACCCATACCCTCCACTGACACCCTCCTCCGCCTAGCGAGTATGTCCCACACCCTCAATAACTTCTCTTTGATTCTCCCGTTTTCCTTCCCAAACCCAAACACTACGTAGCTATGGGGACCGCATGGGCCCCAGCTACGCTTGCCTCTTTGTTGGTACATATCGAACAATCCTTGTTCTCCGGCGTACCGAGGGCCCCATCCCCGACCTCTACCTCCGTTACATCGACGTCTGCTTTGGTTCACCTCCTCACCCACACACACCAGACTGACTTCATCATATCACCACCAACTTCCATTCCCGCACTCCAATACACAAGACCATTCCCGACCTTTTCCTACCTATTCCTCGACCTCAACCATCTCTAATGCATGTGATTACACAACACTCCGTGACCGACATCCACTACAAACCCTCTGAATCCCACAGCTACCTGTACTACTCTTCCTCCCACCCTGCTCCTGTAAGGCTCCAACCCCTATTCCCAATTCCTACCGACTAACGCCGCATCGGACCCAGGATGAGGTTTCCACACCCAGGTCATCACAAATGGCCTCATTCTTCAAGAACTGGATTCCCCTCCCCCACTATTGAAGAGGCTCTCACCCATGTCTCCTCCATACACCGCAACACCTGCCCTCGCTCCCCATTACCCCCCATCGCAACAGGGCAGAGTCCCCCTGGGGGTCCTCACCTTTCACCCCACCCAAGCCGGCAAATACAACAAAGTCCTCCGCCAGTTTCCCACCATCCAACGTGACCCCTCCTACCCGCCACATCTTCCCATTTCCCCCCCTGTCTGCCTTCCCATAGAACCGCTCCCCACCGCAACTTCCCTTGTCAATTCTCCCTCCCCTCCCGCTCTACTCCTTCCCTGGCACTTTTCCCTTGCAACCGCAAGAAAATGCAACACATTACCCTTCACCTCCCCCTCCACTCCTTTCAGGGACCCAGCAGTCCTTCCGGTCCGACAGAGGTTCACCTGCACCTCCTACCAACCTCATCTACTGCATCCGCTGCACCAGATGCCAGATGACTATATTCGGTGAGACCAAGCGGAGGCTTGGCGATTCGCTTCGCCGAACACCTCCGCTCGTTCCGCAATACCAACCCAACCTCCCGGTGGCCTCTGCACTCAACTCCCCCTCCCTTCCGCATCCGACCTCTCGGATCCTGGCCTCATCCAACGGCCAGAGTGAGCAAACAACCGGCAAGGATGGAGGAACAGCACCTCATAGTCAGCTTGGGGAGTCTGCATCCTTAAGGGCTTGAACATTGATTTTCCAAATTCTGAAACCCTTGCTGTCCTCCATCCTCCTCCTTCCCACCTCCCCTCAGCCCTCGGCCCTGGCATCATTCCCTCAATCTCTATCTCCCACCCCCACCCCAGTCGCACCAGCTTCTCATTTTCCCACCACAAACAGCTTCAATGGCTTGGTTCCCTTTAATCATCGATACTTTTTTGCAATAACTTCTTTTCATTCATTGTTCCTTATCTCTCCACATCCCGTCTATATTCTCCTCGTTTCCTGATCCCTGACCATTCTCGAAAGGGTCCTCGACCGTAACGGTCGCTATCTCCTTCGCTCCTAGATGCTGCTGCATCCCGCTGAGTTTCTCCCAGCTTTGTGTACCCTTAACAATCTTACATTTTCAATGAGATCCCCCCTCATCCTTCTAAACTCCAGAGTTTTACAAAGCCCAGTTGCCCATTTCTCTCAAGCGTATGACAGTCCTGCCATCCCGGGAATTAACCAAGAAAACAATGCTGCACTCCCTCAATACAAAGAATGTCCCTTCCTCAAATTAGGGGACAAAACTGCACACAATACTGCAGGTGCGGACTCACTAGGGCTCGTGTACAACTGCAGAAGGACAATCTTTGCTTCTTATATTCGATTTTCCTCTTGTATACAAGGTAAAAAAAAGTCTGTGTTCTGTGTTCCATATTCTTTGTTCTGTACAACCTCGCTCGAAGGATCCAAGTTCTATGAAAGGGGAACCATAACACCAGCGTTGTGGAAGCTTGTGGCGAAACAGTGCTGTGTGGTACTTGGGCGACCTCAGGGAGGAGAATACATGCAGTGGCTCGTAGAAAGAGTCCAAAGCCAAACTTTGACCGAGTTTTCCTTTCATCAATTGGTCCACCTTTCCGATTTTCTGAAAGCCTTTTAGAAAGGTGCCACACTGAGGCTTGCTAAGGAAGAATGAGAGCCCCACGGTAATCAAGGGTCCAGATGCAGCATCGGACGGCAGGTTGCTGGATGGCAGGAAGACGAAGAGTGCAATAAAGGGGGCTTTTTCAGGTTGGCTGCCAGTGACTAGCGGAGTTCCGCAGGGGTTTGGTGCTGGGCCGCTACTCTTCACCTGTATATGAATGATTTTGGACGAGGGGATTGAAGGCTTTGTGTGGATGATTCAAAAATAGGTGGAGGGGCAGGTAAGTGTAGAGAAAGCTGAAGAACTTGACAGGTTGGGAGAGTGGGGCAGAAAAGTGGCAGATGAATAAAATGTAGCGAAGTGCGGAGGCATGCATTTGGTAGTAGGAATCAAGGCATAACTAGTCTAAATGGGGAGAGAATCACAGAAATCGAGGTGCAAAGGGACTCGGTAGTGCTGGTGCGGATTCTCACACGTTAAGCTGCAAGTGGAATCGTAGCAAACGAAAAGCAAACCCATGCTAGCATTTATTTCAAGAGGGCTTGTATGCAAAAAACACAGGATTAATTGCTGACTCCATAAAGCTGGTCAGGCCGCATTTGGAATATTGTGAGCATTTTGGGCCCACATCTGAGGAAGGATGTGCTGGGCTCTGGGAGGGTCCAGAGGAGGTTTTACAAGAATGATCCCAGGAATGAAGTGGGTTTTAACCATGATGAGCGTTTGTCTCACTGGCCTGTACTCCACTGGATTTTTTTAGAAAGGAAGAGGGTGGACCCCTCGTTGAAACTTACTGAAACAATGAAAGGCCTGGATAGAGGGATGTTAGAGGAATGTTTCCACTAGTGGGAATAGTCTAGACCAGAGGTCATGGGCTCAGAATTAAAGTAGCGTTTCCTTTCAGAAGAGGTGAGGAGATTTTCTATAGTCATAGGGCGGTGAATCTGTGGGATTCATGCCACAGATGGCTGCGGACCGCCACAATCATGGATATTTTTAAGGCAGAGACAGAATAGGATACTTGAATAGTACGGGAGTCAGGGGTAATGGAGAGGACCATGGGGTTAGGAGGGAGAGTTATATCGTCAAGATTAAGATGCGAGTAGAGTTGATGGCGAATGGCCTAATTCTGCTCCTATCAACTTTTGACCATTTGACCTTTTGACATTATGACATGATCTACTCGCAAGAAGTAGGGGTGGGATTGTCAGTCATGGAAAGCCATGAATATTAGATTATCTTGCCCTTTCGTTACAGCCCCCCCGCTCGTTCAAAGCCCGCCGGAAACGCAAGACCACAAATGACATCGCAGCTTTTTAGTGCCGGTTGCGTTGAGATGAGAGGTGGGGGCGGAACAGATACAAGTTCAATCCACGCGCTGGCCCAACGAAATATGTGGAGCTGTTCCTCCAATTAGCGCTGGGGCACACATTCTGACAGTGGAGGAGGCCCAGGACAGAAAGTCATGTGGGAATGGGAGGGGGCGTAGAAGGTGTATGGAAACAGGGAGGAGTTCAGGTAGACCCAGGCAAAGGAGTTCAACGGAGGAACAGCCCCTCATAACTCGCTTGGGCAGCTTACCCCCAGCGTATGAAACATTGACTTCTCTAAACTTCAAGAAACCCTTGCTTACCCTCTCACATCCATCCCACCCCAACCTTGTTCCCACTAGTTTTTCACCGTCCACCTGATTAAATAATTGCTGATTGTACACCTCGTTTCACCTTGCCACAAGCTAACAATGAACCTTTCTAACCATTTCGTAACAGCAATCTGCATGATCTTTCGTTTCACACTTGCCCTCCCATATCTCTAGAATCCCCCTCCCATGACATCTCACTCTGACGAAGGGTCTCGACCCAAAACCACCCATTCCTTCTACCTGAGATGCAGCCCTGTCCCCGCTGAGTTACTCCAGCAATTCTGTCCCCTGAGTTTACTCCAGCATACTGTCCACTGATTCCTCCAGCAATCTGTCCCGCTTGGGTTAACTCCATCATTTCTGACCCGCTGAGTTACTACACCAGCTTTCATTCTGCCCCGCTGAGTTACTCCAGCGATCTGCCCCGCTGAGTTATCTCCAGCATTGCCCGGCCGCTGAGTTACTCCAGCATTCTGCCCCGCTGAGTTACTCCAGCATTCTGTCTCCCGCTGAGTTATCTCCAGCATTCTGTCCCGCTGTGAGTTACTCCAGCATTCTGTCTCCGCTGAGTTACTCCAGCAATCAGGTTCCCTGCCCCGCTGAGCGTACTCCATTAGCATTCTGCCCCCCGCTGAGTTACTCCAGCATTCTTTTGTTTGTTCAGCCCGCTGAGTTACTCCCCCCAGCATTTCTGCCCCGCTGAGTTACTCCAGCATATTGGCCCCGGCCTGGGTTACTCCATCATTCTTTCCCGCATGAAGTTACTCCAGCATTCATGTACCCGCTGAGTTACTTCCCCAGCATTCTGTCCCGCCTGGGTTACTCCAGCATCTTCGGTGTAAACCAGCATCTACAGTTCCTTCCTCCACAGAATGGTTGGTAGTGTCAAATTTCACACTGACCGACCGACCTGGCAGACAGACAGACAGACAGAACATGGGGCATGACTAGCAGCACTGGGCCTGTACTGGCTGGAGTTTAGAGGATGAGCGCACCCTCATTGAAACTTACAGAATATGTGAATGACCCTGGATAGAGTGGATGTGGGAGAGGAATGTGTTCTCCACCAGTGAGGGAGAGTCCCCGGGAACCAAAGGTCACAGCCCCAGATTTAAAGACGTTCGCTTTTGGAAGAGATGAGGAGGAATTTCTGCTTCTTAGAAGTCAGAGGGTAGGTGAATCTGTGGAATTCATTGCCACAGACGGCTGTGGGGGCCACAATCAGTGGGTATTTTTAAAAGTGGAGATTGACATATTCGTGATGAGGACGGGTGTCAGGGGTTATGGGGGGACGAGTGGCGTGGTGCCGGAGACTCACAGCGCCAGAGACCCGGGTTCGATCCTGACTACGGGCGCTGTCTGCACAGAGCTTGCACATTCGCCCTGTGACCCGCGGGGGTTTTCTCCGGCTGCTCCGGTCTCCTCCCACACTCCAAAGATGTGCAGGTGTGTAGGCTAATTGGCTTCTGGAATAAACGTATAGGTTGTAATCAGGTGACACAGCGGGTAGAACTGTTGCCTCACAGCGCCAGAGACCCGGGTTTGTGTGTGTGTGTGTCTGTGTGTGTGGTGAGTGTGAGTATGTTCGTGTGTGCGTGTGTGCGTGTGCATGCGTGCGTGTGATGTGTGAGTGTGTGTGTAGGTGTGTGTGTGTGTGTGTGGTGTGTGTGTGTTAAGGTTGAGTGTGGGTGTGTGTGTGTGTGTGTGTATGTGTGTGTGTGTGTAGTGTGTGTGTGTGTGTGTTAGTGTGTGTGTGTGTGTGTGTGTGTGTGTGTGTGTGTGTGTGTAGTCTGTGTGTGTGTGTGTGTGTGTGTGTGTGTAGTGTGTGTGTGTAGTGATGTGTGTGTGTGTGTAGTGTGTTGTGTGGTGTGTGTGTAGTGTGTGTGTCGTGTGTGTGTGTTGTGTGTGTGTGTTGTGTAGTGTAGTGTGTGTAGTGTGTGTGTGTAGTGTGTGTAGTGTGTGTGTGTGAGTAGTGTGTGTGTGTGTGTGTGTGTGTGTAGTGTGTGTGTGTGTGTGTAGTGTGGTGGGTGTATGGAACAAGCTGCCAGAGGAGGTAGTTGAGGCAGGTACTGTCGCAACATAGAAACATAGAAAACAGGTGCAGGAGTAGGCCATTCAGCCCTTCGAGCCAGCACCGCCATTCAATATGATATCATGGCTGATTGTGAAAAATCAGTACCTTGTTCCTGGTTTTTGTCCCATATCCCTTGATTCCATATAATCAAATATAACAATTACAGCACGGAGACAGGCCCTCTCTGGCCCTTCCAATCCGTGCCGATCCATTCCGTAGTCGTAAGAACTTACTCTCTATATCTTGTATCTTACTCTCTTTGGAAAACAATCCAGTGAATTGGGCCTCCACTTGCCATCCACACCTCTGTGGCAGAGAATTCCACAGATTCACAACTCTCTGGGTGAAAATGTTTTTCCTCATCTCAGTCCTAAAGGGCCGACCCCTTATTCTTAAACTGTGATCCCTGGTTCTGGACGCCCCCAACATCAGGAACATTTTATCTGCATCTAGCTTGTCCGATCCCTTAAGAATCTTATATGTTTCCATTAGATCCCCTTCCATCCTTCTAAATTCCCGTGACTATAAGCCCAGTTAAATCCCAGTGAACATAAGCCCAGTATAAATTCCAATGAATATGTGATAGAATCATAGAGTGATACAGTGTGGAAACAGGCTCTTTGGCCCAACCTGCCCACACCGGCCAACACGTCCCAGCTACACTAGTCACACCTGCCTGCGTTTAAGACCAGTGTAAATTCCAGTGAATTAAGCCCAGTCGATCCATTCTTTTTTTGGTTTAAACATAAAAAATGTATTAGGATAGGAAAGGTTTTAAATGCATAAGGAGCAAACATGGATTGATGGAACTAGCTTAGATGGGATATCTTGGATAGCATTGAAGAGCTGGGCTGAAGGTGCCACTTTAACGTGCTGTATGACTCCATGCCTCTCCGATGGTTCTTATTGTTAGTTTTCAACGATGAAAGTTCGATTCTGATCTCTGACTCATCCGTGTGGAGTTTTCCACGTTTTCCCCGTGACCTGCTCGTGGGTTTTCTCCTCCTCCGGGTGCTATCCAGTTGCCTCACCCACACCCCAAAGACGTGTGGGCTGGTGGAATAACTCTGCAAGGTTAATCTGGCGTGTAGGTGAGTGATAGAATATGGTGGAAGCTGGATGGTAGTAGAGGTGGCACGGTGGCGCAGCGGTAGAGTTGCTGCCTCACAGCGCCAGAGACCCGGGTTCGATCCCGACTACAGGTGCTGTCGGTACGGAGTATTTGTACGTTCTCACCCGTGACCCGCGTGTGTTTTTTTCTCCGGGAATCTCCGGTTTCCCCTCCCCCACACTCAAACAGGTTTGTAGGTGAATTGGCTTGATGTAAATGTAAATTGTCCCTAGTGTGTGTAGGATAGTGTAAATGCCCTGTCCCACTTTATTAGGAAAAACCCGAACGGAATCCTCTGAGACTTTGCGCCCCACCCAAGGTTTCCGTGCGGTTCCCGGAGGTTTTTGTCCTTCAACTAGCATCGCAACCGGCTATCGACTAACAAATTACCGATCTTTAAAATGGAACCCACTTTCGACCATTAGGGAGACTGACAAAAAAAACCCTCCGGCAAACTCACTCCGGGCAACCTTCCGGGGAACCGCCCGGAAACCCTTTGGGTGGGGCGCAAAGTCTCCAGAGGTTTCCGTTCGGGTTTCCTAAGTGGGACAGGGGCATTAGTGTGCGGGGATCGCTGGTCAGCCGCGGACACAGTGGGCTGAAGGGGGCTGTTTCTGCACTGCATCTCTACTCTAAACTATACTGAACTTAAGTCAACTAAACTAAGAACAGTCCCGGTAAATGGTTTGGCATATTGTGTAGCGAGATATGAGAGACTGCAGATGCTGGAATCTGGAGCAAAACACAAAATGGTGGGAGAACACTCAGGCAGCATCTGTGTAGGGAGATGGACTGTTGACCATCCATCTGGGAGGAAGGTCCCGTCCTGAGACCAGTCGTCTGCCCATTTCCCTCCACAGAATGCTGCCTGACCCGCTGAGTTCCTCCAGCACTTTTGTTTTTTTGTTAAAATGTGATATCCTTGCAGATTGATGTAAGATTGGTGGAGGTGGTGCAGCGGTAGAGTTGCTGCTTCGCAGCGCCAGAGACCTCGGGTTCCAATCCCGACTACCGTCGCTGTCTGTGCGGAGTTTGCACGTTTCTCCCGTGACCTGCGTGGGTTTTCTCAAGAGATCTTCGGTTTCCCCCCACTCTCCAAGATGCGCAGGTTTTAGGCCGATTGGCTTCGTTATATATTGTAGATTGTCCCCGGTTGTGTGTAGATTAGTGCTAGTGTGCGGGGATCACTGGTCAGCACAGACTCGATGGCTGAAGGGCCTGTTTCCAAGCCTGTTATCTGAAGTCTAAAGTTTAAGTCAAGTCAAGTCACATTTATTTAGTATAGCGCTAATTTAAAAACAACTCTCGTTGGACCAAAGTGTGTTACATTGGTATAAGAATAGTATAACAAAACAACAGTGGTTCATAGATTAAATACAAACATCACTACATACATATAGCCCTCGCTCAGAGGACGTCAAGAAAGCCTTGGGAGTAACAGATTGGTTTTTGTCTCGACTTGAAGGAGTCGATGGAGGAGGCAGTTCTGATGGGATGGGGATGCTGTTCCACAGTCTAGGAGCTGCAACCCCAAAGGCGTAGAGAGGTCACCCCCTGAGCTTATGCCTAACCGCGGGATATTCAGTAACCCCAAGTCGGCTGATCTGAGGGACCTGGAGGTGGAGTGGTGGGTAATGCCCCTGTCCCACTTAGGAACTGGAGGTGGAGTGGTGGGTAATGCCGCTGTCCCGGAGGTTCCTGGAGTTTCCTGGAGGTTTTTGTCAGTCTCCCTAATGGTCGAAAGTGGTTTACGTTTTAAAAATCGGTAATTGTTTAGTCGAAGCCGGTTGCGATGCTAGTTGAAGGTGGTTGCCAGAGGACAAACACCTCCGGGAACCGCACGGAAACCTTGGGTGGGGGCGCAAAGTCTCCAGAGGTTTCCGTTCAAGGTTTCCTAAGTGGACGGGGGCAGCAGACTTTAATGTAGGTGGGGGCAAGCCCATTGTGGGCATTGTTGACATGCAGGAGGAAGGTTGAAGTTAATCACATTTTTGTGTTTTGGCACGGGAGGCACCTTGGAAGAAAGGTGTTTTCCATGAATGGGAAGTCACTCTCAGGAGGAGTTGCAGGGAGGAAGTGAAACAAAGATCATTCCGGCCCATCAGTTGTGCTGAACCCATCGAAGGAGGCTGGCACGATTTCCCTGTAGACTTTTCCAATCTCTTCTGATCAAGTGCGTACGCGTACCCAAAACTGTTTTGAAAGTCACTGTTAAATATGTTTCCACGCAGGTCACGGGAAGAACGTGCAGACTCCCTACAGACAGCACCCGTGGCTAGGATTGAACCCGGCTCTCTGGTGCTGTGAGGCAGCAGCTCTACCGCTGTGTCACCATAGAAACATAGACAATAGGTGCAGGAGGAGGCCATTCGGCCCTTCGAGCCAGCACCGCCATTCATTGTGATCATGGCTGATCGTCCCCAATCAATAACCCGTGCCTGCCTTCTCCCCATATCCCTTGATTCCACTAGCCCCTAGAGCTCTATCCAACTCTCTCTCAAATCCATCCAGTGATTTGACCTCCCCTGCCCTCTGTGGCAGGGAATTCCATAAATTCACAACGCTCTGGGTAAAAAAAGATTTTTCTGACCTCAGTCTTAAATGACCTCCCCTTTATTCTAAGACTGTGGCCCCTGGTTCTGGACTTACCCAACATTGGGAACATTTTTCCTGCATCTAGCTTGTCCAGTCCTTTTATAATTTTATATATTTCTATAAGATCCACCTCATCCTTCTAAACTCCAGTGAATACAAGCCACCCTGTTTCATGTATGGTCTGAGTGAAGGTAGATGGGACTAGGGGAATATAAATGGTCGGCACGGACTGGAAGGGCCAAGAGGGCCTGTTTCCGTGCTGTAATTGTTATATGGTTATGTAATATCTTTTTTAATGTTGCTGTTATACCTGCATCACCTACCTCGACTGGCAGCTCGTTCCATACGCATAAACGTGCTGTGGGAAAAACGTTGGCCTTCAGGTTCCTATTAAATTTCCCCCTTCTTTCATTATAAAAAGACCCTGTCCCACCTGTATGCGATTGCATGCGTCTAGTGCGACCTAACGTGGTCGCTTGAGCCGTTCGGCCTCGCGGGGCCGGTCCCACTTCGATCGATGTGGTGCTTATTATGGGAGTTGTGCGGGCTGGTCCCGACATCGCGCGGGGCTCCGAAAAACTGACCATGTTCAAAAATCCCGAGCGGCAACGGCCTGTCGGCCCGCGGGCGCATTGAGGACGTACGCAGCGTCTCGACGTCGTACGCAGCGTCTGGATGGCGTACACCTAGCGCGTGGCGTTGCGTGACGACGTCACCGCCCGACGCCGTGCGACGTCCAAATTCAGTCGGCCCGCCTCCTGCCCAGCTGATTGGTGAGTATGATGTCGGGACCAGCTCCATACGGCTCCACGGTTGGAAGTGGGACCGGCCCCGCGAGGCCGTGCGCCTCAAGCGGCCACGTTTGGTCGCGCTCGCCGCATGCTGGCGCGACAGGCCCTTAAGACTTGATTGCTTCATGTTTTGTCTTTCTGCTGACTGGTTGGCACGCAACACAAGCGTTTTCACTGTACCTCGGTACATGTGACAATAAACTGAACAAAACTATGTTTTAGTGTTCTAGTTTTTAGTTTATGTTTTAGAGATACAGCGATGAAACAGGCCCATCGGCCACCGGGTCCGCGCCCGACCAGCGATCCCCCGCACATTAACACTATCCTACAGCCACTAGGGACAGTTTTTACATTTACACCAAGCCAATTGACCTGCAATATCCGCACATCTTTCATGTGTGGGAGGAAAAACCGAAGATCCCGGGAAAAAGCCCACGCAGGTCACGGGGAGAACGTACAAACTCCGTACAGACGGCACCCGTAGCCGGGATCGAACCGGGTCTCCGGCGCTGCATTCGCTGGAAGGCAGCAACTCTACCGCTGCGCCACCGTGACTGGTGGCTCTTTGATTCCTCTCGCCTGGGTAAAAGACTGATGTCTGAAGAAGGTCTCGACCCGAAACGTTCCCCATTCCTTCCCTCCAGAGATGCTGCCTGTCCGCTGAGTTACTCCCAGCTCATTTGTGTCTATCTTTGGTTTAAACAGCGTCCGCAGTTCCTTCCTACACATTTTGTCCACCTCCGCTGCCAACTTCAGGGAACATTACTCCTGGATTTCCTCTGCTCTACAACACTCCCCCCATTCACAGTGAAAGTCCTTCACTGCTTTTGATTTTTGTAGATTGTCACCATTGCACCATATTTGAGGCCCTCTTCTCCTTGCCCAAAAAATGTACTGTGAGATGTTGTCTTATATGTTAGTTAGTTTAGTTTATTGCCCCTTACACCGATGTACAGTGAAAAGTCTTTGTTGCGTGCTAACCAGTCAGCGAAAGACAATACATCACAACAATTGAATCCGTCCACAGTGTACATATTACAGGATAAAGGGAATAACTTTTCAGTGCATTCTGCATTTGTCCAGGGCCCTGGTGAAACCACATCTGGAGTATTGTGTACAGTTTTGGTCTCCTAATTTGAGGAAGGGCATCCTGCTATTGAGGCAGTGCAGTGTAGGTTCGCCACCAGGTTAATCCCCGGGATAGGGGACTGTCATATGAGGAAAGATGAAAAGACTGGGCTTGTATTCACTGGAGTTTAGGAGGATGTGGGGGGATCTTACAGAAACGTATAAAATATAAAAAGGACTGGACAAGCTAGATGCAGGAAAAAATGTTCCCAATGTTGGGGAGTCCAGAACCAGGGCCACAGTCTTAGAATAAAGGGAGGTCATTTAAAAATTGAGGTAGAGAAAAAACATTTTTCACCCAGAGGGTTGTGAATTTGTGAATTCCCTGCCACAGAGGCATGGAGGCCAATTTGTTGGATGAATTTAAAATGGAGTTAGATAGAGCTCTAGAGGCTAGTGGAGTCAAGGGATTATGGGAGAAGGCAGGCACGGGTTTTTGATAGGGGATGGTCAGCCATGATCACAGTGAATGGCAGATACTGGCTTGAAGGGCCAAATGGCCTCCTCCTTGCACCTATTTTCTATGTTGTTCTAGGCAAGATAATGTCTAGTGAAGTCGTAATATATAGAGTTTAGTTTGAAGTGGACTCTCGAACGAGGATAGATGGGAGGTCAGGACCGCTCTCTAGTTGGTGAGAGGATTAATTTGTTTGTCTATTGTCACGTGTAGCCGAGGTACAGTGAAAAGTTTTGTATGCGGGCTATCCTGGTCAGCGGAACAGACAATACATGATTACAATCGAGCCGTCCACAGTTCTATAAATTGCTCCTAGTGTGTGTAGGATGGGAAAAAAACTAGTGATAAAGATGGATCCCTGGTCGGTTGCAGACTCAGTGGGCCAGAACAAGCAGCCTGTTCCCATGCTGTATGTCTAAAATAAACAAAAACTGGACTGAAGAGAACTAAACTGAAACTGATCTAAACTGAACTATACTAAACCAAACTAAACTAAAACTAAAAAAATCTAAACTAAATGATCTAAAACTGATCTAAACTGATCTAACTGATCTAAACTAAACTGATCAAACTAAACTGATCTAAACTGATCTAAACTAAACTGATCTAAACTGATCTAAACTGATCTAAACTGATCTAAACTAATCTAAACTGATCTAAACTGATCTAACTGATCTAAACTGAACTAATCTTAAACTAAACTGAATCTCTAAACTGATCTAAAATGATCTAAACTGATCTAAACTGATCTAGAACTACTGAACTAATCTAAATCTAACTGATCTAAACTGATCTAAACTGATCTAAACTGATCTAAACTGATCTAAACTGATCTAAAACTGATCTAAACTGAACTATACTAAACCAAACTAAACTAAACTAAACTAATCTAAACTAAAACTGATCTAAACTGATCTAAACTGAACTGAGTATTTAAACTAAACTAAACTAAAACTAAATTAATCTAAACTAATCTACACTGAACTAAACTAAACTAATACTATTACAGAACAAATGACAGATGATGTGGATATTTATAGGCAATGACGCACAGCTGTATATACAGGCGAATATCCTCTTGCGTAAATTTGGTGCGTGTGCAGATGTGGTGAAGATGTCACTATTTAGAGCATACTGCACACCCCTCTACACTGCGCACCTGTGGTCGAACTATTTAAATACAAGTATGCAGAGACTAAAGGTTGCATATAACAATGCCATGAGAACACTGCTTAGGCAACCAAGATGGTTGTAGTGCCAGTAATATGTTTGTGGCTGCAGGAGTCAGTACTTTAGAAGCTATCCTAAGACACCACATGTATAAATTTCATTTGCAGGATAAATTACTCTAAAAAATGTGCTTATTGTGGCCTTGACAAACATAAGGGTTAGCACTACACGCTACGAATCCCAGTTGTGGAGACACTGGTATCGTTGTTCTCGTTGTACAACATTGATCATTTTTTACTCTGGATTTTTAACTTAACTATTGTGGGGTTTTTTTTAAAATATATAAATTATGATGTTTTTTATGTGATTTATCATGATTTTTATATATATTTATGGTATTTGAGATGCAATGCATTTTTTAATGTAATGTTGCCCCTTGTCTGGACCTTGAGTCCGTAATAAAGTTATTATTATTATTATTTATACTAAACTAAACTGAGGTTAATCCAAACTGAACTAGAGCAACCATCGTAGAGTCTGTTCGCACCTTCTCCATCATGGTCTAGTTTGGCTCAGCCACCAAGCACGGCACCCGGAGGCTGCAGCGAATCGTCCGATCAGCAGAGAAGATTATGGCTGCAACCTTCCCTCCATTGATGAACTGTACACTGCAAGGGCCAGGAAGCGAGCGGGCAAGATCATCTCTGACCCCTCTCACCCTGGCCACAAACTCTTTGAATCAACCCTCTGGAAGGCGACTCCGGACTGTCAAAGCTGCCACAGCCGGACATAAAAACAGTTTTTTATCCACGAGTAGTTGCTCTACTCAACAGCCAGAAATCTGTACCTCCCTTTGATCTGGTATTTTGTTGGTTCACATGCTTGATCAATGGTGTTTTATCATTAATGTTTTATTATTATTAATGTTTAGTGTTTTCTGAGTCATTCGTAACTGTCACTGTATGTCATGTTGTTACTTGTGGGTGGAGCACCAAGGCAAATTCCTTGTATGTGAATACTTGGCCAATAAACTTACTTACTTACTTAATTACTTACATACATACTAAACTGAACTGAACTAAATTGAACTAAGCTAAACTATACTAAACTAATCTATAAACTGAACTGATAGTAACTGATCTAAACTGAACTGAACTAAACTAAAATAAAATAAAAAAACTGAACTGAACTGATCTAAACTAAACTAAACTAAACTATACTGATCTAGACTAAACTGAACTAAACCGAGTTAAACTGAGTGAAAGTTGGGCCGAATGGCCTGTTTCCGTGCTGTGTGACTATGACTCGTCTTTGGATGAAGGATGAAATAGGGACTCCATGAGTTAAAAACAAAAGTCAGGATCACATTTTTGAGTGGTAGTAGTTTGCAAATGTTGCGAAGAATTTGTACAGGTGGGGGATTATGTTCACAGGTTGCAGTTAGCAATGGAATTTGCCTTAATCTGTGCCCTCAGAGGGAAAGAGTAGAGAATCAACAGTGGTTAATCTATCACTTAAACAAATACAAAAGAAAAAAACATGATTTGTGAGTTCCTTGTTTAAGGGGAAACAAAAAATCGATTGATGTTATCAACATTTTTCCGACACTTGCAGTGTGTACTCAAGTGTCCTTAGGGTTAGAATCCAGGCAGGTTCACTATGTTCTGCCCAAGGGAACATTACTGCCTTAACGAGAACAGCCCGTGAATGTTATCGGGTCAATCTTTTACAAAAAGCTGCCCTTTACCACCTCCGACACTTTCAAGTGCTTCCAACATTCACACCCACTGTGTCGGCTGTCGGGTGTAAGGAAGGCTCACGAGTCTCTCATCCGTAGTTTTTGTTTGTGTGTTTGGGTGTCTTTGTTAATTATCTGTTCGCCACGCTGACCTGTAAATAGATATCAAAAGCGGAAAATCCTTCAACTCCGAACCTAGGTAAGTTTCCATTGAAACCTCTCCAAAATAGCCGACTTCCTACAATAAAACATAATCACAGCCAGTAAATTAACATTTATGGCGTTGGGTTTTTAAAATCCTACCACAAAAATCAAATAGCGGCTCCACTCTCAATGTTAAAACTTGTTATTGGATCATAATATTCCTTGCATAGGTTATTAACAATATCTCTTGGATCCAACATAATATATCTTGGATAAGTTAACAGTATTTCTTGCTAAATTGTGAAGAGACTATTTTTTTTTTGGATAGGCTACAAATATATTTCTTGCACAAGCCCTGGACTAAATATTTCTTCCATAAGTTAGTGACAATATTTTTTGCACAAGTTTTTAACAGCATATTTGTAGGATAATTTTCTGATGATATTTCTTGGCTAAGTTTTAATATTTCTTCAATAAGCTAGGATTTCATAGGTCGGCACGGTAGAGTTTCTGCCTTACAGCGTTCTCAGCGCCAGAGACCCGGATTCGATCCCGACTACGGGTGCTGTCTGTACGGAGTTTGTGCGTTCTCCCCGTGACCACGTGGGTTTTCGCCAAGATTTTTGGTTTCCTCCCACACTCCAAAGATATACAGGTTTATAGGTTAATTGGCTTGATATAAATAAATGAAATAAAATTACCTTGTGTGAGCAGGATGGTGTTAATGTGCGGGGATCGCTGGTCAGTGCAGGCAAGGTGGGCCTGTTTCCGCGCTGTATCTCTAAACTAAACTAAACTAAAAGCTACTGACAATATTTCTGAGGTGTTTGGAACAGATTATTTCTTGCACATGTTATTGATGGTATTTAGAGTCTAAAGTCATATTGCGTGGAAACAGACCCTTTGGCCCAATTTATCCATGCTGACCAACATGCCCCATCTAAGCTAGTCCCATTTGCCTGTATATTCCTGTATTACACAGATTACATTACTTTTATTTTGTTTATTTGCACCATGTTTTAAAAGAAGACAAACGATCAATTTATAATACCATACAGTGCTGGGAGGGAAGGTAAGCTCAGAGGGCTTATACAAAGTCCGCTCCCATCTGAAAATGAGCGTTAATGGCAAACCAGGGGGTAGGTGAAATAAAAAAGACAATAATAAGCAATAATACAGTTTAAGAATGAAAATTAAAAATATGAAATTAAAAATATGAAAATAAATAAAATAATAAGGTATAGTATGAGATAAGAGTCAACGGAAGTAGTTTGAGCTCATAAATAGCATTACAAAAAGCTGGAGGTCAGAACTCAGGACATGATGAGAAACTTTTTAAGCTCAATCTTAAAGGTGGCTAAGGAGGTATGAGACTTTAATGACAGAGGCAGGGTATTCCAAAATTTAGGACCTTTAAAAGTAATGCAATGTTGGTGTTTGGATGTTCGACAAAACGGAAGATGAAGATCATTTCTTCTTCTGGTTGGGTAATGGTGAATATCAGAAGAAAGGGTGAAAAGATCATGAAGAGAAACAGGCAAATCATGTTTACATTTAAGATATTTGAAAATAAAAATGCTCAAAAGTAAAACTGAATAGAATCTTTCCACATGTCTCTCCTATCTATGATAAAAGTCAGCATCTAGAGGCTAACTTAACACATACTTTTGCAAATTGTATAAAAATCAAAAATTTCTGGATTGATATTTTTAGAATAACTTCTGAAGTTATTAATACTAAACTGGATCCGGACTCAAATACTTGGAATATCAGAACAAAGTTTAACACTCACAACAAGCCAAAGGAATTTCCTAGATTACAGTATAATAATCGGGAAGAAATTAATATTAAAATTTTGGAAAGGTCCTATAACCCCCACAATTAAAATGTGGATTATGGAAATGTCGGAGACCCTACACCTGGACAGAATCAGATTTGCCTTAATGGACAAACAAGAACTCTTTGTTAGAATATGGTCTTTCATCGATTATTTGAAAGGGTAGATTTGTTTGGCAGGGGAACTTAACTGAAACCTGGACACCGGATCAGATGAAAAGTTATATTCTATATTCCTGGATCTTATCTCCAATGATTAATGGTAAATTATTCCTTATGATTTTTTTTCCCTCTCTTTCTTTTTTATTACTCTACAAAAAAAACAAAAAAACTATTAGAGGCAGAATGATTTAATTGATAATATTAATAATATATGATTGATGTACACAAAATATTTCTACCATAATATGTGTTTGCCAATTTATCTAATAAAAATATATTTTAAAAAACCCCAAAAAAACCCTATATTCCTCTAAGCCATTCGTATCAATATACCTGCCTAGTATATGCTGTCATGGTACCAGCCTCAACTACCTCCCCTGGCAGCTCGTTCCATACACCTACCACCCTTTGTGTGGAAATAATTTGCCCCTTAGGTTCCTATTAAATCTTTATCCCTCTCACCTTAAAACTGTGTCCTCTGGTTCTTGAATCCTCTACCCTTGGAAAAAAAATCCCATATAGCAATATACTATCTATTCCTCTCATGATTTTATAACACCTCTATAAACTAGTCCCTAATCCTCCTGTGCTTAAAGGAATAAAGTTCTAGTTTGTCTAACCTTTCTCCGAGAGCTTTGGCCCTCTTGCCCAAGCTACATCCGCAATATCATTTCTTGAATATATTGTTAACATCATATTTTGTGGCTGTGGTTAACATAATACTCCTTGGATAAGTAACTAACAATATATCATAAGTTCATAACTTCATAAGTGATAGGAGCAGAATTGTTTTATAGACAAAAATGCTGGAGAAACTCGGCGGGTGAGGCAGCATCTATGGAGCAAAGGAATAGGTGACGTTTCGGGTCGAGACCCTGAATTTGGCCATTCGGCCCATCAAGTCTACTCTGCCATTCAACCATTCCCTCTCGACCCCATTCTCCTGCCTTCTCCTCATAACCCCGTACTAAGCAAGAATCTGTAAATTTCCACCTTAGAAATATCCATTGGCCTCCACCGCCCTCTGTGGCAATGAATTCCACAGATTCACCACCCTCTGACTAAAGAAATTCCTCATCTTCTATCTAAAAGTGCGCCCTTGTATTCTGAGGCTATGACCTCTGATCCTAGACTCTCCCACTAGTGGAAGCATCCACTCTATCCAGGCCTTTCACTATTCGGTAAGTTTCAATGAGGTCCCCCCTCGTCCTTTTAAACCCCAGCGAGTACAAGCCCAGTGCCTTCAAACACTCATCATACGTTAACCTACTCATTCTTGTGAACCTCCTCTGGACCATCTTCAGCGCCAGCACATCCTGCCTCAGATATGTGGCCCAAAACAGCTCACAATATTCCAAATGTGACCAGTATCTTATAAAGCCTCAGCATTCCATCCCAGTTTTTATATTCTAGTGCTCTCGAAATCAATGCTCGCATTGCATTTGCCTTCCTTACTACCGCTTCGACTTGCAAACCTCCGATTTCTGAATTCTCTTCATATTTAGAAAATAGTCTATGCCTTTATTCCTACTGCCAAAATGCATGTCTCCGCACTCGGTTACGCTGTATTCAACCTGCCACTTCTCTGCCCACTCTCCCAACCTGTCCAAGTCCTTCTGCAGAGTTCTTGCTTTCTCTACACTACCTGCCCCTCCACCTATCTTTGTATCATCTGCAAACTTGGTCACAAATGTGTGGATCATTTATAAACACCGTATTTCTTAGATAAATCACTGCCAATATCGCTTGCAAAAGTTTCCAACCATATTTCTTGAGTTAGTTAGTAATATATCCCTTAGATTTTTTAGTAACGCTATTTCTTAGCTTAGATTCAACAATATTTTGTTGATGTTATTATCAATATTTCTTGTATAAGTTATTTAAATACAATTCTTTGGATAGGTTAGCAACAATATTTATTGGTTACATTATTAAATACTATCACTTGGAGATGTTGCCAACAATAATTATTGAATAAGATATTAACAACAATTTGTGGACAAGTTTTTAAAATACAATTTCTTGGCTAACAGTAAAATACTATGTCATAGATACGTTTTAAAAATATTCTTTCTTGGTTAAGTTATTAAAATATTATTCCTTTGATACACTATTAATAATATTTATTGGCTGTTATTAATTACTGCTTCTTGGATGGTATTAGAATACAATTTATTGGGTAAGTTATCAATAATATTTCTTGGATAAATTTGTAATAATATTGCTTGAATAAGTTACCAACAATATTTATTGGTTAAGTTATTAACATAGAAACATTAACATAGCACCGCCATTCATTGTGATCATGGCTGATCGTCCGCTATCAATAACCCGTGCCTGCCTTCTCCCCATATCCCTTGACTCCACTAGCCCCTAGAGCTCTATCCAACTCTCTCTTAAATCCACCCAGTGATTTGGCCTCCACTGCCCTCTGTGGCAGGGAATTCCATAAATTCACAACTCTCTGGGTGAAAAAAAAATTTCTCGCCTCAGTCTTAAATGACCTCCCCTTTATGGCCCTTGGTTCTGGACTCCCCGAATATTGGGAACATTTTTCCTGCATCTAGTTTGTCCAGTCCAGTTATTAAATATTACTTATTCGATAAGTTACTAAAATACTATTTATAGGATACGTTATTAAATACTATTTGGATAAATTATTAAAATATAATTCCTTGTATAAGTCAATAACAATATTTCTTAAATAAATGTTATGGATATGTTTCTTGCTTATTAAATACTATTTCTTAAATGTTATTGAATACTAATTGGCTTCTGTAAGTTGTAAATTGTCCCTAGTGTGCGTAGGATAGTGTTAGTGTACGGGGTGATCGCTAGCTGGCGCAGACTCGATGGGCCGAAGGGCCTGTTTCCACGCAGTATCTCTAAACTAAACTAAATATTTCTTAGATCAGCTATTAAATATAATTTCTTGGGTAAGTTATTAAATACAACTTTTTTAAAGGTATTAAATACTATTTTTGATACGCTATTAAATACTATTTTTTTTGATATGTTATTAAATGCTACTGGGTATGTTATTAAATACTATTTCTTTGAGTTATCAATAACATTTCCTGAGTAAATTGTTAAGATAATATTTCTTGGATAGGTTATGAAAGTGCAACTACTTAGATAGGTTATCAATAACATTTCTTGCATAAGTTACCAACAATACTTCTTGGTAGGTTTTTCTTATTAATTGATGAGTTGCCATTAATATTAATTGGATAAATTACTGGCAATATCTCTTGCACATGTTACTAACTTCAGTAGTTAACATAATATTTCTTGGATAAGTCTTCAATTTATTTTTTAAATAATTTATAATAATACTGCTACTACTATTGCTACATCTTTATGAGGATGTTGCCAGGACTAGAGGGTGTGAGCTACAGGGAGAGGTTGAGCAGGCTGGGTCTCTATTCCTTGGAGCACAGGAGGATGAGGGGTGATCTTATAGCGGTGTATAAAACCACGAGAGGAATAGATGGGAGTCTCTTGCCCAGAGTAGGGGAATTGAGGACCACAGGGCACAGGTTCAAGGTGAGGGGGAAAGGATTTAATAGGAATCTGAGGGGTAACGTTTTCACACAAAGGGTGGTGGGTGTATGGAACGAGCTGCCAGAGGAGGTAGTTGAGGCTGGGACTATCCCAACGTTTAAGAAACAGTTAGACAGGTACATGGATAGGACAGGATTGGAGGGATATGGACCAAGCGCAGACTGGTGGAACTAGCGTAGCTGGGACATGTTGGCTAGTGTGGGCAATTTGGGCCGAAGGGCATTTATCCACAATGTATCACTCTGTGACTCTACTACTACTATTATTACTACTGCTACCTCCTCCTCCTCCTACTACTACTACCATTACTATTACTATTATTACTACTACTATTACTCCCCATGGCTACTACTACTATTACTACTCATATTACTACTACTATGACAACTACTGCTATTGCTACTACTATTACTACTACCACTACTACTATTATTACTACTACTGCTAGTACTACTACTATTATCACTACTGCTAGTACTACTGCTATTGCTACTACTATTATCACCACTGCTAGTACTACTGCTATTGCTACTACTATTGCTACTACTATTACCGCTACTACTAATATTATTACTAGCACTGCTATTACTACTATTATTACTTTTGCTATTTCTACTACTATGACTACTACTGCTATTGCTACTACTATTACCACCACTACTACTATTATTACTACTACTGCTAGTACTACTACCACTACTACTTGGGCGGCACGGTGGCGCAACGGTAGAGTTGCTGCCTCACAGCGCCAGAGACCCGGGTTCAATCCCGACTATGGGTGCTGTCTGTACGTTCTCCCCGTGACCTGCGTGGGTTTTCTCCTGGATCTTCGGTTTCCTCCCACACTCCAAAGACGTGCAGGTGTGTAGGTCAATTGGCTTGGTATAAATGTAAAATTGTCCCTAGTGTGTGTGGGATAGTGTTAGCGTGCGGGGATCGCTGGTCGGCGCGGACTCAGTGGGCCGAAGGGCCTGTTTCCGCGCTGTATCTCTAAACTAAACTAAACGAAACTAAACTATACTACTACTACTATTACTACTACTATTACTATTAGTACTACTAGTACTAATACTGCTACTACTGCTATTACTGCTAATACTACTAATAATGCAATTACTACTTGAAGTGAAGAATGTGTTCTAGCAGATGCATTACACTCCATCAGATCTCTACTGTCAACTGTTACCAATACAACTCCACATGAGCGGTTCTTTAACTTCAAACGGTGTTCTTCTAGTGGTACTTCTCTGCCATCATGGTTGACTAGCCCTGGGACCGTGTTGCTTCATCGTTATGAATGACCCTTTGTTGATGAAGTTGAACTGACTGATGTCAACCCTTCTTATGCAACTATCAAGTATCGGGATGGACGTCAGTCAACTGTCTCACTTTGTGACCTTGCACCATGTCCGTCTTCCCCCTCAGCTCCGTCACTTCTTGATAACACTAATCGAGAACTTCCTCCAACACTCCCATCACTCCTATGGAAACCTCTATAAGAAATTCTAAAATTGTAAATCTAAATAACAATATGAGTGAAGTTATTGACCAAGCAATGTATGTACCACCAGCTATTGAAACGCCATTATCTCCTGGAGCTCCAGTGCTGCGATGGTCATCAAGATGTATTAAACCTCCTGACCGTCTCAACTTATCAATAGGAGGGGAGAATGAAGTGGGCACATGCGCAGGACATGTAACCATATAACCATATAACCATATAACAATTACAGCACGGAAACAGGCCCTCTCGGCCCTTCCAGTCCGTGCCGACCATTTGTTTTCCCCTAGTCCCATCTACCTGCACTCAGACCATACCCCTCCATTCCCTTCACGTCCATATACCTATCCACTTTACTTTTAAATGTTAAAATCAATCCTGCCTCCACCACTTCTGCTGGAAGCTGATTCCACACAGCCACCACCCTCTGAGTAAAGAAGTTCCCCCTCACGTTACCCCGAAACCTCTGTCCCTTAATTCTCATGTCATGCCCTCTTGTTTGAATCTTCCCTACCCTCAATGGGAAAAAAGTATCCACGTCAACTCTGTCTATCCCTTTCATCATTTTAAAGACCTCAATCAAGTCCCCCCTTAACCTTCTGCGCTCCAAAGAATAAAGACCTAGCTTGTTCAAGGAGTGTGTGCGTGTGGAGGGTATTTTGGGTGGGAAAGGCCTGCGGAATCAGCCATGTTTGCCAGACGTTTCTGAGTTTATGTATTATAGAAATAAGTTGCTTACAGCTTAAATAAAATTAAGTAAATTACGAGAAGTGTAAATGTTTCATTTGCCACACAACACTACTATTACTAATGCTACTACTACTAATAATAACAAAAATAAAACCACTACTAATATTAACGATTTGATTGCATTATTTAATATGCTTTATGAAGTATTTAATAATTCAGAATAATTTAATTTAGTAATTATAATTTATAATTATTTGTAATTTGTAATAAGTTTCCAATTCGTTTTCTTCGTGGCGGTTATTAATAGTGATTAGTTTTTTTCTTTGCCCCACCCTGTTTCCCCATTGGCCAGTGTGGTGGTGCTGGGGTTAAGAGGCCGGCCGAGGTGGAGAAGAGGGTCGGACTTGCCGGTCCAAATGGCCACCCGTGGCCGTCGGAGAACCTCCTTCTTACTGGTGTTCTACGTTCTGGTAGCCAGCCACGGTGAGCTAACGTTCCCACCGCGCCAGCGATCCTCCCCGTACACTCCTTCAATGTTATCCTAGTTTCGCAGCGTACACTCTGGGGACAATTTACAGAAGCCAATTAACTCTCTCCCATCTGGGTGACACGGTAGAGTTGCTGCCTCACGGTGCCAGAGACCCGGGTTCGATCCCGACCACGGGTGCTGTCTGTACGGAGTTTGCACATTACCCCCGTGACTTGCATGGGTTTCTCCGGGTGCTCCGGTTTCCTCCCACACTCCAAAGACGTGCAGGTTAATTTGTAGGTTAATTGGCCCCTGGTTCTATACTCCCTCAACATCGGGAACACGTTTCCTGCCTCTAGCATGTTCAATCCCTTAATAATCTTAAATGTTTCTACAAGATCCCCTCTCATCCTTCTAAACTCCAGAGCGTACAAGCCCAGCCGCTCCATTCTCTCAGCATATGACAGTCCCGCCATCCCGGGAATTAACCTTGTAAACCTACGCTGCACTCCCTCAATAGCAAGAATGTCCTTCCCCAAATTAGGGGACCAAAACTGCACACAATACTCCAGATGTGGTCTCACTAGGACCCTGTACAACTGTAGAAGGACCTCTTTACTGCTGTACTCAAGTCCTCTCATTATGAAGGCCAACATGCCCTGTACAATATCACCAGATCGTTGATGTAAAAGACTGTTATTCTAAGTTAGTGTCCCTCTCGCCCCGAACCCTCTCTACCTCGTGGTTACACTTGTTTTATGTCACATAATTCTCTGTAGCAAGAGTGTTGCACGGTGGCGCAGCGGTAGAGTTGCTGCCTCACAGCGCCGGAGACCCGGGTTCCATCCTGACCACGGCTGCTGTCTGTACGGAGTTTGCACGTTCTCCCTGTGACCTGCGTGGGTTTTCTCCGGGTACTAATTTCCTCCCACACTCCAAAGACGTGCAGGTTAATTGGCTCTCTGTCAATTGTCCCTAGTGCGTGTAGGATAGAACTAGTGTGCGGGGATCGCTGGTCGGTGCGGACTCAGTGAGCTGAAGGGTCTGTTTCCGCGCTGTATCTCTAAACTAAACCTAACTTGCTCTGTGGCAGAGAAAGTTCCCCTCCCTCTATTTTCAGTCTGAAGAAGGGTCCCCACCCGAAACGTCACCCATCCATTTTCTCAGATTTAACAGACTCGGTGGGTTGGAGGGCCCGCAGGAAATTGCAGCGAATTGTGGACGCAGCCCAGACCATCACACACACAAACCAACCTCCCTTCCACTGACTCCATCCACACCGCACGCTGCCTCGGCAAGGCCAGCAGCATCATCAAGGACCAGTCTCACCCCAACCACTCCCTCTTCTCCCCTCTCCCATCGGGCAAGAGGTACAGAAGTGTGAAAACGCACACCTCCAGATTCAGGGACAGTTTCTTCCCAGCTGTTTTCAGGCAACTGAACCATCCTACCACAACCGGAGAGCGGTTCTGAACTACTATCTACCTCATTGGTGACCCTCGGATTACCTTTGATCAGACTTTGCTGGCTTTACCTTGCACTAAACGTTACTCCCTTATCATTTTGCTTGGCAGCTTACACCCCAGCGGTATGAACATTGACTTCTCTAACTTCAAGTAACCCTTGCTTTCCCTCTCTCTCCATCCCTCCCCCTTCCCAGTTCTCCCACCAGTCTGACTGTCTCCGACTACGTTTTATCTCAGTTTGTTTTGTTGTCACCTTCGCCCAGGTAACAATGATCTGTTCTACATTCTTCTGGATCTCCAACTCCTTTGTCCTGTTTTCACACCTTCACACTTCCTTATCTATGTATCTCCCTCTCTCCTGATGTCAGTCTGAAGAGGGGTCTCGACCCGAAACGTCACGGGGATCTTATGGAAACTTACAAAATTCTTAAGGGGTTGGACAGGCTAGATGCAGGAAGATTGTTCCCGATGTTGGGGAAGTCCAGAACAAGGGGTCACAGTTTAAGGATGAGGGGGAAGTCTTTTAGGACCGAGATGAGAAAAACATTTTTCACACGGAGAGTGGTGAATCTGTGGAATTCTCTGCCACAGAAGGTAGTTGAGGCCAGTTCATTGGCTATATTTAAGAGGGAGTTAGATGTGGCCCTTGTGGCTGAAGGGATCAGGGGGTATGGAGAGAAGGCAGGTACAGGATACTGAGTTGGATGATCAGCCATGATCATATTGAATGGCGGTGCAGGCTCGAAGGGCCGAATGGCCTACTCCTGCACCTATTGTCTATGTCACCCATTCCTTCGATCCAGAGATGCTGCCTGTCCCGCTGAGTTGCTCCAGCATTTTGTGTCTATCTTCAGTTTAAACCATCATCTGCAGTTCCTTCCTATAAATTCCCTTATCATGTATCTGTACTCTGTAAACAGCTCGATTGTAATCATGTCTTGTCTTTCTGCTGACTGATTAGCGTGTAGCAAAAGCTTTTCACTGTGCACGTGACAATACACTAAACTGACAATGACCAACGCGTTCTCTCTTTTCTGTTGCAGAAGGAAACAGGTGTGACTGTTCTGCAGTTGGCAACATAAACACTGGTAAGACTATATTCCCATTTGGTTACAGCGCCAAAAATTCACCAGAGCCCCCAACCCCAAATTTATTGTCTACCTCACACTGGGCCTGGGTAGAGTGGATGTGGAGAGGATGTTCACACTAGTGGGAGAGTCTAGGACTAGAGGTCACAGCCTCGGAATTCAAGGAGGTTCCTTTAAGCCCCTGCCCACCAGCATGCGTTTGCATGCGTCTAGCGCGGAGGCATACGGCCGCGAGGGGCCAGTTCCACTTCGAACCGTGGAGGCGTATGGAGTTGTGCGGGGCTGGTCCCGACATCATACTCACCAATCAGCTGGGCAGGAGGCGGGCCGACTAAATTTGGACGTCGCACGGCGTCGGGCGGTGACGTCATCACGCAACGGTACGCTGGGCGGTGACGCCATCGTGCAACACCACGCGCTAGGCGTACGCAGTCAAGATGCTGCGTACGACATCGAGACGCTGCGTACGCCCTCAATACGCCTGCGGGCCGACAGGCCGTTGGCACGTGGAATTTTCGAATAGTGCAGGATTTTCGGAGCCCCGCGCGATGATGGGACCAGCCCCGCACAACTCCATACGCCTCCGCAGTTGGAAGTGGGACCGGCCCAGCGCGGCCGTATGCCTCAAGCAACCACGTTTGGTCGCGCTAGATGCATGCAATCGCATGCTGGTGGGACAGGACCTTAACCAAGAGCTCTCCCGAGTTAAAAAACAAATCAAACTCATGGTACTTCATCACGAGTATTTTTTCACTCTTGGACATTTTTCACAGTGTTGAAAAAACTTCACCAGTTACCGCGTTTCCTGAGTACCTGCCGGTAACATTACGAGCCGCTACGAGACATCCACGAGCTCCGACGTACCTGCCACGTACATTCTACGTACTTACCACGAGTTTGATTTTCTTTTAAACTCTGGAAGGCTCTTGGGTAAACTCGCATCGTGGGACAGGGGCTTAAGGAAGGAGATGAAGAGAAATCTCTTTAGTCAGAGGGTGGTGAATCTGTGGAATTCTTTGCCACAGATGGCTGTGGAGACCAAGTCAGTGGGTATTTTAAGGCAGAGATAGATAGATTCTTGATTAGTGCGGGTGTCAGGGGTTATGGGGAGAAGCAGGAGAATGGGGTTGGGAGGGAGAGATAGATCAGCCATGATTGAATGGCGGAGTAGACTTGATGGGCAGAATGGCCTAATTCTGCTCCTATCACTTATGACATGACCTGATCTCTGAAAGAAATGTCCCTCCCCATCTCCCACAGATATCTCTTGTACTGAGAGCACAGATTGGGTAGAAAGATCCCTTATCCCAGCGTGGAAATGTCAAAGCCCCTACTTCCTTAGGAGGCGTAGGAAGTTCGGCATGTCCCCAGCAACTTGTCACCAACTTCTCTGGGTTTTCTCCCGGGGCTCCGGTTTCCTCCCTCAACTCAACGAAACTGGTTGGGCCACAGTAAAATGTCCTTTCATAAGTTCATAATTTCATAAGTAACAGGAGCAGAATTAGGCCATTCGGCCCATCAAGTCTACTCCGCCATTCAATCTCTCCCTCCTAACCCCATTCTCCTGCCTTCTCCCCATAACCCCTGACACCCGTACTAATCAAGAATCTATCTATCTCTGCCTTAAAAATATCCACTGACTTGACCTCCACAGCCTTCTGTGGCAAAGAATTCCACAGATTCACCAACCTCTGAATAAGGAAATTCCTCCTCATCTCCTTCTAGTGTTGGCGACTGTCCCGTATTAGCCGGGACATCCCGTATATTGGGCTAAATTGATTTGTCCCGTACGGGACCAGCCCTTGTCCCGTATTTGACTGCTACTACTCGGGTCGAGGGGACTGTTGGGTTGGAGCGCCGTGTCCGGCCCCGCCTCACCCGTCCCGACGTAGTGCAGCCCATGGAGTGCAGCAGCAGCAGCAGCAGCGGCAGCGCCTCGCCCGTGGCCCCGTCGGTCGGTCGGCAGCCCGGCCAGCTGTCCGACCTTCGGACCTTCGCCGACCGCCGACACCACCACCACACATCCTTCTCGTGGCCGATCATCGGTTCATGAGTTGGACGGGGCGCCGGACTTTGCGCGCGGCCCCCGGGGCCAAAACTCCTCAGCTGGCCCCGCCGGCTGGGCTTTGTGTGCAGTCCAGCACCCGGGACAACTCATCATTCACCCAGCCACAGCCAAGTCGATCAACGAATTGCCGTTGGGAATTTGTCCCGTATTTTGACTGTTTGTCCCTTATTTGGGAGTGAGGAAGTTGGCAACCCTATCTCCTTCCTAAAGGAACGTCTTTGAATTCTGTGGCTGTGCACTCTGCTCCTAAACTCTCCCACCAGTGGAAACATCCTCTCCACATCCAAACATGTCCTTAGTGTGTGGATGGGACCTGGGGAGGAGGGAAGGGGGGGGGGGGGGGAGAGGAGGTGTGGGGGAGGGGGAGGGGAATGGTTGATAGGAGGGGGAATGAAGCAGAATTACTGCAAGTGGCTGCTGGGTTCGACATTAACACAATGGGCCAAAGGGCCTGTTTCCGTGTTGTAATGCCCCTTTCCCACTTAACAAACCTGAACCGAAACCTCTGGAGACTTTACGCCCCACCCAAGGTTTCCTTGCGGTTCCTGGAGGTTTTCGTCGGTCTCCCGAATGGTCGAAAGTGGTTTCCGTTTTATAAATCGGAAATTTTTTAGTCGGAGCCGGTTGCGATGCTAGTTGAAGGTGGTTGCCGGAGGATAAAAACCTCCGGGAACCGCACGGAAACCTTGGGTGGGGCGCAAGGTCTCCAGAGGTTTCCGTTCAGGTTTAATAAGTGGGACAGGGGCATTAGGCTGCATGGGTCTATGGATTAAAAAAAGATGGTTATATGCTCAAATTGGTTTCAGTTCGTTAATCTTTAGTTTAACTTGGAGCTGTTAAAATTCATGACCAATAACGAACAAGGTAATAGCTAACATCCTGGTACTGTCACCATAATCGGTCATCTTTGTCATTGTGCATTTCTCTGGTCAGGGGTGAGGTAAAACACAGTGCTTCAGCGGGCATTAGTTCCACACAATAGATTTTTACAAGAACAGAGCTAAATGGTCCAAAATATTACCCTGCTTAACTCTGGGAGTAAAAGGGTGGTCGAGTGGTGCAGTTAGTGGAGCTGCTGTCTCTATGGAGTTTAGAAGGATGAGTGGGGATCTTATAGAAACATATAACATTCTTAAGGGATTGGACAGGATAGATGCAGGAAAAATGTTCCCCATGTTGGGGGAGTCCAGAACCAGGGGCCACACAGTTTAAGATAAGGGGTCGGCCCTTTAGGACTGAGATGAGGAAAACTTTTTCACCCAGTGAGTTGTGAATCTGTGGAATTCTCTGCCACAGAAGGCAGTGGAGGCCGATTCACTGGATGTTTTCAAGAGAGAGTTGGATATAGATCCTAAGGCTAACGGGATCAAGGGATATGGGGAGAAAGCAAGAACGGGGTACTGATTTTGGAAGGTCAGCCATGATCATATTGAATGGCAGTGCTGGCTCAAAGGGCCAAATGGCCTACTCCTGCGCCAATAGTCTAGGTTTCTATGTTTCACAGAGAGTCAGAGATTTGGGTTCGTAAGACTGTAAGCTAATTTGTGATGTGGGAGGAAACCGGAGCACCCGAAGGAAACCCACGCAGGTCACGGGGAGAATGTGCAAACTCCACACACAGGCAGCACCCGTGGTCAGAATGGAACCCGGGTCTCCGGCGCTGTGAGGCAGCAACTCTACCGCCGCGCCACCGCGCTGACAAGCTTGGAAATACAGCGTGGGTACAGGCTGGCCATCGATCACCCGTCCACACACTAGTTCTATGTTACCCCTCTTTCTCATCCACTCCCTGCGCACTAAGGGGCACTTTACAGAGGGTGGGGGGGAAAGGAGAGGGCGGTAGAGGAGAGAGAAAGTGGTGGAATATTGCGTTAGAGGAGCACTTGGTCTAGTATGATTATAAAATTATGAGAGGCATAGATAGGGTAGACAGTCAGAACCTTTCTCAAATCTCAAAGCAATCTGTCCTATTTGGCCTAGCAAGTCTACTCTGCCATTCGATCATTAACAGGAGCAGAATTAGGCCATTCTGCCCATCAAGTCTACTCATGGCTGATCTATCTCTCCCTCTCAATCCCATTCGCCTGCCTTCTCCTCATAACCCCTGACATCCGTACTAATCAAGAATCTATCTATCTCTGCCTTAAATATATCCACTGACTTGGCCTCCACACCTTCTGTGGCAGTGAATTCCACAGATTCACCACCCTCTGGTTAAAGAAATTCCTCCTCATCTAAAGGAACGTCCTTTAATTCTGAGGCTGTGACCTCTGGTCCTGGACTCTCCCACTAGTGGAAACATCCTCTCTACATCCACTCTATCCAGGCCTTTCACTATTCGATAGGTTTGCAGTTGAGTAGCAAGTTGTAAAATAGCAAGCGGTAAGGACTAGAATTTAGAATGGGGAAGTTTCCATCAGATTTGACTAGTATTTGACTCTAAAGGGCCTGTCCTTTGGGCGTCATTTGCGCCTGATTTACGCGACAGGCCGGTAGTGACTGTTGGGTGAAAAGCGTCTAGCAGTACGACAGTCGCGCGCCAAGTGCTCTTGAGGGCCCTGCTTCTTTTGTGAGACAATTGTGATGTCGTTCGTATTTAGTCCGATCTCCGTGGCAAGGATTTTCCCAGTGAAAGATGGTGAAAAATTTTCAAAACTACGCACGCTTTATACCCGGGTGGTCACGTGGCGTGGCGCTCAAATGACGCGTAAATGGCGCGACGACAGCTTATGGGCGGGGCATGGTTACGGACGTTGACACACGGTGACGCATAATAAATTAGCATAGGCAACGTTCGTGCGTCACCGTACGTAACCATGCATCACCACGCGCTACACGTACGCCGTCAGTACGTCACCGTACGCCGTCAGTACGTCAGTGTGTGTAAGGGATACGTCACGTAAGTGGCATGCGAGGATTCTGAGCACTGCAAAATGCTGGTGCGCCACACGTTACTGCGTGTCACTGCTTACGCCACCACACTCTCGCCTCGTGCCATGCGCACATCATGACGCGCCAACCAATTTTTAGGATGTTGCGTAAGTGGCACGCAAATGACACCCAAGTGGGACAGGCCCTTAAAGGTACGTCCTTTTATTCTGAGGCTGTGCCCTCTGGTCCTAGACTCTCCCACTAGTGGAAACATCCGCTCCACATCCACTCTATCCAGGCCTTTCACTATTCGGAAGGTTTCAAAGAGATCCCACCTTTTGGTAGGTGGCAGGTTCGATCCTGACCACGGGTGCTGTCTGTGTGTGGAGTTAGCACGTTCTCCCTGTGACCGTGTGGGTTTCCTCCAGGTGCTCTGGTTTCCTCCAACACCCTAAAGTCATGCAGGTTTGTAGGTTAAGTGGCCAGCAGTCTTTAACATTCACACCCTGAGAGCAAGGTTCTGACTGTCTATTCCATCTATGCTTCTCATAATGTAATAACCAGACACAATACCAGGTTTGATCTTGACGTCATGTGCTATCTGTGTGGAGTTTGTATGTCCTCCCCGTCACCCACATGGGTTTTCTCCGGGTGCTCCGGTTTCCTCCCACACTCCAAAGACGTGCGGGTTTGTAGGTTAATCGGCCCCTCTGTAAATTGCCCCCTAGTGTGTAGGAAGTGGATGAGAAAGTGGGATAACATCGAACTCGTGAGCGTATGGGTGATCGCTGGTCAGAGGGGACCCGGTGGGCTGAAGGGCCTGTTTCCATTCTGTACCTCGCAAATAAATATCCTAATTTTGTGCAGGAAGGTGTTTCAATTGCCTGCTGTAAGTTGTGCCTGGTGTGTGGATGATGGGTGAAATCTGAGGAGATTTAACGAGAATTTAGGAAAAATGGTTTAGCTTAGACTTACAAGGGACATTGCCAGGATTCGAAGTCCCGAGCTATTGGGAGAGGTTGGCCAAGCTATGACTCTATTTCTTGGAGCGCAGGAGGATGAAGGGTGATCTTAGAGAGGTGTCTCTTGCCCAGAGTAGGGGAATCGAGGACCAGAGGACATAGGTTCAAGGTGAGAGGGGGGAAAGATTTAATAGGAACCTGAGGGGTAACATTTTCACACAAAGGGCGGTGGGTGTATGGACCAAGCTGCCAGAGGAGGTAGTTGAGGCTGGGACTATCGTAACAGTTAAGATGCATTTGGACAGGTACATGGATAGGACAGGATTAGAGGGATATGGGCCAAACGCAGGCAGGTGGGACTAGTGTAGATGGGGCATAGACACAAAGTGCTGGAGTAACTTAGCGGGTCAGGCAGCATCTCTGGAGAGAAGGAATGGGTCAGGTGGTGTCGAGGCCCTTCTTTGGACTTTAGACTGAGGAGTGGGCTGAAGAAGGGCCTCGACCCAAAAAACATCACCTATTCCTTTTCTCTACAGATGCTGCCTGATCCGCTGAATTACTCCAGCACTTTGTCTCTATCTTCGGTGTAAACCTGCATCATTAGTTCCTCCCTACACTGAATCGATGGGACACATTGGTCGGTGTGGGCAAGTTGGGCCAAAGGGCCTGTTTCCACGCTGTATGACTCAGTCTGAACCGAAACGTCACCCATTCCTTCTCTCCAGAGATGCTACCTGTCCCGCTGAGTTGCTCCTGCAATTTGTGTCTATCTTCGGTGTAAACATGCATCCTCACACAGACAGTGGTGAGTCTGTGGAATTCTCTGCCTCAGATGGCGGTGGAGGCCGGTTCTCTAGATACATTCAAGAGAGAGCTAGATAGGGCTCTTAAAGATAGCAGAGCCAGGGGATATGGGGAGAAGGCAGGTATGGGGCACTGATTAGAAACATAGACATAGAAACATAGAAAATAGGTGCAGGAGGAGGCCATTCGGCCCTTCGAGCCAGCACCGCCATTCATTGTGATCATGGCTGATTGTCCCCTATCAATAACCCGTGCCTGCCTTCTCCCCATATCCCATGACTCCACCAGCCCCTAGAGCTCTATCCAACTCTCTCGTCAATCCATCCAGTGACTTGGCCTCCACTGCCCTCTGTGGCAGAGAATCCCATAATTCCCTGACACAGATTGGGGATGATCAGCCAGGATCACATTGAATGGCGGTGCTGGCTTGAAGGGCCGAATGGCCTCCTCCTGCACCTATTGTCTATTGTCTATTGTCTAATATCTGCAGTTCCTTCCTACACATTGCATTTATTTAGTTTAGTTTGGTTTAGTTCAGTTTAGTTTAGTTTAGTTTTGAGATACAACGTGGAAACAGGTCCTTCGGCCCACCGAGTCTGCCCGACCAGCGATCCCCGCACACTAACACCATCCTACACAGAGTAGGGACAATTTACATATACACCAACCCAATTAAAGTCAAAAGAGTTTATTGTCATGTGTCCCTGACAGGACAATGAAATTCTTTCTTTGCTTAGCACAACAGAACATAGTAGGCAATTAACCTAAAAAACCCGCACATCTTTGGAGTGTGGGAGGAAACCGAAGATCTCGGAGAAAACCCAGCATCTGAAGTTCTTTCCTACACTGTATGAGTCTATTCCAGACGGATCCCGATTCCCAGTGTGTGTGTGTTAACGCTCCAGGTTTTTTTTCTCTTCATGTCCCCCAGCAGGTTCGCCGGGGCTGATCATTTCGGGAAGGAAGTTCCTGGCCATATTCCTGGAGAACCACTCGAGCACCGCCATCCTGGCGTTGAACATCATCACGTACGAGAAGGCGGCCAACGTCAACGTGTCCATCTTCTCGCCGCCGTTCTTCCGGGCGCAGATGGTGGGGGCCAGCAGCAGCTCGGTGGTCAACCTGGAGCCCACCTACATGCTGAAGGGCAACGAGGTGTCCAAGAAGGTGATCACCATCACGTCGGACGAGGACATCTCGGTGGTGGTGCTCAACACGCGCTACAACACGCAGGACGCCTACCTCAACCTCCCCGTGGTCAACCTGGGCACCACCTACTTCATCGTCACCTACAACGGCTTCCGGGCCAACCACCGGCAGTTCGCCATCGCCAACGGCAACGAGCACGTCCAGGTGACCATCACGGTGTCGGGCTCGGTGGAGTTCAACGGCACGGAGTACGTGGACCGGCAGAAGTTCACCTTCGCCCTGGACCCCCACCAGAGCGTGCAGTTCCAGAGCGACGTGGACCTGACGGGCACCAAGGTGGTGGCCAGCAAGCCGGTGGCGGTGTTCAGTGGCAACCGCTGCATCATGATCTCCTCCACCGACTGCGACCACATCGCCGAGCAGCTGCTGCCGGTCGACAAGTGGTCCTACTCCTTCGCCGTCTTCCCGCTGATGGACAAGGAGACCACCGACCTGGTGACGGTGGTGTCGGCCGAGAACGACACGGCGGTCAGCATCTACACCGAGGAGGGCAACGTCAACTTCATGCTGCAGGAGGGCTCGCACATCAACCTGACCGTCAACAGCGGCATGATCGTCAACTCGGCCAAAGCGGTGATGGTCACCTACCTGTCCACCGGGGGCAGCACCAACCTGGTGCCCACCTTCGACCCCTTCCTGCTCAACATCATCCCCTCCGCCTACTTCAGCGTCTTCTATGTCTTTGTCACCTTCGCCAACTTCTACAACTACATCCTGGTCGTTTCCTCCACGCCCAACTACAGCCAGATCATCCTGGACGGCAAGCCCCTGTCCAGCTACGCCTCGGAGAACATCACCTTCTGGGACTTCACCGCCACCCGCATCTACCTGGGCAAGACCGCCGGCCGCTACGTCATCATGCACGCCGATGCCCTCTTTGGCATTTATGTCTACGGCATCGCGCGCGGGGAGTCGTACGGGTACTCGATGGGCGGCAAGAGGAACAGCGGTGGTAAGTCTCTTCTCCTCGCCCCCAAATCTCCCAAATTCTTCACCCAGCCCGAGCCAAACCGTGCGGGTTAACAGTCAATAGACAGACGCAAAATGGCGGAGCAGCTCTCTCAAAATGGCGGGACAGGCAGCATCTCTGGGGAGAAGGGACGGGTGACGTTTCGGGTCGAGACCCTTCTTCAGACTGGTGTCTGGGGAGTGAGTGGGTGGTACATGGAGATTGGAGTCCGGAGATACAGCGCGGGCAGTGAAGAAAGCGAATGGTATGTTGGCATTCATAGCAAAAGGATTTGAGTATAGGAGCAGGGAGGTTCTACTGCAGTTGTACAGGGTCTTGGTGAGGCCACACCTGGAGTATTGCGTACAGTTTTGGTCTCCTAATCTGAGGAAAGACATTCTTGCCATAGAGGGAGTACAGAGAAGGTTCACCAGACTGATTCCTGGGATGTCAAGACTTTCATATGAAGAAAGACTGGATAGACTCGGCTTGTACTCGCTGGAATTTAGAAGATTGAGGGGAGATCTTATAGAAACTTACAAAATTCTTAAGGGGTTGGACAGGCTAGATGCAGGAAGATTGTTCCCGATGTTGGGGAAGTCCAGGACAAGGGGGATAAGGATAAGGGGGAAGTCATTTAGGAACGAGATGAGAAAAAAAAAAATGTCACACAGTGGTGAATCTGTGGAATTCTCTGCCACAGAAGGTAGTTGAGGCTAGTTCATTGGCTATATTTAAGAGGGAGTTAGATGTGGCCCTTGTGGCTGAAGGGATCAGGGGGTATGGAGAGAAGGCAGGTACAGGATACTGAGTTGGATGATCAGCCATGATCATATTGAATGGCGGTGCAGGCTCGAAGGGCCGAATGGCCTACTCCTGCACCTATTGTCTATGTTTCTATGTTTCTATGACCAGCGATCCCCACACACTAGCACCATCCTGCACACACACACACACACACACACACACACACACACACACACACACACACACACACACACACACACACACACACACACACACACACACACACACACACACACACACACACACACACAAGGGACAATTTACACACATACACCAAACCCAATTAACCTACAAACCTGCACGTCTTTGGTGTGTGGGGGGGAGAAACCGTAGATCTCAGAGAAAACCCACCCAGGTCACGGGGAGAACGTGCAAACTCCGTACAGATAGCACCCATAGTCAGGATCGAACTGTAAGCAGCTGTAAGGCAGCAACTCTACCGTTTCCTCTCCTGACATGTAACGCCCAGTCCCCTGACATCAGTCTGAAGAAGGGTCTCAACTCGAAACGTCGCCCATTCCATCTCCCCAGAGATGCTGCCTGTCCCGCTGAGTAAAGGGCCTGTCCCACTGTGGCGACCTAATCCGCAAGTTCTGACGAGTTTGCACCTCGACTCATACTCGCAGCATGGCCGACACGAGGTGGTAGGAGGTCTTTGTAATGCCCATGTCCCACTTAGGAAACCTGAACGGAAACCTCTGGAGACTTTGCGCCCCACCCAAGGTTTCCGTGCGGTTCCCAGAGGTTCCTGGGGTTTTTTGTTGGCTTCGACTAAAAAATTACCGATTTTTAAAACGCTTTCGACCATTAGGGAGACTGACAAAAACTCAGGGGTGGGGCGCAAAGTCCCCAGAGGTTTCCGTTCAGGTTTCCGAAGTGGGACAGGGGCATTACTCTCCTTCATGCTCGAGAGTGGTCTCCACGTACTCGAGGCCTCAGCTAGGTCGCGGCGTATTTTTCAACATGCTGAAAAATGCCCGTGAGTAAAAAAATGGTTGCCTTGGAAAAAGTCGATACTTTTTTTACTGGTAGGTTTAGTCGAAGTAGGTCGGCATGTTAGCCGTAGGTAATCGAGGGCAGTCGAAGGTTGTCGTAGATAGTCATCATCATAGTCGAAGGGAGGTCGAAGGAGGCCGTCTTCACTCTCCACTATCCGGTGTCCAATTTTTCCGAAGTTAGTCGTAACTAGTCGTAGCTAGTCTTCAACTTAGTTGAAGGAGGTTGAAGGAGGTCTACAACAAAGTTGAAGGAGGTCTTCAACATGACATTTTTTTTAAACACTCCTGAACTCTTCTAAACTTGCCAATTGGGTCGCCACAGTGGGGCAGCCCATTTACTCCAGCATTTTGTGTCTATCTGCAGTTCCTTCCTATACATTACTAGTCAATAGTGCTCCATTTGTAACGTGTAGAGATAGAGTCATAGCGTGAAACAGCACGGAAACAGGCCCTTTGGCCAACTTGCCCACACCGGCCAACATGTCCCAGCTACACTAGTCCCCCAAAAAATCCATGGATATTTTTCAGGCAGAGGTAGATAGATTCTTGTCGGCACTGGGCCTATACTCGCTGGAGTTTAGAAGGATCAAGGGGGGAGCCTCATTGAAACTTACCGAATAGTGAAAGGCCAGGATAGAGTGGATGGGGAGCGGATGTTTCCACTAGTGTCATAGAGTCATAGAGTGATACAGTGTGGCAACAGGCCCTTTGCCCCAACTCACCCACAATGTCACCAATGTCCCAGCTACACTAGACCCATGTGTCGAGACCCTTCTTCAGTCTGAAGAACCTTCAGTCTGAAGATCTTTATCCTGGAATGGATGGATTGTGTTTAGTTTAGAGATAGTGTGGAAACAGCCCACTGCATCCGCACCGACCTGCAATCCCCACATTAAATACTATCCTGACAATTTTGTACGCCAAGGCTACATACCTGTACATCTTTGGAGTGTTACCGAGAAAACTCACACGGTGGAGAGAGACTCATACAGACACCCGTAGTCGGGTCGAATCGCTGGTGCTGCAAGCACTGTAATGCAGGTGCACCACAGTGGCCGCCCTTTGTCCATAACCCTCCAAACCTCTCCTATCCATGTACCTATCCAACTATTTCTTATACGATGGGATGGTCCCAGCCTCTCTACCTCCTCTGGCAGCTTGTTCCATGCACCCTCTGCATGGAAAAGATTCCTATTAAATCTTTTCCCCTTCACGTTGAACCTATGGCCTCTGATCCTAGAGAAGGTCTCTAGGACCAAGGTTTCAAGTTCTCAAGGTTTCAAGGTCAATTTATTGTCACATGTACCAATTAAGGTAGAATGAAATTCAAATTACCAGAGGGCACAGCCTCAGAATAAAAGGACGTATCTTTATGGAGGAGATGAGGAGGAATTTCTTGAGTCAGAGGGTGGTGAATCTGTTGAATTAATTGCCACAGAAGGCTGTGGAGGCCAAGTCAGTGTATATATTTAAGGCAGAGATAGATGGATTCTTGATTAGTACGGGAGTCAGGGGTTATGGGGAAAAGGCAGGAGAATGGGGTTAGGAGGGAGAGATAGATCAGCCATGATTGAATGGCGGAGTAGACTCGATGGGTCGACATGCTGAATTCTGCTCCTATCACTGATGAAACAGGCCCTTGCGATCGATCACCCAAACATTATTGATATCCAACACACTTGGGGCAAGTTACAGAAACCAATTGACCGACAAGACTGCATGTCTTTGGAGGAAACCGGAGCACCCGGGAAAAACCCACGCAGGTCACGGGGAGAGCGTACAAACTCCGCACAGACAGCACCCGTGGTCAGGATCGAACCCGGGTCTCCGGTGCTGTGAGGCAGCAACTCTACCGCTGCGCCACCGTGTCCTCTTGCATTCAGTGCCTGGATTAGTGGGTATTAGCTACACGGAGTGGTTGGATAGGCTTGGATTGTTTTCACTGGAAAACTGGAGATTTTGTGGAGTCTCGATGTAAATATAAAATAATGAGAGGCATAGATAGGGTAGACAGTCAGAACCATTTTCCCAGGATGGAAATATAAAATACTAGAGAGCATGGCTTTACGGTGAGGAGGGGACAGCTTAAAGGAGATGTGCGGGGCAAGTTTTTTTCCACAGAGGGTGGTGGGAGCCAGGAATGCGCTGCCGGGAGTGGTGGTGGAGGCAGATACGATTGTGGCGATTAAGAGATTTTTGCAATCGGCACATGGATATGCAGGGAATGGAGGGATATGGTTCACGTGCAGACAGATAGACATAAAGTGCTGGAGAAAGAACTGCAGATGCTGGAAAAATCAAAGGTAGACAAAAATGCTGGAGAAACTCAGCGGGTGAGGCAGCATCTGTGGAGCGAAGGAATAGGTGATGTTTTGGGTCGAGACCCTTCTTCAGACTTCAGTTCAGCCCGAGGAAGGGTCTAGACCCGTAACGTCACTTATTCCTTTGCTCCATAGATGCTGCCTGACCCGCTGAGTTTCTCCAGCATTTTTGTCTATCTTCGACATAAAGTGCTGGAGTAACTCAGCGGGTCAGGCAGCATCTCTGGATAGATAACGTTTCGGGTCATTCTTCAGACGAGAGTTGAGCCTTGGTATCATATTCAGCATTGACATTATGGGATAAAGGGCCTGTTCATGTCCCTCTGTTCTACGAATTTAATATTTAGTTTAGTTTAGTTTAGAGATGCAGTGGGGAAACAGGCCCTTCGGCCCACCGAGTCCGCACCGACCAGCGATCCCCGCACACTAACACTATCCCACACACACACACTAGGGACAATTTACAATTAAACCAAACCTACAAACCAATTAACCTACAAACCTGCACGTCTTTGGAGTGTGGGAGGAAACTGGAGCACCCGGAGAAAACCCACACAGGTCACGGGGAGAACGTGCAAACTCCGTACAGACAGCACCCGTAGACAGGATGGAACCCGGGTCTCTGGCGCTGTGAGGCAGCAACTCTACCGCTGCGCCACCGTGCCGATATTTAATATGGGAACAGAAACCTTCTGCTGTGGATGTCACATTGGGCAAACCACTCGACCAATCTGAATACAATTCTTAAGGGATTGGACTGGCTAGATGCTGGAAAAATAATGAAAGAATGGAAAGACTGGGCTTGTATTCACTGGAATTTAGAAGGATGATAGGGAATCTTATAGAAACATACAATTCGTAAAGGATTGGAAAGGCAAGGTGCAGGAAAAATGTTCCCGATGTTGGGGGAGTCCAGAAACCAAACCAGGGATGGCCACACAGTTGTGAAGAATAGAAGGCAGTGGAGGAATTAATGGTTTCAGAGAGAGTTAGATTTAGCTCTTCGGGCTGCCATCAAGGGATTGAGGGAGGAAACATGGGAAGATACATTGTGGATGATCAGCCATGATAATATGTTGAATGGTGGTGCTGGCTCGAAGGCTAAATGGCCGACTCCTGCATTGATATGTTTCTATGTTTCTCCCAGTTTCTAAATGGTTTTAGGTTTTGTTTCACTTTCAGAGATGAGGCGGTCGGCATCTTTTGTCTGCATGACGCAGGCAGCTGAGTACACCTTCCCCTCCAGCGTCCTCTCTTCCGCCGGCGTGTCCGTGGCTGATGTCCACCTTGTCGACCCGACCTGCAAGGCCCACCAGCAGGACGAGAACTGGGTTGTCATCACCGCCCCCTTCGACTCTTGCGGGACCACCATCAGTGTGAGTACCGGCACGGGGCGGTGTGGGTGGGGGAGGTGGGACTAGGGTTGCCGACTGTCCCGTATTAGCCGGGACATCCCGTACGTATATTGGGCTAAATTGGTTTGTCCCGTATGGGATCGCCCTTCTCCCGTATTTGACTGCTACTACTCGGGTCGAGGGGACTGTCAGGCTCGGAGCAACGCGTCCGGCCCCGCCTCACCCGTCCCGACATAGTTGCAGCCCATGGAGCAGCAGCAGCAGCAGCAGCAGCCAGCGCCTCGCCCGTGTAACCGGCCAGCTGTCCGACCTTCGAATCTACGCTTACCGACACTACCACAACACCACCCTCCTTCTCGTGGCGATCATCGGTTTGTTCATGAGTTGGGACGGGGCGCCGGACTTTGCGGCCGGCCCCCGGGGCCAAAAACCTCAGCTGGCCCCGCCGGCTGGGCTTTGTGTGCCGTCCAGCACCCGGGACAACTATCATTCACCCAGACACGGCCCAGTCACTCCAACGAGTTGCCGTTGGGGCAATTTGTCCCATATTTGGACTTTTGTCCCTAATTTGGGCTATGTGAGAAAGTTGGCAAACCCTTGGTGGGACAGGGATGGGTGGGGGTTGGAGAGAGTCACTGAAGATAACCACCCCCCGGAGAGGCCCCAAGAACAAACGCCACTCTCAGACTTTCTTTACTAGACTTTATTCATGGAATTGACATGGCTCTAAACGCAGGCAGGTGGGACTAGAGTGCTTGGGGACTGTTGGCCGGCTGTGGGCAGTTTGGGCCGAAGGGGCCTGTTTTCCACACTGTTAATCACTCTATGACTCTATGTCCCCTTGTATTTACATTGGAAATTTACACTGGGCCTTGTCTTCACTGGAGTTTAGAAAGGATGGAGGAAATCTTATAGAAACATATACATTTCGTAAGCCCCCGGGAGGATTGGGACAGGCTAGATGCAGGAAAAATTGTTCCCGTGATGGTTGGGGGGAGTACGGGACAGGGGTCACAGTTTAAGAATAAACGGTCGGCCATTAAGGACTGAGATGAGAAAAAAAATTTCTCCAAGAGAGTTGTTGAATCTGTGAATTCTCTGCAACAGAAGGCAGTGGGGCCAATTCACTGGATGTTTTTCAAGAGAAGAGTTAGATATCAGCCTCTTAGGGCTAACGGAATCAAGGGATATGGGGAGAAAGGGGAAAGCAGGAAACGGTGATACTGATTGGGGTTGTTCACCATAATCATACTGGAATGTCGCTGCTGGGCTGGAGGGCTGAATGGCTTCCTCCAGCACTATTGTCTATGTTGCTATGTTTCAAACCTAAATTAATCTATGTTTACCGAAAACTAAACAAATAAATCTACAAGTAACTAAAACTAAACTAATACTAAACAAAAAATAGACACTAAATGCTGGAGTAACTCATGCGGGACACGCAGCATTTCTGGTGAGAAGGTATAGTGTACGGTCTCCCCATGACCGCGTGGGTTTCCTCTGGGTGCTCCGGTTTCCTACCACGTTTGTGTTAATCGGCCCCTCTTAAAGTGCCCTGGTGTGTAGAGAGTGGATGAGAAAGTGGATAACGTTGTGAACTCGTGTTAAGGGATGATTGGCGGCCAGCTGGACTACGGTGGGGATTGAAGGGCCTGTTTCCCAGGCTGTAGCTCCTAAAACTGAAACTATCTGTAGTTTCCCTCTCCCACCTGACATCAGTACTAAAGAGGGGGTCTCCACCTGAAAACATCCACCCATTCCTTTCTTTCCAGAGATGCTGCCTGTCCCGCCTGAGTTTTACTCCAGCCATTTTGTGTCTATTAGGAGTCATAGACTGATTACGGTGTGGAAAACAGGCCCTTCCAGACCCCAATGCCCACAACCGGCCAACAATGTCCCAGTTCCTGCGCTTTGTCCATAAACCCTCCAAACCTGTCCTATCCATGTTGTACCTGTCCAAGTGTTTCCTTCTTAAAACGATGGGATAGCCCACAGCCCTCAAACTACCTCTCTGGCAGATTGTTCCATACACCCACCACCTTCTGTTCCTGTGAAAATGTTACCCCTCTGATTTCTATTAAATCTTTGGGACAATATTCTTTCCTATACACGTGGTGTCCAGAACTGAAACACCCCCCAAAAAAAAAAACAATACTCTAAATTTCTACTTTAGATACTCAAATTTCTGTTGCATTTCCCCTAATGTGATATCAGTAGAGTATTGAATTATAGTGGGAGATTCACGTTTGCAGTTGTACTAAGAGTTGGTGAGACCGCATTTTTTTAGAATATTGTTTGTTCAGCTCTGGGGGCACCAAAGTCATTAGGAAAGAGATTCTCAAGCGGAAAGGGTTCAGAGAAGATTTACAAGGATGTTGCAGGATTAGTGGGTGTGGAGCTTACAGGGAGAGGTTGAGCAGCGCTGGGTCTCTATTCCATGGAGGAGGGAGGTGATGAGGGTGTGATCTTATAGAGGTGTATATAAATATCATGAGAGGAATAGATCGGTGGGGTAGATGTACAGAGTCTCTTGCCCAGAGTGGAGGAAATCGGGGGGGAGGACCAGAAGGACACAGGTTTTACAAGGTGAAGGGGAAAAGATTTAATAGGATCTGAGGGGGAACTTTTCCACACAAAGGGTGGTGGGTGTATGGAACAGCTGCCAGAGGAGGTAGTTGAGGCTTGGGTATGCCAGCGTTTAAGGAAACAGTTATAGACAGGTACCATGGTTATGACAGGTTTGGAGGGATAAGGACCAGCGCAGGCTGGTGGGACTATTGTAGCTCGGGACATGTTGGGCAGTGTCGGGCAAGTTGGGCCAAAGGGCGGTTTCCAACACTGTATCCACTCTATGACTAGTGTAGCTGGGGCATTCAGGTTCGGTTCGTTCTGGATTTGGCCGGTGGGGGCAAGTTGGGGGTCTTGAAGGGGCCTGTTTCCTCACTTGTGTAACTCTGTGACATAAGAAACATAGAAGGAAAATAGTGCAGGAGTACGCCATTCGGGGCGCTTTGAGCCTGCACCGCCATTCCATTATGATCATGGCCTGATTCATCCAACTCAGTAATCCTGTACCTGCCTTCTCTCCATACCCCTGATCCTTCAGCCAAAGGGCCACATCCAACTCCTTCTTAAATATGGCCAACGAACTGGCAGTCAATAATACATTCTGTGGCAGAGAATTCCACAGATTCACCACTCTCTGTGAGTGAAAAAAGAGTTTTCTCATCTCGGTCTAAAAAAAAATGACTTCCCTTATCTTAAAACCGTGATCCCCTGTCCTGGACTTCCCCACATCGGGAACAATTTCTGCAATTAGACCTGTCAAAACCCCTTAAGAATTTGTTAAGTCTCTATGAGATCACCCCTCAATCTTCTAAATTCAGGAGTAACAAGCGGCAGTCAATCCAGTCTTTCTTCATATGGAAGCGTGCCATCCAGGAATCAAGTCTGTGTGAAACCTTCTCTGTTACTCCTCTATGGCAAGAATGTCTTGCCTCAGATTAGGAGACCAAAACTGTATGCAATAGTCCTAGGTGTGGCCTCACCACGACCTGTTATACAACTGCAGGAGAACCTCCTGCTCCTTGTACTTCAAATCCTTTTGCTTATGAATGCCAAACATACCATTCCTCTCTTCACAGCTGCTGCACTGCTTATGCCTACTATCAATGACTGGTTGTACCATGACACCCAGGTCGTCGCTGCATCTCCCCTTTTGCCTAATAGTCACCATTCAATATAATATTCTACCTTCCTGTTTTTGCCACTCAAAGTGGATAACCTACATTTATCCACATTATTCTGCATCTGCCAGCATTTGCCCACTCACCCAGTCTATCCAAGTCATCCTTGCTCCTTCCTAGCATCCTTCCTCACAGCTAAACACTGCCCCCAGCTTTCGTGTCATCCGCAAACTTCGAGATGTTTTGCATTTTAAATCCCTCGTCCAAATTCATTAATGTATATTGTAAATTAGCTGGTGGTCTCCCAGACCTGAGCCACAATCTATACTGAACCACCAGTTACCATGTGCTTTTTTTTTTAAACTGAACCACTATCCGTGTGCTTTTAAGTAGTGGACTAGTGTAGCTTGGGCATTTTGACTAACTCGTGACTTTAGTCTTGTTGGCCGGTTGTGGGACACGTTGGGGCCTTGTTTCCACTCACTGTATCACTTATGACTAGTGTGGTTGTCTGGACATGTTGGGCCTGTGCGTCCACACTGTATCACTCTATGACTTAGTGTAGCTGGGCAAGTTGGGTCCTGTGGTCCACACTGTATCACTCTTTGGACTAGTGTGGCTGGGACATGTTGGGCCTGTGTCCACACTGTATCACTCTATGACTAGTGTGGCTGGGCAAGTTGGGCCTGTGTCCACACTGTATCACTCTGTGACTAGTGTGGCTGGGACATGTTGGGCCTGTCGTAAGTCGACTGTAGTGTGTATTGTACCGTGTGCCGCTTTTGTTAGGTGTTTGTTCCACACTGTATCACTCTTACGACTAGTTGTGGCTGGGACATGTTGGGCCTGTGTCACACTGTATCACTTTATGGATAGCGTACGATGGGACATGTTTGGGCCTTGTGTTCCACACGTTGTATCACTCTATGTCTAGTGTGGCTGGGATCGTGTTAGGCCTGTGTCCACACTGACTTTATCACTCTATGGGACTAGTGTTTTGTGGTGTTGGGCCAAGTTGGGCCTGTGTCCACACTGTATCACTCCGTGACTAGTGTGGCTGGGCAAGTTGGGCCTGTGTCCACACTGTATCACTCTATGACTAGTGTAGCTGGGCAAGTTGGGCCTGTGTCCACACTGTATCACTCTATGACTAGTGTGGCTGGGACATGTTGGGCCTGTGTCCACACTGTATCACTCTATGACTAGTGTGGCTGGGCAAGTTGGGCCTGTGTCCACACTGTATCACTCTGTGACTAGTGTGGCTGGGACATGTTGGGCCTGTGTCCACACTGTATCACTTTATGACTAGCGTAGCTGGGACATGTTGGGCCTGTGTCCACACTGTATCACTCTATGTCTAGTGTGTTGGGACTTTTGCGTGTTTGGCCTGTGTTCCACACTGTATCACTCTATGGACTAGTTTTGGCGGGCAAGTTGGGCACTGTGTCCACATGTATCACTCTATGGATAGTGTGAGCTGGCAAGTTGGGCCCGTGTTCACACTCTGTATACTCTATGAACTTGTGTGGCGGGACATGTTGTGGGCCTGTGTCCACACTGTATCACTCTATGGACTAAGTGTTGGCTGGGACATGTTAGGCCTGTGGTCCACACTGTAATCATCATGACTTAGTGTGGCTGGCATGTTGGGCCTGTGTATGTCCACAACTGTATCACTCTGTGATAGTGTGGCTGGACATGTTTGGGCCTGTGTCCACACTGTATCACTTTATGACTAGTGTGGCTGGGAATGTTGGCCTGTGTCCACACATGTATCACTTTTATGACTAGCGTAGCTGGGACATGTTGGGGCCTGTGTCCACACTGTATCACTCTATGATCTAGTGTGTGCTGTTGGCGAACCGTGTTTAGGCCTGTGTCCACACTTGTATCACTCTATGGACTAGTGTCGGCTTGGGGGCAACGTTGGGCCTGTGTTCCACACTGTATCACTCCGTGACTAGTGTGGTCTGGGGCCAAGTTGGGCCTGCGACTGTGTGTCCACACTGTATAACTCTATGACTAGTGTGCCTGGGCGGGGGGCAAGTTTGGGCCTGTGTCACACTGTATCACTCTATGATAGTGTGGCTGGGACATCGTTGGTGCCTGTGATTCCACAATGTATCACTCTATGGGACTAGTGTGGCTGGGACATGTTGGGCCTGTGTCCACACTTGTATCACTTTATGGACTAGCGTAGCTGGGACAGGTATTGGGCTGTGTCCACACTGTATCCACTCTATGTCTAGTGTGGCTGGGAACGTTATTTTGTGTTTTTTGTTAGGCCTGTGTCCACACTGTTATCACTATATGACTAGTGTAGCTGGGGCAAGTTGGGCCGTGTTCACACTGTATCACTCTATTGGACTAGTGTAGCTGGGAAAGTTGGGTGTGTCCCACACTGTAAATCACTCTAGACTAGTGTGGCTGCGGACATGTTGGACCCTTGTCCGACACTGAATCACTCTGTGACTAGTTTGTGGCTGAGGACGTGTTAGGCCTGTTGTCACACTTGTATCACTCCGTGACTAGTGTGGCTGGGCCCAATGTTTTGTTGGGCTGTGTCCACAACTGTATCACTCTATGACTAGTGTGGCTGGGCAAGTTGGGCTGTGTCAACACTGTTAATCACTCTATGACTAGTGTGGCTGTGGCAGTTGGACTGTGTCCACATGTATCACTCTATGTCTCAGTGTGTGGCTTGGGAACGTGTTTAGGCCTGTGTCCACACTGTATCCTCTTTGATAGTGTTGGACTGGGCAATGTTGGGCCTGTTGTCCACACTGTATCACTCTATGACTAGTGTGTCTGGGACATGTTGGGCTGTGTCAACACTGTCTCACCCGTGACTAGTAGTGGACTGGGCAAGTTGGGCCTGTGTCCACACTGTATCACTCTATGACTAGTGTAGCTGGGCAAGTTGGGCCTGTGTCCACACTGTATCACTCTGTGACTAGTGTGGCTGGGCAAGTTGGGCCTGTGTCCACACTGTATCACTCTATGACTAGTGTGGCTGGGCAAGTTGGGCCTGTGTCCACACTGTATCACTCTATGACTAGTGTAGCTGGGACAAGTTGGGCCTGTGTCCACACTGTATCACTCTATGACTAGTGTGGCTGGGACATGTTAGGCCTGTGTCCACACTGTATCACTCTATGACTTAGTGGGCTGGAGACATGTTTGGGCCCATGTGTCAACACTGTATCACTCTATGACTAGTGTAGCTGGGCAAGTTGGGCCCGTGTTCACACTGTATCACTCTATGACTCTCTCCATATTGACTCTAAAACCCGTTACAGAACGACACTGGGAAGATTGTCTACATCAACACCATCTTTGGCAGCATTCCCCGCACCCCGATCCACCGGCTGGAGATTGAGCTGAAGTGCGAGATGTCCATGAACGAGAGTGTGCGCATGGGCTTCATGCTGCAGACCAACCACCTGGTGCGTTTTGGCCACTACAACGTATCCTTTAAGCTGTTCCGCTCAGCCAACTACGATGACCCAGTCTTGCAATTCCTTACCATATCGAGCTTGAATGGGACCTTTACTGTTCAGGATGGAAGACGAGACCATTGATAATGGAGTCCAAGTTCTTCATGTACCTGTGTATCTTGTACCGGTCACTCAACCACCAACAAAGGCTTTCCTACACATCATCCAAAAACGGGTAATTGCTCTTCCCCTTAATCCGAGCACCAAGTGCTTTCCATTTAGTGTGGGAAAGGAACTGCGATGCTGGTTTAACCAGAGATAGAGCAGCAGTTAAATTCAGCGGGGAAGGCAGCGTCTCTAGTCGGCAAAATACAGGAAAACAGACTATTATCCAGTTTGCGGAATGCCACGAAGGCTGGGGGGCATGTGTCGTTAGCTGTGCGGTGGATGCTAGGACTGCTGCAAGGTGACTTGGATAGGGTTGGGTGAGTGGGCAAAATGGCATGGCAGATGCAGTATATAGGTATTATGGACGGGAAGGGATGGAGGGGTATGGTCTGCGTGCAGGTAGTATGGTCTTGGGGAAAACAAATGGACTGGAAGGGCCGACGAGGGCCTGTTTCCGTGCTGTAAGTGTTATATGGTTATATGGTTATTATATTTTATATTGTGGATAATTGTGAGGGTTATCCTCTTTGGTGGCAAAAAAACAGGTAAAGTAGGACTATTATTTTAAATGGTGGCCGAATGTATAGGGGGGATATATATATTATATTAATATAAGAATGAACTTTTTTTTTGGTGTCACTGGAGGTGGACAAGGGGAGATGCAGCGAGACCTGGGTGTCATGGTACACCAGTCATTGAAAGTAGGCATGCAGGTGCAGCGGCTGTGAAGAAAGCGAATGGTATGTTAGATTTCATAGCATAAAGGGATTTGAGATATCAGGAGCAGGGAGGTTCTACGTGCAGTTGTACAGGGTCTTTGTGAGGCCACACCTGGAGTACTGCGTACAGTTTTGGGTCTCTAATCTGAGGAAAGACATTCTTGCCATAGAGGCGAGTACAGGAGAAGGTTCACCATGACTGGATTCCTGAGATTTGTCTGGTCTTTCTTTTATGAGGAAAGACTGGATAGACTCGGGCTTGTACGTCGCTGGAATTCTAGAAGATTGCAGAGAGGGATTTTTTTTCCTTTGTTATATTAGAAACTTACAAGTTCTTCAGGGTTTGGAAGGCTAGATTACAGGAAAAGAGCTGTTCACCAATGTTTGGGAAGACCAGGATAAAACGGGGTCACAGTTTAAGATAAGGGTGAAGTCTTTTTGAGGACTGAGATTGACAGAAAACATTTTTCACACGGAGAGTGGAGGATTCTCTGCCACAGAAGTAGTTGAGGTCAGTTCATTGGTTATTTAGAGAGTTTGATGTGCCCTTGTGGCTAAAGGGATCATGGGAGTATGGGAGAGAAGGCAGGTACAGGATACTGGAGTTGGATGATCAGCCATGATTATATTGCATGGCGGTGGCAGGCGTTTTGAAGGGCCGAATGGCCTACTCCTTGCACCTAATTTTCTATGTTTCTATGTTCTATGGAGTGAGGGAAATGGGTGACGTTTTTAGTCGAGACCTTCTCTCCAGAGATGTTGTCTGACCCCGCTGAGTCACTCCAAGCTTTTTTTTTGTCTATCCACGGTTCAGTTTTGCTTGGTTTGTTTAGAGATCACAGAGCGGGGGAAACAGCGAGCCTGCGCCGACCAGCGATCCCACCCGCCATATAAATTGTCCCCACCTCTGGGGGACAATTTTATATTCACGCCCAAGCCAAATCTAACCCACAAACCCGCAGTCTTTGGAGTGTGGGAGGAAACCGGAGTAGCACCCGGAGGAAAAAACCCACGCAGGTCACGGGCTTGAGAACGTACAAAACTCTGCGGCTAACAGCACCCTTGGTCGGGATCCAAAGCCGGGTCTCTGGTGTCTGTGAGGCAGCAACTCTACCGCTGCACCACCCTGCCTGTTGTTGCGTGCTATCCAGTCAAGCGGGAACGGGGCAAAGCGATGATTTACAATCGAGCCATTACTGTGTACTGATACAGGATAAGGGAGTAACGTTTGTGTAAGGTAAGAGCAAGCAAAGTAGTCCGGTAATGGATATAGGTCCGAGGGGTCACAATGAGGTAGATTAGTTAGTTCAGGGACCGCTCTCTGGTTGTGGTAGGAATTGGTTCATTACAGCTGGGGAAGAAACTGTCCCATGAATCCTGGAGGTGTGCGTTTTCACACTTCTGTACCTCTTGCCGATGGGAGAGGGGGGGAGAAGAGGTATGAGGAGGGAAAGTGGTTGGGGTGAGGACGTCCTTGATGGATGCTGCTGGCCTTGCGGGCAGCGTGATTGAGTGTGGAGTGGATGGAGTCAGTTTGGAAGGGAGGTTGGTTTTTTTGTGTGTGTGTTGGTCTGGGCTGCGTCTGTCCACAATCTTCGCTGCAATTTTCCTGCGGGCCCTCAACCCACCGAGTCTGGGTTAATAAAAAAAAAAAAAAAAAAAAAATCTGAGAAAATGGATGGGTGACGTTTCGGGTGGGGACCCTTCTTCAGACTGAAAATAGAGGGAGGGAGACCTTAACTAGTTTCTCTGCCATAGAGGCAAGTGTAGGTTTGGTTTAGAGATACAGCGCGGAAACAGACCTTCAGCTCACACGGGTTTTCCGCGTTTCCGACCAGCGATCCCCGCACACTAGTTCTATCCTACACGCACTAGGGACAATTGACAGAGAGCCAATTAACCTGCACGTCTTTGGAGTGTGGGAGGAAATTAGTACCCGAGAAAAAACCACGCGGGTCAACAGGGAAAAAACGTGCAAACTCCGTACAGACAGCACCGTGGTCAGGATGGAACCGCGGGTTCTCCGGCGCCGACTTCCTGTGAGGCAGCAACTCTCTACCGCTTGCGTCACCGAGCATCCACCTCTTGCTACTTGCGACTTCATTGCTAGGAGAGAATTATGTGACATAAAACAAGTGTAACACATGAGGTAGAGAGGGGTTCGGGGCGAGGTAAGACACTAACTTAGAATAACAGTCTTTTTTACATCAATGATTTTAGTGATTTTTGTACAGGGCATGTTGGCCTTTCATTGAATGAGAGGACTCGTGAGTAGCAGTAAAGAGGTCCTTCTACAGTTGTACAGGGTCTAGAGAGACCACACCTGGAGTATTGTGTGCAGTTTTGGTCCCCTAATTTGAGGAAGGACATTTTTCTTGCTATTGGAGGGAGTGCAGCGTAGGTTTACAAGGTTAATTCCCGGGATGGAGGGGGGGATGATATGCTTGAGAGAATGGAGCAGCTGGGCTTTAGTAACACTCGGGAGTTTTAGAAGGATGGGATGATATCCTTTAGAAACATTAAAGATTATTTAAGGGATTGGACACGCTAGAGCAGGAAACATTTAACCCCACATCCCCCATCCTCCACCACCGCCGCCCCATCCCCCGGCTCCGCCTCGACCTCCCCCCCTCCCGCATCTCCGACTCCCCCATGTTCCCAATGGTTGAACCAGGGGTCCACAGTTCTAAGAATAGAAGGGGATGGCCATTTTAAAATCTGATATGAGAAAAAAAAACTTTTTCACCCAGAGAGATGTTGTGAATTTGTGGAATTCTCTGCCACAGTGGGCAGTGGAGGCCAATTCACTGGATGGATTTAATGAGAATGAGAGTTGGATAGAGCTCTAGGGGCTAGTGGAGTCAAGGGGTATAGGGAGAAGGCAGGCCACGGGTTATTGATTGTGGACAATCAGCCTCCATGATCACAATGAATGGGCGGTTGTGTGCTGGCTCGATTAAGGCCGCCGAATGGTCTACCCCTGCATCTATTTTCTAGGTTTTTATGTTGAGCAAGTTTGCAGATTGATAGAAAACGTGGGTGGCATTGTAGCTTGTTAAGTTGGTTGTGGGGTGTGAAAGATTACAGCAGGATCTGGATCGATTGGCCAGGTTGGTGGGATAGGAGGAATGGTTGGGGGGAATTTAATACAGAGAATGGTGAGGTGTTGCATTTTGGGACGTTTTCGAACAAGGGCAGGACCTCTACATAGTGAACGGTGGGCCTTTTTTGAGTTTGTTTTGGTTTTTGTGTTGTAGAGCAGTGGGATCCAGGCGGAGTACAGGTGCGTGGTTCCTTGAAGGTCATGTCGCAGGTAGTTAAGGTGGTTCAAAAAGGCTTTTGGCACTTTGGCCTTCCTTCCATCAGTCAGAGTATTGAGTATAGAAGTTGGGAGGTCATGTTACAGTTGTATAAGACGTTGGTGAGACCACATTTAGTAGTATTGTGTTCAGTCTGGGCAATTGTGGTTCGTCTTTTTTTGCGTTAATAGGACAGATGTTGTCGAGCTGGAAAGGGTGCAGAGAAGATTTACGTGGATGTTGCCAGGACTGAGCTACAGGGAGAGGTTGAGCAGGCTGGGACTCTATTCCTTGGAGTGCAGAAGGATGAGGGGTGGTCTTATATAGAGGGGTATAAAATCACACCTCCAGATTCAGGGACAGTTTCTACCCAGCTGTTCCAGCTCATGAGAGGATCAGATCGGGTAGACGCACAGAATCTTTTGCCCAGAGTAGGTGAATCGAGGACCGGAGGACATAGGTTCAAGGTTGAAGGGGGGGGTGAAGGAGAAAAGATTTAATAGGAATCTGAGGGGTAACTTTTTCACACAAATGGTGGTGGGTTTATGGAACAAGCTGACAAGGGAGGTAGTTGAGGCTGGGACTCTCGCCAACCAACATGTCCCATCGACACTAGTCCCACCTGCCCTGGTTTGCCACCCATTCCTTCTCTCCAGAGATGCTGCCTGTCCCACTGAGTTACACCAGCATTTTGTGTCTATCTCAGTGTGGAAACAGGTCCTTCGGCCCAAATTGCCCATATATCCCTCTAAACCTGTCCTATCCAGGTACCTGTCCAAACTTCATAACAAGAGGATTTCAGTATAGGAGTAAAGAGGTTCTTCTGCAGTTGTATAGGGCTCTGGTGAGACCACATCTGGAGTATTGCGTACAGTTTTGGTCTCCAAATTTAAGGAAGGACATCCTTGCGATTGAGGCAGTGCAGCGTAGGTTCACGAGATTGATCCATGGGATGGCGGGACTGTCATATGAGGAAAGATTGAAAAGACTAGGCTTGTATTCACTGGAGTTTAGAAGGATGAGGGGGCATCTTATACAAACATATAAAATTATAAAAGGACTGGACAACGTAGATGCAGGAAAAATGTTCCCAATGTTGGGCGAGTCCAGAACCAGGGGCCACAGTCTTAGAATAAAGGGGAGGCCATTTAAGACTGAGGTGAGAGAAAAAAAAAAAAAAACCTTTTCACCCAGAGAGTTGTGAATTTGTGGAATTCCCTGCCACAGAGGGCAGTGGAGGACAAATCACTGGATGGATTTAAAAGAGATTTAGATAGAGCTTTAGGGGCTAGTGGAGTCAAGGGACATGGGGAGAAGGCAGGCACGGGTTATTGATAGGGGACGATCAGCCATGATCACAATGAATGGCGGTGCTGGCTCGAAGGGCCGAATGGCCTCCTCCTGCACCTATTTTCTATGTTTCTATGTTTCTATGTAACATGTTTTATATGTTGGGATAGTCCCAGCCTCAACTACCTCCTCTGGCAGCTCGTTCCATACACCCACCACCCTTTGCGTGAAAATGTTACCCCTCAGATTCCTCTTAAATCTTCCCCTCCCCCTCCTCTTGGATTCTCCCTGCCGGCCTCCGACCCTGCCTGGACCTGTTCATTTCCAATTGACGGCGTGACACCAACCATCTTGTTCTCTCCACCCACCGCACCCTCTCCCAACCTCACCCCCTCTGAACACACAGCCCTCTGCTCACCTCTCTGAAGATGGTTCCCGACCCTGGACGTCACCTGTCCACGTCCTCCAGAGATGCTGCCTGACCCACCCGCCGAGTTACTCCAGCACTTTGTGTCCATCATCTAAGTGGCGATCACTATTTGCGATATACGTGTGAGACTAGTGCCAATGAATGAACAGCCGGTTTCAAATTACTGCTTGCTCACTGAGCAAGCCACACGCTGACCTGTCCCATATTCAAAAGCTATGATGCGGAACACCCCCTCCCCCTTGAACTTGCAGAACAAAATCAAGCACACCGTTGTCGAGAGCATTGCTTTAAGTGTCGAGTCTGTTTAATTGCCATACAATTATAGAGTCTGAAGAAGGGCCTCGAACCGCAAAGTCACCCATTCCTTCTCTCCAGAGAAGCTGCCTGTCCCCGCTGAGTTACTCCAGCATTTTGTGTCTACCTCAGTGTGGAAACAGGCCCTTCGGCCCAACTTGCCCACACCGGCCAGCATTGGGGAGAAGGCAGGCACGGAGTTTGTACGTTCTCCCCTTGACCCGCGTGGGTTTCCTCCGGGTGCTCCGGTTTCCTCCCACACTCCAAAGAGGTGCGAGCTTAATCGGCCCCTCTGTAAATTGCCCACTAGTGTGTAGGGAGTGGATGAGAAAAGTGGGATAACATAGAACTACTGCGTGAACGGGTGATCGCTGGTCAGCATGGATTTGTTGACCGAAGGGCCTGTTTCCTTGCTGTATCCTGAGTCCCTGCTGAAAATCTACCATCCGAAGAGTTGAGATTAAACTCTATGGATGGTATATTTTCAGCAGGGACTCAGTGGGCCGGAAGGCCTGTCCCATGCTGTATCTCTACACAAAACTGTGTCTGGGTGGCAGATGGTTAGCACGGACTTGGTAGGCCGAAGAGCCTGCTCTTCACAGTATGTACTGGTGATCCCAGGAAAGAGTGGGTTAGCATATGATGAGCGTTTGACAGCACTGGGCCTGTACTCGCTGGAGTTTAGAGGAATGACAGAGGGGGGGACCTCATTGAAACACACAGAACAGTGGAAGGCCTGGACAGAGTGGATGTGGAGAGGATGTTTCCACTAGTGGGAGAGTCTAGGACCAGAGGTCACAGCCTCAGAATTAAAGGGTGCTCTTTTAGAAAGGAGGTGAGGAGGAAGGAACTTCTTTAGTCAGAGGGTGGTGAATCTGTGGGATTCATTGCCACAGAAGGCTGTGGAGGCCAAGTCTGTGGATATTTTTAAGGCGGAGATGGACAAATTCTTGATTAGTACGGGTGTCAAGGGTTATGGGGAGAAGGCAGGAAAATAGGATTAGGAAACAGAGATCAGTCACGATTGAATGGTGGAGTAGACTCGATGGGCTGAATGGTCTAATTCTACCGCGAGAAGTTGTGAATTTGTGAATTCCGAGCAACATGCCCCAGCTGCACTAGTCCCACCTGCCTGCTTTTAGCCCTGTAAACCTGCCCCATCCATGTACCTGCCTGAATGTTTCTGAAATGTTGTGATAATATTTGCCTCAATTACCCCCTCTGTCAGCTTGTTCCGTATACCTTCAAAGGATTCATCTTCCATTAGTACGGGCGTTAGGGGTTATGGGGGAGAAGGCAGGAGAATGGGGTTAGGAGGGAGAGATAGATCAGACATGATTGAATGGCGGAGTAGACTTGATGGGCCGAATGGCCTAATTCTGCTCCTATCACCTGTGAACTTGTGAAAGTGACTTAGGAGCACTGGTTTGAACGGTGGGTCTAATGGAGGTCTCCCTCTCCCTCTCCCCCTCACCCTCACCCTCCCCCTCTCACTTTCTCCCTTCCCCTAGAAAAGAAACTAATCTCTCGCTCTCTCCCCCCTCTCCCTCTCCACCTCCCACTCCCCCATTTCCCTTTCTCCCTCCCGAGAGAGAAATCTCTCTCTCTCTCCCTCCCCCCTCTCTCTCTCCCCTTTCCCTCTCTCTCCCTTTCCCTCTCTCTCCCCCCCCTCTCTTGTTTTCTCTTTTTTTCTCTCTCGTTTTTCTCGCTTTATCTCCACTCTCTTTTTCTCTCTCCCACTCCTTCTCCCTCCCCCTCCTCCCTCTACCCTCCCCTCTCCTCTCTCCTCTTCTTCTGCCTCTTTCTCTATCTCATTCTCTCTCTCTCTCTCTCTCTCTCGTGCTTTTTTTTCAATCTTTTTCTTTTATCTATTTCTTTCTCCTCTCTCTCCCGCTACCTCCCTCTCACCTGTCTCTCCTGTTTTTTCTCTCCTCCCTCCCTGGGGGATTCTTTCTCTTTCTCTATCTCATCCCCCTCCCCCTCTCCCCTTCCCTCCCCTCTCCTCTCTCTCCCTCTCTCACACTCTTCCCACATACTCTCTCTCCCCCTCTCACTGTCCTCTCTTTATCTCTATCTCTTTTCTCGTGCTTTTTTTCCCCTCTCTTTTTCTCTCTATCTTCTTTTTCTTTCCCCTCTCTCTTCCTCCCTCTCCCTGTCATTCTTTTTTCTCTTTCTCTCTCTTCCTCCCTCTTTCCCTCCCCCTCCCCCATTCTCCCTCTCCCCACACTCTTTCACTCTCCCTCTCCCCTCCCCATTCTCTCTCTCTTCCACACTCTCCCCCCGTCCCTCTCCCTCTCCACACACCCTCTCTCTCTCTCGCTCTCCCTCCCCCACTCCCCACACTCCCTCCCCCCTTGTCTGTCTCCCTGTCCGTGCAGGTGTGTGAACGACATGACCTTCAAGACCCACGAGACGAGCGACAGTCGGAAGCAGCGCTTCAGTTTCCACGTCTTCAAGTTTGAGGACTTCCCCCAGGTCTACATCTTCTGCGACCTGGTGCTCTGCCACTCGGGCTCCTCGCCCAACCGCTGCGAGAGGGGCTGCGTGCCCTCGCGGAAGAAGAGGGACCTCCGCGCCCGCTGGCAGAACGACAAGGCTGCCCATCTCTCCCAGGGCCCGGTGGTCTTCCCCACCAGCTCGCTGGGTGCGTTGCCCTGCCCCGTCCCACTGCCAACACCTCCCGTCCCATCCTGCCCCCGCTCGAGGGGGAAGGGGGTGGGCGTACCTCTCCCCGACGAGTCATCTCATTTTCCCCCACCCCTCAACAAACGCTCACCCCCCACCCCCGTGCACGACCCTACAATCTCTCTCCCACTCTTCCCCTCCACAACCCTCCCTCCCTCCAGCCCACTTCCCCTCCCTCCCTACCTTACAACCTCTCCGTCTCCTCCAACCCTCTCCTCTCACTGCTATCTCCCAATCCTACCCCCCTCCCCTCCCACCTCACCCCATCCCTCCCCCATTCCAACCCTCCCCTTTCTTCCCCCTCCCTCCCTCCCTCCCCTCCCCCTCCCAAACCTCCCCCTTCTTTCCCCCTTCCCTCCCTCCCCTCCCCCTCCAACCCTCCCCCTTCTTCCTCCAACTCCCTCCCCCTCCAACCCTCTCCCCCCTTCTCTCACTATCTCCCAATCCTCCCCCTTCTTCAACTCCCCCTCCCTCCCCTCCACAAGCCTCCCCTCAAACTCTCTCCCCCTCACCCTCCCTCAACTATCCCCCTCACCCTCCCCACTCCACAACTCTCTCCCCACTCACCGTCCCCATCCCTCAACTCTCTCCCACTCTCCTCCCGTCCCTCAAACACTCCCCCCTCACCCTCCCCCGTCCCTCAACACTTCCCTCACCCTCCCCGCTCCTCAACTCTCTCCCACTCTCTGCCCTTCCTCAACCCTCCCTCCTCCAGCCCTCCTCTCCCTCCCTCCCTCCTTTACAACCCTCCCGTCCCCTTCCAACCCTCTCCCTTTTGCTATCTCGCAGTCCTCCCCCTTCCCCATCCCACTCTCCCCATCCCTCCCCCTCCAACCCTCCCCCTTCTTCCCCTTCCAACTCGCTCCCCCCCGCCCCCAACACTGCGGAACGGGATTATTTTTCCGCTACTTTCCCTGACTGAGGCCTAGAAATTCAGGCGTGGTGCGGGTGTGCGTCGGGACCGCGGGGCGCGGGCCCTGCCTCGGCGAAGGGGTCCCAACTGGCCCCGGGGACGGGGAACTGGGGCCCGCCACCTCGCAGGCAGCCGCCGGCACGCAGCGGGAGCCCGGCGCTGGATCGGCCGCCGTCGTGCTGGGTGAGTGAGCGGGGGAGGGAGGGAGGGGGGAAGGGGGGGTGGCGGAGCGGGCCTAGAGCGGGCCAAAGTGAGCCTGGCGTGTGGGCTTCGACAGGGCCTAGTCGCTAGTGGGCCTGGACAGGGGGCTGCACTGGGCCTGGCGTGCATTGGACTGGACTGGAGTTGAGTGAAGATGGCCTGGACTGGGTTTGGAGTGGAGTGGGGTGGACGGGAATGGATTGGGCCTAGAATGTGCCTGGACAGGGCCTGCACTGGGCTGGAGTGTGGGCCTGCAGTAGAGTAGTGTGGGCTGGAGTGTAGTGTGCCTGGACAGGGCCTACACTGGGCTGGAGTGGAGTGGGGTGGATTGGAATTGACTGGGCCTAGAGTGTGCCTGGACAGGGCCTGCACTGGGCTGGAGTGTGGGCCTGGAGTAGAGTGGTGTGGGCTGGAGTGTAGTGTGCCTGGGCAGGGCCTGCACTGGGCCGGAGTGGAGTGTGGTGGACTGGAATGGACTGGGCCTAGAGTGTGCCTGGACAGGGCCTGGACTGGGCTTAGAGTGTGGGCCTGCAGTGGAGTGTAGTGTGGGCTGGAGTGTAGTGTGCCTGGACAGGGCCAGCACTGGGTCAGAGTGGAGTGGGGTGGACTGGAATGGACTGGGCCTAGAGTGTGCCTGGACAGGGCCTGGACTGGGCCTAGAGTGTGGGCCTGCAGTGGAGTGTAGTGTGGGCTGGAGTGTAGTTTGCCTGGACAGGGCCAGCACTGGGTCAGAGTGGAGTGGGAGAGGGCCTGGAGTAGACTGGAGTAAAGTGGAGTAGGTCTGAGTGGAGGGTGCCTGGACTGATTCTGGAGTGATCTGGATTAGACTGGGAGTGGTCTTGGAGTGTGGGACTGGAGTGCAGGCCTGGAGTGGTCCAGCAGTTGGACTGGGAGTGGAGAGCACTGGAGTTGACTGGATTGGACTGTAGTGGAGTGGAGTAGGCCTGGAGTGTGGGCCTGGAGTGTGGGCCTGGACTGGGCTTGGAATGGTCTGGAGTGGACTGGAGCAGACTGGGAGTGGTCTTGGAGTGTGGGTCCGGAGTGTGGGCCTGGAGTGTGGGCCAGGTCACGGGGAGAACGTACAAACTCCGTACAGACAGCACCGGCAGTCGGGATTGAACCGGGGTCTCCGCCGCTGCCAGCGCTGTAAGGCGGCAACTCTACCGCACCGTGCGACACCGTGAGTGCACCGTTCACGCTACAATAATAGACCTAAACGTAAACTCGGCAGTGGATTGAGTTGGTCCGGGTCCATTCAGGAGTGATGCAGCACCAGTCCAGGACTGGTCTGGGTCCTGGTGCAGATCAATCCAGAACTGGGGAAGTGGTCCTGGGCACGTTCTGGAGTGGAGGAAGGAGGGGTGTGGATCAGGACTGGGAAGCGATACATAAACTTGTAAGCGGCACGGATAAGATGGACACTTAGAATCATTTCCCCAGGGTGGAAATGTCCAACACTAGAAGGGCTGGGCTTTAAGGTGAGAGGGGCAATGTTTATAGGAGATGTGTGGGGCATGTTGTGTATACACATAGATTAGTGAGTGCCTGGAACACACTGTTGTGGGTGGTGGTGGAGGCAGCAGACACATTTGTGGCATTTCGTAGACTTTAGATAGGCACGTGGATATGGAGTCAACCGAGGGACATGGATCATGTGTAGATTTTCTCCGGGTGCTCTGGTTTCCCCCCACAGTCCAATGACGTGCAGGTTTGCAGTTTGATTGGCTTGGTATAATTGGAAATTGTCCCTAGCGTGTGTAGGATAGTGTTAGTGTGCGGGGATCGCTGGCCGACGCGGACTCAGTGGGCCGAAGGGCCTGTTTCCGCGCTGTATCTCGAAACTAAGCTAAAACTAAGATAAGTTGGTTTTGGCATCATGTTGGGCAGAGACATTGTGGGCCGAAGGGCCTGTTTCAGCGCCGTTCTATCCTATGTTCGACGTTCTATGGGTTGTTGGTTCAGGAATATTGCGAGACTGGTCTGATGCGGGTAAGCAATGGATCCGGGAGGGATTGGATTGGGAACTGTGGCCATGCTGTGGATGGTTTGGGAAAGAACTGCCGATGCTAGTTTATTCGAAGACAGACACAAAATGCTGGACAGGCAGCATCTCTAGAGAGAAGGAATGGGTGATGTTTTGGGACAAGACCCTTCTTCAGACTGAGAGTCAGGGGAGAGGGAGATACAGAGATAAGGAAGGGTAAGGTGTGAAAATGGAACTAATGTTACACACCATCCATGTGGTCTTGGGATTTGTGTCTGATTCAGCGGAGTCCATTTTCACTTCTTCCTTGACTACCCTTTTGTGGGCAAGAATTACTGAGTTCTTCTTCCACGTGAAGAGAACATGAAGTCTCAGTCTGCAATATCTTACAAAATGGGGACACTGGTAAGAATCTATCTCAGGTAGACAAAAATGCTGGAGAAACTCAGCGGGTGAGCAGCATCTACGGAGCGAAGGAATGGGTGGCGTTTCGGGCCGAGACCCTTCTTCAGACTGAAGAAGTCTGAAGAAGGGTCGGACTATACCTATTCCTTCGTTCCATAGATGCTGCCTTACCCGCTGAGCTTCTACAGCATTTTTGTCAACCTTCGATTTTTCCAGCATCTGCAGTTCTTTCTTAAACAGAATCTATCTCAGTGTCAATCTGAGTAATGTTCACATCTCTGCAGGTTGTGGATGAATCGGGTCACGGGTTACAGGGCTGCCCACATTGGGTGAGAGTTGAGAGTGAGAAATTGCGAGGGAGCATAGCGACTGAGGGGGGGGAGGAGGGTGTGGGAGCGGGATGTCCCCCCTCCCAGGATAGAGAGCTTTTGCATTTTTCACCTTGAAATTATGCTATCTGGTGCATACTGTAGCAAGGGTTTCTACAGGGTTTCTACAGCTATATTAATAGCAAAAGGATAACGAGGGATAAAATTGGACCATTAGAGAGACAGAATGGACAGCTATCTGCAGAGCCAAAAGAGATGGGGGAGATATTGAACAATTTCTTTTCTTCTGTATTCACCAAGGAGAAGGATATTGAACTATGTGAAGTAAGGAAAAAAAGTAGAGTAGCTATGGAAACTATGAGATTCAAAGAGGAGGAAGTACTGACACTTTTGAAAAATATAAAAGTGGATAAATCTCCAGGTCCTGACAGGATATTCCCTAGGACATTGAGGGAAGTTAGTGTAGAAATAGCAGGAGCTATGACAGAAATATTTCAAATGTCATTAGAAACGGGAATAATGCCGGTGGATTGGCGTACTGCGCATGTTGTTCCATTGTTTAAAAAGGGTTCAAAGAATAAACCTAGCAATTATAGACCTGTTAGTTTGACGTCAGTGGTGGGTAAATTAATGGAAAGGATACTTAGAGATAATATATATAAGCATCTGGATAAACAGGGTCTGATCAGGAACAGTCAACATGGATTTGTGCCTGGAAGGTCATGTTTGACAAACCTTGAATTTTTTGAAGCGGTAACTAGGGAAATTGATGAGGGTAAAGCAATGGATGTTGTCTATATGATTTCAGTAAGGCCTTTGACAAGGTTCCCCATGGAAGGTTGGTTAAGAAGGTTCAATCTTTGGGTGTTAATGGCGGAGTAGCAAGATGGATTCAACAGTGGCTGAATGGGAGATGTCAGAGAGTAATGGTGGATGGCTGTTTGTCAGGTTGGAAGCCGGTGACCAGTGGGGTGCCTCAGGGATCTGTGTTGGGTCCACTGTTGTTGTTAGTCATGTACATCAATGATCTGGATGATGGGGTGGAAAATTGGATAAGTAAGTATGCAGATGATACTAAGATAGGTGGTGTTGTGGATAATGAAGTCGATTTTCAAAGTCTACAGAGAGATTTGGGCCATTTGGAAAAGTGGGCTGAAAGATGGCAGATGGAGTTTAATGCTGTTAAGTGTGAAGTGCTACATCTTGGCAGGACAAATCAAAATAGAACGTACATGGTAAATGGTAGGGAATTGAGGAATGCTGTGGAACAGAGGGATCTAGGAATAACTGTGCATAGTTCCCTGAAGGTGGAATCGCATGTAGATAGGGTGGTAAAGAAAGCCTTTAGTGTGCTGGCCTTTAATAAAATCAGAGCATTGAAATATAGGAAGTAGGGAAGTAATGTTAAAATTGTACAAGGCATTGGTAAGAACCAATTCTGGAGTATGGTGTACAATTTTGGTCGCCTAATTATAGGAAGGATGTCAACAAAATAGAGAGAGTACAGAGGAGATTTACTAGAATGTTGCCAGGGTTCCAGCAACTATGTTACAGAGAAAGGTTGAACAAGTTAGGTCTTTATTCTTTGGAGCGCAGAAGGTTAAGGGGGGACTTGATTGAGGTCTTTAAAATGATGAAAGGGATAGACAGAGTTGACGTGGATACGTTTTTCCCATTGAGGGTAGGGAAGATTCAAAGAAGAGGGCATGACATGAGAATTAAGGGACAGAAGTCTCGGGTGGTAACGTGAGGGGGAACTTCTTTACTCAGAGGGTGGTGGCTGTGTGGAATGAGCTTCCAGCAGAAGTGGTGGAGGCAGGATCGATTTTAACATTTAAGAGTAAAGTGGATAGGTATATGGACGTGAAGGGAATGGAGGGGTATGGTCTGAGTGCAGGTAGATGGGACTAGGGGAAAACAAATGGTCGGCACGGACTGGAAGGGCCGAGAGGGCCTGTTTCCGTGCTGTAATTGTTATATGGTTATATGGTTAACTTAATTAATCTAAAAAGTGTTATTTTTTTAGTTTAGTTTAGTTTAGATTATTGTCACGTGTACTGAGGTACAGTGAAAGGCTGCGTCTATCTCTGGTGTAAACCAGCCACTGCAGTTCCTTTTTATTACCCGGTGGCTTGTGGTATGTGGTGGTACGGGCTTTTCAGGCTTTTGTATTTTCTGTCCGATGGGAGAGGGGAGAAGAGGGAATGACCGGGGTGTGAGAGGCCCTTGATTATGTCGGCTGCTTTCCTGAGGCAGCGTGAAGTGTTGATGGATTGATGGTCTGTGCGATGGACTGGGCTGCATCCGCAACTCTGCAATTTCTTGTAGTCCTGGGCAGAGCTGTGGCCTAACCAAGCTGTGACTCATCCTGATAAGATGCTTTCTTTGGTGGGTCTGTAGAACTTGGTGAGAGGCGTTGGAGGCGTGCCGGACTTCCTTAGTGCTCTATGGAAGTAGAGGCCACAGAGGGTCATGGATCACTGGAATCTGTGGAGTTCTCTGCCACAGAAGGTAGTTGAGGCCAGTTCATTGGCTATATTTAAGAGGGAGTTAGATGTGGCCCTTGTGGCTAAAGGGATCAGGGGGTATGGAGAGAAGGCAGGTACGGGATACTGAGTTGGGTGATCAGCCATGATCATATTGAATGGCGGTACAGGCTCGATGGGCCGAATGGCCTACACCTGCACCTATTTTCTATGTTTCTATCACGCAAACAGGCCCTTCGGCCCAACTTGTCCACACCGACCAACATGCCCCATCTACACTAGTCCCTCCTGCCCGCGTTTGATCCACATACCTGTCTAAATGTTTCTCAAACATCGTGATAGTACCTGTCTCAGGGTGAGCTGAGTGGGGTGAAGGTGGGAGCTGAGGGGAGAAACAGGTGGATCTTGGTAAAACTCCTCCGCAAACCTTCATTGGGACAATTACTTCTCTCCATACTGTGTTTCAGCTAGGATATTATGCTCAGTAACTCTGTGTGGCCACAGGGTGGTGCAGTGGTGGAGTTGCTGCCTCACAGCGCCAGAGACCCGGGTTCCATCCTGACCTCGGGTGCTGTCTGTGCGCGCGTGTGCGTGTGTAGTTTGTATGTTCTCCCCGTGACCTGCGTGGGTTTTCTCCAGGTGCTCTGGTTTGCAACCACACTCTGAAGATGTGCAGGTTTGTAGGTTAATTGGCTTTGGTTGAAAAAAAAGGATCCTCCCTAATGTGGATGTGAAAGTGCGAGTGTTCTGGGAACATTGGGAGATAGGGTTAGAATTGGCGACTTGCCGATTGCTGGATTATTGAGTGGAGAGGTTTTTTGATTGTAGATATTGATCAGTGAAAGTTAAGTTTAGTTTAGAGACACAGCGTGGAAACAGTCCCAGGTCAGCGATCCCCGCACATTAACACTATCCTACACACACTAGGGACAATTTTACATTTACAACAAGCCGGGTTCACTCCTGACCACGGGAGCAATCTATAAGTGATGGGAGTAGAATTAGGCCATTCGGCCCATCAAGTCTCCTCTGCCATTCAATCATGGCGGATTCATCTCTCCCTCCTAACCCCATTCTCCTCCCTTCTCTGGGTGAAAAAGTTTTTCCTCATATCTGGCCTAAATGGCCTACCCCTTTTTCTTAAACTGTACGATCCCTGGTTCTGGTCTCCCCCAACTTCGGGAAAAATTTTCTTGCACCTTGCCTTTCCAATCCTTTAAGAATTTTATATGTTTCTATAAGATTCCCGTATCATCCTTCTAAATTCCAGCGAATACAAGCCCAGTCTTTCCATTCTTTCATTATTTTCCCTGCATCTAGCCAGTCCAATCCCTTAAGAATTGTATTCAGATTGGTCGAGTGGTTTGCCCAATGTGACATCCACAGCAGAAAGTTTCTGTTCCCATATTAAATATCGGCACGGTGGCGCAGCGGTAGAGTTGCTGCCTCACAGCGCCAGAGACCCGGGTTCCATCCTGTCTGCGGGTGCTGTCTGTACGGAGTTTGCATGTTCTCCCCGTGACCTGTGTGGGTTTTCTCTGAGATCTCCGGTTTCCTCCCAAACTCCAAAGACGTACAGGTTTGTAGGTTAATTGGTTTGTAGGTTTGGTTTAATTGTAAATTGTCCCTAGTGTGTGTGTGTGGGATAGTGTTAGTGTGCGGGGATCGCTGGTCGGTGCGGACTCGGTGGGCCGAAGGGCCTGTTTCCGCGCTGCATCTCTAAACTAAACTAAACTAAATATTAAATTCGTAGAACAGAGGGACATGAACAGGCCCTTTATCCCATAATGTCAATGCTGAAAATGATACCAAGACTCAACTCTCTTGTCGTCTGAAGAATGACCCGAAACGTTATCTATCCAGAGATGCTGCCTGACCCGCTGAGTTACTCCAGCACTTTATGTCGAATGTAGACAAAAATGCTGGAGAAACTCAGCGGGTCAGGCAGCATCTATGGAGCAATCTTGGAATAAGTGACGTTTCGGTCTAGACCCATTCCGCGGGCTGAACTGAGTCTTGAAGAAGGGTCTCGACCCAAAACGTCACCTATTCCTTCGCTCCACAATGCTGCCGGGGTCCACCCTTTTTAAGATGAGTTTCTCCAGCACTTTTTTGTCTACCTTTGATTTTTCCAGCATCTGCAGTTCTCCAAAGTTTCTCCAGCACTTTATGTCTGGCAGATCTGTCTACACGTGAACCATATCCCTCCAGTTTTGAAACCCTGCATATCCACGTGCCGATTGCAAAAATCTCTTAATCGCCACAATCGTTCTGCCTCCACCACCACTCCGGCAGCGCATTCTGGCTGAGACCCACCACCCTCTGTGGAAAAAAAACTTGCCCCGCACTTCTTTTAAGCTGTCCCCTCCTCACCTTAAACTTTCTGCACAGAGATGAGGCTCTAGTATTTTATATTTCCATCCTGGCCATGATAATTGAATGGTTCTGACTGTCTACCCTATCTATGCCTCTCATTATTTTATATTTACATCGAGACTCCACAAAATCTCCAGTTTTCCAGTGAAAACAATCCAAGCCTATCCAACCACTCCGTGTAGCTAATACCCACTAATCCAGGCACTGAATGCAAGAGGACACGGTGGCGCAGCGGTAGAGTTGCTGCCTCACAGCACCGGAGACCCCGGTTCGATCCTGACCATGGGTGCTGTCTGTACGGAGTTTGTACGCTCTCCCCGTGACCTGCGTGGGTTTTCCCCGGGTGCTCTGGTTTCCTCCCACACTCCAAAGATGTGCAGGCTTGTCGGTTAATTGGCTTCTGTAACTTGCCCCAAGTGTGTTGGATATCAATAATGTTTGGGTGATTGATCGCTGGTTGGCACGGTCGGCCAAAGGGCCTGTTTCATCAGCGATAGCAGCAGAATTCAGCCATTCGGCCCATCAAGTCTACTCCGCCATTCATTCATGGCTAATCTATCTCTCCCGCTCAACCCCATTCTCCTGCCTTTTCCCCATAACCCCTGACACCCGTACTAATCAAGAATCTATCTATCTCTGCCTTAAATATATCCACTGACTTGGCCTCCACAGCCTTCTGTGGCAATGAATTCCACAGATTCACCACCCTCTGACTCAAGAAATTCCTCCTCATCTTCCTAAGCGAACGTCCTTTAATTCTGAGGCTGTGACCTCTGGTCCTAGACTCTCCCACTAGTGGAAACATCCACTCTATCCAGGCCTTTAACTATTCGATAGGTCTGTAGTTGAGTAGCAAGTTGTAAAATAGCAAGCGTTAAGGACTAGAATTTAAACTGGGGAACTTTCCATCAGATTTTACTAGTATTTTTTGTTTAGTTGAGTTTTTAGTTTAGAGACACAGCGCGGAAACAGGCCCTTCGGCCCACCGAGTCTGCACCGACCAGCGATCCCCGCACACTAGAATGGCATGTTGGCCTTAATAACAGGAGGAATCGAATATAGGCGCAAAGAGATCCTTCTGCCGTTGTACAGGGCCTTAGTGAGACCACACCTGGAGTATTGTGTGCAGTTTTGGTCCCGTAATTTGAGGAAGGACATTATTGCTATTGAGGGAGTGCAGCGTAGGTTTACAAGGTTAATTCCTGGGATGGCGGGACTGTCATATGCTGAGAGAATTGAGCAGCTGGGCTTGTACACTCTGGAGTTTAGAAGGATGAGAGGGGATCTTATTGAAACATATAAGATTATTAAGGGTTTGGAAACGCTAGAAGCAGGAAACATGTTCCCAATGTTTGGGGGAGTCGAGAACTGGGGGCCACAGTTTAAGAATAAGCCATTTAGAATGGAGACAAGGAAACACTTTTTCTCACAGAGAGTGGTGAGTCTGTGGAATTCTCTGCCTCAGAGGACGGTGGAGGCAGGTTCTCTGGATGCTTTCAAGAGAGAGCTAGATAGGGCTCTTAAAAATAGCAGTGTCAGGGGATACGGGGAGAAGGCAGGAACGGGGTACTGATTGGGGATGATCAGCCATGATCACATTGAATGGCGGTGCTGGCTCGAAGGGCCGAATGGCCTCCTCCTGCACCTATTGCCTGTGGTCTATTGTCTATTGACTAACACTATCTTACACACACTAGGGACTATTTACATTTACACCAAAGCCAATTAACAGACAAACCTGCACATCTTTGAAGTGTGGGAGGAAACCGGGGCACCCGGAGAAAACCCACGCAGGTCACGGGGACAACGTGCAAACTCCGTACAGACAGCACCCGTAGTCGGGTTGGAACCCAGGTCTCTGGCACTGTGAGGCAGCAACTCTACCGCTGCGCCACCTAGATGCTTGAATTTATTTCCAGAATTGAGATGCTTGAATTTCTCACCCTGTTCCTCTGGTGGGATTCGAACCGTCCCCATGCCTTGCCAGGCCTTTAATCCAACGATAATATCCCCACACCGTCAACACCCCACAAATTCCCGCCTTTAATTCCCGCTTTTTTATTCCCTGCACAGGAGACCGGGATTTACGCCTCAGTTCAGATCGTAAAGAAGCCGGCTACAATATTTACATTTTCGGGTCGCTGACCGCGTTGTGTCTGAGCTTGCTCACAGCGCTAGTCCTTCAAAGAAAATACTATTTGCAACAAAACTGAAGGATTGTATCCTGGTCGGGGCAGTGTTTTTTTTGTTGAAAAGGAAAATGGAAGCCAAACCACAAATTGACCATAATCTAGGCTCCCACGTCTCACAAATAGCTGTATAGTGTATCTGCTAGAATTCCACAATTCTGCTAGAACTCCCCCTAGCTCACGCATCTCAATGACAAACCTATCCAAGGTTGTAGAGGGTTTGACTTAGGTGAGATGTATTAAAATATCAAAAAAATCTTGGGTGTCACTGATAATCTTTTAATAATTTTGATTTATATGTTTTTCTCTGGACAAAAATGTCACTTTTCCACTAAGACCACTTTAATGAGCAATGAAGGTTTTTTTTTTAAAGTGCTTTTATATTGATAATAACAAAGATTAAATTGAATCATAGATGTTTTAGTTAGTAATGATCATTGTGAAGATATGTGAAATAATTGTCTTGATTGTTTTAATCTTTCAATTCCTTGTGTATTCTCCTAAATTAAAATAGTGTTTATTGCATATTGTCTCATTTTTGCACTGCAGATTAATATCAATTGTCGCATTTAGCCCCATAAAATGTTCCCAACTTTAACTTATCTCAGCTTTAATGTAGCTTATTGTCACATGTACCGAGGTACAGTGCAGAGTTTTTTTGTTGCCAGCGGAAAGACAATGCATTACAATGAACGGATAATGCTGGAGTAACGTTATGCTGGTGTAACTCAGCGGGACAGGCAGCATCTCTGGAGAGGAGGAATGGGTGACGTTTCGGGTCGAGACCCTTCTTCAGGCTCTGTACAGAAGCATGAAGGAGACACAAGGAACTGCAGATGCTGGAATCTTTACCTGGAACGTCAAAGGTTGAGGGGAGACTTGATAGATTTAGTTTAGTTTAGAGATACAACATGGGAAGAGGCCCTTCGGCCCACCGAGTCCACACCGACCAGCGATCCCCACATGCACTAGTTCTACCCTACATACTAGGGACAACTTATAGAAGCCAATTAACATACAAACCTGCACGGCTTTGGAGTGTGGGAGGAAACCAGAGCACCCGGAGAAAACCCCACGCGGGTCACAGGGAGAACGTGCAAACTCCGTACAGTGAGCTGGATCAAACCCGGGTCTCTGGCATGTTGAGCCACACCGCCGTGCCATACTGCCTTATTTAACGTAATAGCTTAGGGTTTAAAAGTGACGTTGACAGAGATACAGAGTATTTTTATAAACAATGAGAAATAGGTGTTCCTGAAAGAATGTGCAGCCACAGAAGGCAATTGGCAAGACAAACTATGTCTCAGTCTTTACTGCAGAAGGATAAAGTGCTGGAGTAATTCAATGGGTCAGTTTAATTTAGTTTAGTTCAGTTTATTGTCACGTGTACCGAGGTACAGTGAAAAGCTTTTGTTGCGTGCTAACCAGTCAGCGGAAAGACAATACATGATTACAATCGAGCCGTTTACAGTGTGTAGATACAGGATAAAGGAATAAGGTTTAGTGTAAGGTAAAGCCAGTAAAATCCGATCAAGGATAGTTCAAGGATCTCCAATGAGGTAGATAGTAGTTCAGGACTGCTCTCTGGTTGTGGTAGGATGGTTCAGTTGCCTGATAACAGCTGGGAAGAAACTGTCCCTGAATCTGGAGGTGTGCATTTTCACACTTCTGTACCGTTTGCCCAATGGGAGAGGGGAGAAGAGGGAGTGACTGGGGTGAGACTGGTCCTTGATGATGCTGCTGGCCTTGCCGAGGCAGCGTGAGGTGTGGATGGAGTCAATGGAAGGGAGGTTGGTTTGTGCGTGTGATGGTCTGGGCTGCGTACACAATCTGCTGGAGCTGTTCCCAAACCGTGCTGTGATGCATCCCGATAAAATGCTTCACGGCTTCAGTCAGCGTCTCTGGAGAACAAGGATATGTGATGTTTCCGGTCGGGACCTTTGTAGGAAGGGGAAGGGGGAGGAGAAAGATGCAGGGGAGGAGTAATCCTGGTGAGTGATAGGTGGATACAGGTGAGTGAGGATTTTTTTTTTTTTTTTTAATTTTTATTTATTAGAAGTACAGTAAATTATATCAATGCACATCCCGTATATATTATTACATTTATTCTACCCTTTCGTTTTTTAAAGCTATTAAAAAATGATAGAAATAGCAAAAATAGAGAAATTGAGAGAGAATTGTGAAAGTGAAGAAGCGTGAAGAAGGGAAAGAAGAGAGACCCCTAGTCAAGGAATTAGAAAAAGGAAATTAAGAGATAGACCCTAGAAAAGAAGAAAGAGAAAGAAGGAAAAAGGAAACGGCAGTTGCTTTATTATAAACATCACGCAAAAGGAATATGCCAACTCGGCAGTTTTTCACCCCCCTTTAACAAGACCTGACGCCGGTACCTTTTTGAGGTACTCTTGCACCCTATCCTTGTAGTAGATCTATAAATGCAGACCACGTCTTATAGAAGCGATCTGATTTCCCTGCCCGGCGGGGTCTCATATCTTCCAGATGTAGTGTTTCAAACATAGTTGAAATCCACATATTCACTGTTGGTATAGGAGCGTTTTTCCAGAATTTTAAAATACGTTTTGTTCCAGTTATTAACCCATATTCAAATAGGTTCTTTTGAAACACATTTAATTCAGGGCTACCTTCCGTTGTTCCAAAGATAATCCATTCTGCTTTTGGTATCAGTTTTATTTTCAATAATTTTGTGAAGATTTCAAAGATTTCAGTTCCAAACTTTTTGAATTTTTATACAAAAAACAAATGAATGCGCTATAGTAGCTTCTTGAGACTTCTTGAGGGGGATCTTGATAGGCAGATGTTTGGACAAAGGCCAGAGATTTAAAAAAAAACAGATGGTATAAGACAAAAGGATTAGACCAGGTTTTATACTTTTGCGATATAGCACGGAAACAGGCCTTTTGGCCGACCAGCGATCACCCCGTACGCTAATACTGTCCTACACACACTAAGGACAATTTATAGTTTTACAGAATCCAATTAACAGCCAAACCCGCACGTCTTTGTAGTGTGGGAGGAAACCGACGCACCCGGAGAAAACCCACAGGAAGAACGTACAGATTCCTTACAGCAGCATCCATACACCACCCTCTGACTAAACACATTTCTCCTCAGTTCCTTCCTAAAGAAACATCCTTGAATTCTGGGGCTGTGAACTCTGGCCCTAGACTCTCCCACTAGTGGAAACATCCTCTCCACATCCACTCTGTCCAGGCATTTAACTATTCTGTGTGTTTCAATGAGGTCCCCCCTCATCCTTCTAAGCTCCAGCGAGTACAGGCCCAGTGCCGACAAACGCTCATCGTATGTTAACCCCCTCATCTCATGCCTCATTCTTGTAAATATTCCTCTGGATTTTCTTCAATGCTGTCTGTACGGAGTTTGCACGTTCTCCCCGTGACCTGCGTGGGTTTTCTCCGGGTGCTCCGGTTTCCTCCCACACTCCAAAGACGTGCAGGTTTGTAGGTTAATTGGCTTGGTGTAAATGTAAATTGTCCCTGGTGTGTGTTGGATAGTGCTAATGTGCGGGGATCGCTGGTCGGTGCGGACACGGTGGGCCGAAGGGCCTGTTTCTGCGCTGTATCTCTAAACTAAACTTAACTGCTCAGATACGGACGCCAATATCTGCTCCTATCTTCCTGTGTTTGAATGTTCAATCCTTCTACCTCTCACCTTTAACCTTTACCTTCTTGTTTTGGATGGCATTTTATAAAACGTCCAGGAAGCTGGTTTATGCTGTAGATAGACACAAAATGCTGGAGTAACTCAGCGGGACAGGCAGCATCTCTGGAGAGAAGGAATGGGTGACATTTCAGGTCGAGAACTTTCTTCTGACTGAGAATCAGGGGAGATGGAGACACAGAGATATGGAAAGGTCAGATGTGACAACGAGAGATCAAAGGGCACGAAGCTCATGGAAAATGTGAATGGATCATCGTTTGTCCCCTTTGATCTCTTGTTTTCACACCTAACCCTTCCATGTCTCTGTGACTCCCTCGCCCCTGACTCTCAGTCTGAAGAAGGGTCTCGACCCAAAATGCCGTTTTATAAAACCTCTGAATCGGTTGTCAAATTGAACAAAACTGGACCCATATCAGCTACTAGTGACTCGGTGAACAATTTAAAACTCATAGAAGGAGATTAGTCACTGTTTTACCATCAGCATTTTATTAGAGGCAGGTCAGGGTTTCAATATAATAAAATAAAAGCAAATAATATTTTGGTAATTAACAAATTCCTTATTTTTGTTTTACAATTCAACCAGTCCGCTTATTAAATTCAGTTCACGATTTATACAGTAACTACAATATCGTACCAAAACTCCAATAATCCGGCACTTCTGGCCGCACCAGACTGTTGGACATTCTTGAAGATAGACACAAAATGCTGGAGTAACTCAGTAGGACACACCTGGAGTATTGTGTGCAGTTTTGGTCCCCTAATTTGAGGAAGGACATTCTTACTATTGAGGGAGTGCAGCGTAGATTTACAAGGTTAATTCCCGGGATGGCGGGGCTCTCATATGCTGAGAGAATGGAGCGGCTGGGCTTGTACACTCTGGAGTTCAGAAGGATGAGAGGGTATCTCATTGAAACATGCAAGATTATTAAGGGTTTGGACACACTGGAGGCAGGAAACATGTTCCCGATGTTGGGGGAGTCCAGAACCAGGGACCACAGTTTAAGAATAAGGAGTAAACCATTTAGAACGGAGACAAGGAAACACTTTTTCACCCAGAGAGGTGGAGGCCGGTTCTCTGGATATTTTCAAGAGAGAGCTAGATAGAGCTCTTAAAGATAGCGGAGTCAGGGGATATGGGGAGATGGCAGGAACGGGGTACTGATTGGGGATGATCAGCCACGATCACATTGAATTGCGATGCTGGTTCGAAAGGCCGAATGACCCTGCATCTAATTAAGGGATTGGACACGCTAGAGGCAGGAAATATGTTCCCGATGTTGGGGGAGTCCAGAACCAGGGGCCACAGTCTAACAATAAAGAGGAGGCAATTTAAAACTGAGATAAGAAAAAACTTTTTCACCCTGAGAGTTGTGAATTTGTGGAATTCTCTGCCACAGAGGGCAGTGGAGGACAATTCTCTGGATGAATTTAAAAGAGAGTTAGATAGAGCTCTAGGGGCTAGTGGAATCAATAGATACGGGGAGAAGGCAGGCACGGGTTACTGATTGTGGATGATCAGCCATGGTCACATTGAATGGCGGTGCTGGCTCGAAGGGCCGATTGGCCTCCTCCTGCACCTGTTGTCTGTTGTCTATTGACAGGCAGCGTCTCTGAAGAGAAGGAATGGGTGACGTTTTGGGTCGAGACCCTTCTTCAGACGTCTTTGAATTGACTGGTCTGCCTATTGCTATTTAATACCCCAACACATTTTAGTTCACTTATTTTTACACGTTACGGGATAGTGTAATACATTTTCAAGTGAACATGGAGATTTTAAAGGGAGTGTAAGGAAACAGGTCCCAGTGGGTAGAAAGGAGGTGGTGGTGAATCTGTGGAATTCATTTTTCCCCTAGTTGGACAATCTGGGACTAGAGGTCACAGCCTCTAGGACGTCCCTTTAGGAAGGAGATGAGAAGAAATCTCAGTGGGTGGTGAATCTGTGGAATTCTTTGCCACAGAAGGCTGTGGAGGCCAAATTAGGGGATATTTTTAAGGCAGAGATAGATAGATTCTTGATTAGTACAGGGGTCAGGGGTTATGGGGAGAAGGCAGGAGAATGGGGTTAGGAGGGAGAGATAGATCAGGCATTATTGAATGGTGGAGTAGACTTGATGGGCCGAATGGCTTAATTCTTCTCCTATCATTTGTGACCATTTGAGTCCATGCCGACCATCGATCGGCCTTTGACACTAAGTACGTAAACTGTCATAAGTGTAAAATACCTTTTACAGTTATCCCACTTTTGTACGATCCACTCCCGACACACTAGGGGCATCTGCGTTTAGTTTTGATAAGCCTGCAAAAGGAAAGCAGCCACTAAGATGGAAAGAGTGGAGGAAAGATGTTGCCAGGACTCGAGAAACTGAGTTCCAGGGAGGGTTTGCGAAACGTGCAGGCAGAATTCCCTCCCTCTCCATCCCTCCCCCACCCACCCAAGTCACATCCGCTCCTCCTTCTCCGGGCGAAGGCAGGAGAATGGGATTGGGAGGGAGAGATAGATCAGCCACGACTGAAGGGCTGAGTAGACTCGATGGGCCGAATGGCCTAATTCTGCGCCTATCGCTGAGGAAATAACGAACGGAACTACAACTAAGATGCTGATGAGCGTTCGATGGCTCTGGGCCTGTACATCGCCCGATGAACCATCCAAATAGTTTGAAAGCGAATTATCGGAGTTTTGACGTACCGTCATTCTGTCGGCTTTGAGTGAAATAATTAATTTAAAAAAAAAAAAAATTCGATCTAGTTCGTTACTAACCAGACGTTAATCAGAGTCTAAAGGGAGTGAAGCGGCAAGGCCGTGTTTATCATCGGTTAACGGTCGGTCGGGCACGCGGTGAGTCACGGCGATCGGCGTTGGTAGTATTTCCTCTGCAGAACAAGGGCCAGGATAGTAACCATGCTCCCAAACGTCAGAACACCAGTCGCAGAGACGTACACACTCCATCCACGCCCTTCCGCCCTCGACGGGGGTAAACCTAGTCACAATAAACAGCTTTAGTTCCCAGATACAGCACACACATTGTGGGCCGAAGAGCCTGTTCCTGCCTCTCTTGTTCTATGTATTCAATGTTCAGTTTAGTTTAGTTTAGAGATACAGTGTGGAGACAGGCCCTTCAGCCCACCGGCTCTGTGCCAACCAGAGATCACCAGTATAGTAGTTGTAGAGTCATAGAGAGATACAGAGTGGAAACAGGCCCTTCGGCCCAACTTGCCCACACCGGCCAACATGTCCCAGCTACACTAGTCCCAGTACTTGGTCCATATACCTCCAACTTGTCCTATCCATGTACCTGTCTAACTGTTCCTTAAACATTGGGATAGTCCCAGCCTCAACTACCTCCTGTGGCAGCTTGTTCCATACACCCACCACCCTTTGTGTGAAAAAGTTACTCCTCAGATTCCTATTAAATCTTTTCCCCCTCACCTTGAACCTGTGTCCTCTGGTCCTCGATTCCCCTACTCTGGGCAAGAGACTCTGTGCACCCAGTTCTGTATACTCCCAGTAAACTGTCCCGCCGAGTTATTTTGTGTTTATCGTTAGAATTTATTTTTGACTTCAGAGATACAACACGGAAACTGGCCCTTTGGCCCACTGGGTCCGTGCCGACCAGCGATCCCCGCACACTAACACTAAGGGCACTAACACACTAAGGGCAATTTTACATTCATACCAAGCCAATTAACCTACAAACCTGCACGTCTTTGGAGTGTGGGAGGAAACTGAAGGTCTCGGTGAAAACCCACGCAGGTCACGGGGAGAACGTGCAAACTCCGTACAGACAGCCCCCATGGTCAGGATGCAACCCGGGTCTCTGGAGCTGTGAGGCAGTAACTCTACCGCTGCACCTCCGTGCCACCTTAAAGCGCCCTAAAGGTATTAAATGCAGCTCAATGCAAGCAGTACAGTCGATAGATGCAAAGTGCTGGAGTAACTCAGCAGGTCAGGCAGCATCTGTGGAGAACATGGGTAGGTGACGTTTAGTTTGAACATACAGCATGGAAACAGCCCTTCGGCCCATTGGTTCCACGCTGACCTGTCATCACAAGTTCACACTCATTCTAACTTATTTCACATAGAGTGATACAACGTGTAAACAGCCCCTTCGGCCCAACTTGCCCACGCTGACCAACATGTCCCATCTACACAAGTCCCACCTGCCTGCATTTGGTCCATATCCCTACAAACCTGTCCTATCCATGTACCTGTCTAATTGTTTCTTAAATGTTGGGATAGTCCCAGCCTCAACTAGATTAGATTAGATTCCGTGATTGTCATTCAGACCTTTCGGTCTGAATGAAATTGTTACCATGCAGTCATAACATATAATAAAAAAACAAAACACACAATAAACATATATTTAACATCAACCACAGTGATTCCACCAGGCACCTCCTCACTGTGGTGGAAGGCAAAAGTCTTAAGTCATTGTTTTCATCCCTCCTAGTTCTCCCTCTGCGCTGAGGCGATCCAGGCCTCCGCCACCGCTGGAGCACCGCAGCTCTGAGCTGGGCCGCTGCCGCTGGAGCCCCGCAGCTCTAAGCTGGACCGCCGCCGCCGCTGGAGCCCCGCAGCTCTAAGCTGGGCCGCCGCCGCCGCTGGAGCACCGCAGCTCTAAGCTGGGCCGCCACCGCTGGAGCACCGCAGCTCTAAGCTGGGCTGCCACCGCTGGAGCACCGCAGCTCTAAGCTGGGCCGCCACCGCTGGAGCCCTGCAGCTCTAAGCTGGGCTGCCACCGCCGCTGGAGCCCCGCAGCTCTAAGCTGGGCCACCACCGCCGCTGGAGCACCGCAGCTCTAAGCTGGGCCGCCACCGCCGCTGGAGCACCGCAGCTCTAAGCTGGGCCGCCACCGCCGCTGGAGCACCGCAGCTCTAAGCTGGGCCGCCGCCGCTGGAGCACCGCAGCTCCAAGCTGGGCCGCCGCCACCGCTGCTGGAGCACCGCAGCTCTAAGCCGAGCCGCCGCCGCTGGAGCCCCGCAGCTCTAAGCCGGGCCGCCGCCGCCGCTGGAGCACCGCAGCTCTAAGCCGGGCCGCCGCTGCCACCGGAGCACCGCAGCTCTAAGCTGGGCCGCCGCCGCCGCTGGAGCACCGCAGCTCTAAGCTGGGCCGCCGCCGCCGCTGGAGCACCGCAGCCCTAAGCTGGGCCGCCGCCGCCGCTGGAGCACCGCAGCTCTAAGCTGGGCCGCCGCCGCTGGAGCACCGCAGCTCTAAGCTGGGCCGCCGCCGCCGCTGGAGCACCGCAGCTCTAAGCTGGGCCGCCGCCGCCGCTGGAGCACCGCAGCTCTAAGCTGGGCCGCCGCCGCCGCTGGAGCACCACAGCTCTAAGCTGGGCCGCCGCCGCCGCTGGAGCACCGCAGCTCTAAGCTGGGCCGCCGCCGCTGGAGCACCGCAGCTCTAAGCTGGGCCGCCGCCGCCGCTGGAGCACCGCAGCTCTAAGCCGAGCACCGCAGCTCCAAACCAGGCCGCCGCCGAACGCCGCCACAGCTCCGCCATTAGGCCTCAGCACAGACGGTGATGGGGGACACGCATCCCCCCCGGAGGGAGAGACTAAAACCCTGTTTCTCCCACCCCCCCCACACATACACAACCTAATAAAACAAAATTCTACTAAAACAAACACTAGAAGACAACAAAAAAAAGAAAAAATAGACGGACTGCAGGTGAGCCGCTGCTGCCAGCCAGCGCGGCCACTTCCGGTCCAACTACCTCCTCTGGCAGCTCGTTCCATACACCCACCACCCTCTGTGTGAAAAAGTTATGGCTCAGATTCATATTAAATCTTTCAGCTTCACCTTAAACCTATGTCTTCTAGTCCTTGGTTCCCCTACTCTGGGCTAGAGGCTCTGTGCATCTGCCCGATCTATTCCTCTCTTGATTTTATACACCTCTATAAGGTCATCCCTCATCCTCCTGCACTCCAATGTAATAGAGTCCCTCCCTATAGCTCAGGCTCTGGAATTTAGAAGGATGAGAGGGGATCTTATTGAAACATATACGATTATTAAGGGTTTGGACACACTGGAGGCAGGAAACATGTTCCCGATGTTGGGGGAGTCCAGCACCAGGGGCCACAGTTTAGGAATAAGGGATAGGCCATTTAGAACGGAGATGAGGAAACACTTTTTCACCCAGAGAGTTGTGAGTCTGTAAGACCTCCCTGGTGGAATAAAATTGGGTAAAAAAAAGGTCTCACCTTCCACTACCTGCAACCTCCGGCAACCACCTTCAACTAGCATCACACCCAGCTTCAACTAAAAAATTACCGATTTTTAAAACGGCAGGCAACCTATTTTTAGTCACGACCGGTTTTGAATTTTTTGAAATAATCGCCGGAACATAGAAGAAGCGGAAACCACTTTCGACCATTAGGGAGACTGACAAAAACCTCCGGGAACCGCACGGAAACCTTGGGTGGGGCGCAAAGTCTCCAGAGGTTTCCGTTCAGGTTTCCTAAGTGGGACAGGGGAATAAGGCTCTCGACAACTAATTGGTGGCCAAACCAACAAGTCTCTGGACTCCAGACTTGACTTCAAGATAGCATGAGCAACAAGACCATTGGGTCTCATCTTGACTTATAGGTAGCCCACCCAACAAGGCTCTTGACGCTTGACTTGACTCAGAGGTAGCTCACCCAACAGTACTCTTGTGTATTGAGTGTGAAGGCAGTGGAGGCCAATTCACTGGATGTTTTCAAGAGTTAGATTTAGCTCTTGGGGCTAACGGAATCAAGGGATATGGGGAGAAAGCAGGAACGGGGTACTGATTGTGGATGATCAGCCATGATCATATTGAATGGCGGTGCTGGCACGAAGGGCAGAATGGCCTACTCCTGCATCTGTTTTCTATGTTTCTATGTAGCTAATCCAACAAGTCTTGACTCGCAACTGGACTTGGACGTAGCCCAGCCAACAAGACCATTGACTAGACTGAACTAATAGGTAGCCCACCCTACAAGACCATTGACTCTAGACTGGACTTCGAGGTGGGCCTCTGTAGAAGTCCCAAAAGCTATTGAAGGTGTACAATTCATTAATACATTAAAACAAGCTGCCAGTTAGTATCTGTCAGTCTGAAGAAGGGTCCCGACATGAAACATCACCCATTCCTTCTCTCCAGAGATGTTGCCTGTTCTGCTGAGTTACTCCAGCATCCTGTGTCTACCAGTTAATATCTGTTATTTAACATATTAATTTTCCCCACCTTTGAACACGGCACCATGTAGAGTTCAGAAGACAGCAGCTAGCACTTGCTATTTAACACACATACTGTCATTACAATTTATACCTCCAACACACACAGGCTTGCTGTTAACACATTTGTTGGCGCCACCTTTAAACTCTGCTTCACGCCGCGATCAGAAGACGCTTGCCAGTTCTTTGGCCCTCTTCGGTCATGGCTGACCATGGGTGTCTCCAGGGTGCTATTCCCTGTGCGTGACTTTGTTTAACGTGGGGAGACTGGTGCGCAGACAGCCACCACACGGTCCTTGACAGATCTGGGTCAGGATCCAGTGGCACGGAGTCCAAGACGACCAGAGACCCTTTTCTGCTGCAGCCTTCATCCGCCTTCCCAGCCGTTGTGACGCTCTACTGGGGTCAGCCATCGTCCTCCGCCCGTTCCACCGTTGAGGTCTTGGTTGGATTGCTCTTTGTCAGAGACCTCCCCCTCGACCTTACCACCATGGGTGGCCCTACCAGGAGCAGAGCTCCAGACGGCATCGCTCTCAGGATCTCAGGAACACACAAGCTTCTCCACCACGACAAGGTGACAATCCATGCTTGCCAGTAACGCCATGTTATAGGGAAGTTAATGCCAAGCTTGAAAGTGTTCAGAGAAGATTTACGAGGATGTTGCCAGGACTCGAGGGCCTGATCTACAGGGAGAGGTTGAGCAGGCTGGGACTCTATACCTTGGAGCGCAGGAGGATGAGAGGTGATCTTATAGAGGCGTCTCTATAAGATCACTCACGAGAGTAGGGAATTGAGGAATGCTGTGGAACAGAGGGATCTAGGAATAACTGTGCATAGTTCCTGAAGGTGGAATCGCATGTAGATAGGGTGGTAAAGAAAGCCCTTTGGTGTGCTGGCTTTATAAATCAGAGCATTGAATATAGGAGTAGGGAAGTAATGTTTAAAATTGTACAAGGCATTGGTAAGACCAATTCTGGAGTATGGTGTACAATTTTGGTCGCCTAATTATAGGAAGGATGTCAACAAAATAGAGAGAGTACAGAGGAGATTTACTAGAATGTTGCCAGGGTTCCAGCAACTATGTTTACAATGCTCTGATTTATAAAGGCCAGCACACCAAAGGCTTTCTTTACCACCCCATCTACATGCGATTCCACCTTCAGGGAACTATGCTCAGTTATTCCTAGATCCCTCTGTTCCACAGCATTCCTCAATTCCCTACTCTGTGCATCTACCCGAATAGATCGGGTAGATGCACAGAGTCTCTTGCCCAGAGTAGGGGAATCGAGGACCAGAGGACAGAGGGTCAAGGTGAAGGGAAAAAGATTTAATAGGAATCTGAGGGGTAACTTTTTCACATAAATGGTGAAACAGAGGTAGTTGAGTCAGGGACTATCCCAACGTTTAAGAAACAGGCACATGGATAGGACAGGATTGGAGGGATATGGACCAAATGCGTGCAGGTGGGACTAGTGTAGCTGGGACATTATTGGCCAGTGTGGGCAAGTTGGGCTGAAGGCCCTGTTTCCGCACTCTATCACTATGACTCGATTGTCCATGTAACATGGTTCTCACAGATTTGCCATTAAAGGGTCTGTCCCACTTGCCGATTTTTTCGGCGACTGCCAGCGTCATATCAGTGTCGCCAAAAGATTTTGAACATTTCAAAATCCAGCGGCGACAAAAAAATGTTGCGATACTTGAAAAAGCACCGCGCGCCATACGTCAGCACGCCACGTCACCGCCGCATCACTGCCGTATCACGGCGCAACATGTTCGGTGACCCCGATATACGTCAGTCAATGATGCCGGCAGTCACCGAAAAAAATCGGCAAGTGGGACAAGCCCTTAACACATTCATTGTGGTTACCTTTGTACTCCCATTGCATGCAGAGTACAGAAGCCACCAGCTGGTATCTGCTATTAACCTTCGCTATCTGCTAAGTGAAGAACCGAGAAGTCATGATCTAGAGTCAAAATTATGAACACATTAAGTATTCTTTTCTTACCTTTCTACTCCATATAACCATATAACCATATAACAATTACAGCATGGAAACAGGCCCTCTCGGCCCTTCCAGTCCGTGCCGACCATTTGTTTTCCCCTAGTCCCATCTACCTGCACTCAGACCATACCCCTCCATTCCCTTCACGTCCATATACCTATCCACTTTACTCTTAAATGTTAAAATCGATCCTGCCTCCACCACTTCTGCAGGAAGCTGATTCCACACAGCCACCACCCTCTGAGTAGGGTAATGCGATTCCATTGCGTACCGTACAAAGGAGTTACAACTTATGTATGATGTGGTCGCGAGAGGCCCGCCCGGTGGGGGTCCCTCCACACAGGGATCTCCCCCTCTACATCGGGGACCTGTGGTGGAGGGTACTGCACCGAGGTGTTCCCTGCAACCTGTTTCTCTCACGGTTCACAGACTCGCCAACCGCCTGCCACTATTGCGGGCTGGACGAGTCTGTCTACCACGTGTATATGGAGTGTGTGAGGATGCAGCCCCTGTTCCAATATCTAAAGGGGCTGCTCCTTTTCCTTCTGGCTGCACTTCACACCCACCATCCTCATCTTTGGACACCCTGTGCATGGGGGAGAGGGTTGGGTTGAAGATGTCCTGGTTGTGTTGCTCCAGTGCCTGGCCAAGCTGGCCGTCCGTGAGTCACGGCGCCAGGCGGTGGAGGGCTCTACCCGAGCCGGCTGCCCGCCCCTTTTCCGGGGTTACGTCTGCGCCCGGGTGGGGTTAGGGAGGGAATACGCGCTGTCCACGGGCACCCTGGGGGGGTTCTGGGACCGCTGGGCACCGCGGGGGGTGGTGGGATGCATCACCAATAAGGATGTGGTTATAGTAATTTGAGAATATTTGTTTTTGCTTACATTGTGTTGCTGGGTTTGTATGTATTGTTTTGTATTGTAAATAGCATTTTTGTAAATAATTGATTACAATTATTTTTGGGTAATAATTGAGGTGGATCAATGTGCTCATTGCAGAATCGATACTTTAAGGGCCTGTCCCACCAGCATGCGTTTGCATGTGTCTAGCACAACCAAACGTGGTTGCTTGAGGCGTACGGCCGCGCGGGGCCGGTCCAACCGCTCGGCGGAGGCGTATGGAGTTGTGCGGGGCTGGTCCCGACATCGCACGGGGCTCCAAAAATCTTGTATTCGTCCAAAAATGCCGCTCTCAAACGGCCTGTCGGCCCGCAGGCGTATTGAGGGCGTACGCAGCGTCTCAACGTGCGTACGCAGCGTCTTTACGTCGTATGCAGCGTCTTGCCAGCGTACGCCTAGTGCGTGGCGTTGCGCGATGACGTCACCGCCCGACGTCGTGCGATGTCCAAATTCAGTCGGCCCGCCTCCTGCCCAGCTGATTGGTGAGTATGATGTCGGGCCATCCCCGCACAACTGCATACGTCTCTGCGGTTCGAAGTGGGACCGGCCCCGCGGGGCCTTACGCCTCAAGCCCCCACGTTTGTTCGAGCTAGACGCATGCAGTCGCATGCTGGTGGGACAGGCCCTTAAAGTATCGATGCTGTAATGAGCACAATGATTCACCTCATCTCTGTGCTTCCTCAGGTGTCATCGTTTTGGTGCATACATGTCCTGCTGTGTGGACTTAACTTTCAAGTTGTGATCACAGCCTTTGACCTCTCCCCTCGTGCAAGTAAATTAAACCCACTGCTGATGGCTAATCATAAGAGTCCTTGAGTCTTATTACGGGTTTGACTGTGTCACCTCCCAACAGGACCATAGACCCCTGACTTGATTTATATGTAGCTGCCAAAAAAAACTCTTGCCCCTTGATTTGACTCCTAGGTAGTCCACCCAAATAGACCTGACTCGCAAGTGGACTTTGAGGTAGCCCACCCAACAAGACTTTTGACTCTTGACTCAACTAATAGGTAGCCAACCCAACAAGACTCTTGACCTCTTGACTTGGAGAGAGACCGGCTAACAAGACTCTTGACTTTCAATTGGACTTGGAGGTAGCCCTCCCAACAAGGCCATGGACTCCTGACTTGATTCATATGTAGCCCGCACAACAAGATCATTGACTCTTGACCTAACTTGGAGGTAGACCTCCCAACAAGACCATCGATCCTTGACGTGACTCCTAGGTAGCCCACCCAATAAAACTCTTGACTCTCAACTGAACATAGAAGTGGTCCACCCTACAAGACTCTTGATTTAACTCATTGGTAGCCAATCCAATAAGACCTGACTCTCAACTGGACTTTGAGGTAGCCCACCCAACAAGACTATTGGTTCTTGACTGAACTAATAGGTAGCCCACCCTACAAGACTCCTGCCCGTTGACATGACTTGGAGGTAGCCCGCCCAATATGACGCGTGACTCTTCACTGGATTTAGAGGTGGCCCTCTCAACAAGACTATAGACTTCTGACTTGACTACTAGGCAGCCCGCCCAACAAAACTCTTGAATCTTTGACTTAACTAGTAGGTTGCTCTCCCAACAAGACCATTGATTCCTGACTTGAGTCCTGGGTAGCCCACCCAACAAGTCTACTAACTCTCGGCTCAACTACTAGGTAGCCACTCCAACAAGACTCTTGACCCTTGACCTAGAAACATAGAAACATAGAAACATAGAAACATAGAAAATAGGTGCAGGAGGAGGCCATTTGGCCCTTCGAGCCAGCACCGCCATTCATTGTGATCATGGCTGATCGTCCGCTATCAATAACCCGTGCCTGCCTTCTCCCCATATCCCTTGACTCCACTCGCCCCTAGAGCTCTATCCAACTCACTCTTAAATCCATCCAGTGATTTGGCCTCCATGCCCTCTGTGGCAGGGAATTCCACAAATTCACAACTCTCTGGGTGAAAACGTTTTTTCTCACCTCAGTCTTAACTTGGAGGTGTTCCTTCCAACAAGCCCGTAGATATCTGACTTGACTCCGAGCAACAAGTCCAATTGATTCTTGACGAATATAGGTAGCCTACCCAACAAGACTCTTGCCTCTTGACTTAACTAGGAGGTCCCCCCCCCCCCAACAAGACCATCTTGACTTGACTCCTAGGTAGCCCACGCAGTAGGACCATTGATTCCAGACATGATTATATGTAGCCCACCCAACAAGACCCCTGACTCTCGACGTGACTTAATAGCAGGACGCACCCTGGAAGTCGCTGGTGAACACCAGAGGCCCCTGGGCGAGGTGGGGCATCTTGTCCCTCAGGCCGCGCACGGTGAGGTCCCGGCCACGCCGGGGCGGGAGGCACCCGCGGGTGCAGCGGTTGGGAGCGGAGTTGCGGTGGCAGATCACCACCTCGCAGATGACGAAGACTTGCGGGTACTCGTCGAACTTGAAGACGTGGAAACTGAAGCGCTGTCTCCTGCGGTCGCTCGATTGGATTTCCCTGAAGGTGGAGTCCTTGGGGCACCTGGAGAGGGGGTAGGGGGGTTGCAGAAGAAGATCAACATCTTAGAGAAAGCTTGACTCTAGAGAAATCTTGGCTTAGAGACGAGGGACGGGGTGTCATAGTCCCCTCTCCCATCGGGCAAGAGGTACAGAAGTGCGAAAACGCACACCTCCAGATTCAGGGACAGTTTCTTCCCGGCTGTGATCAGGCAACTGAACCATCCTATCACAACCAGAGAGCAGTCCTGAACCACTATCGACCTCATTGATGACCCACAGACTATCAACAAAGAGGTGTCTTTGTTTGGAGATGGACCTATATTAAAGCAAGGGTCTCAACCCGAAAGGTCACCCGTTCCTTCTCACCAAAGATGCTGCCTGTCCCCCTAAATTACTCCAGCATTTTTGTGTCTACCAATGACCAAGAAGGCACACCAACACTTCTACTGCCTTGCAAGGCTTAGGAAGTTCGGCATGTCCCCTACAACTCTCACCAACCTCTACAGATTCGCCATAGAAAGCATTTTATCAGATGCATCACAGCACGGTTTGGGAACAGTTCCATCCAAGACATCAAGAAATGGCAGAGAATTGTGGACGCAGCCCAGACCATCGCACAAACCAACCTCCCTTCCATCGACTCCATCTACACCTCACGCTGCCTCGGCAAGGCCAGCAGCATCATCAAGGACCAGTCTCACCCCGGCCACTCCCTCTTCGCCCCTCTCACATCAGGCACGAGGTACAGAAGTGTGAAAACGCACACCTCCAGATTCAGGGACAGTTTCTTCCCAACTGTTATCAGGCAACTGAACCATCCTACCACAACCAGAGAGCAGTCCTGAACAGATTCACCACCCTCTGAATAAAGATATTCCTCCTCACCTCCTTCCTAAAGATACGTCCTTCAATTTTGAGGCTGTGCCCTCTAGTCCTAGACTCTCCCACTAGTGGAAACATCCTCTCCACATCCACTCTATCCAGGCCTTTCACCATTCGGTAAGTTTCAATGAGGTTTGCCCCTCATCCTCTAGACTCCAGCGAGTACAGGACCAGTGCCGACAAACGCGCATCGTATATTAGTTAGTTTAGTTTACAGATACAGCCTGGGAACAGGCCCTTCGGCCCACCGAGTCTGTGTCGACCAGCGATCCCCGCACGCTAGTTTAGTTTAGAGATGCAGCGCGGAAACACCCTTCGGCCCACCGAGTCTGCATCAACCAGCGATCCCCGCACGCTAGTTTAGTTTACAGATACAGAGCGGAGGCAGGCTCTTTGGCCCACCAAGCCCGTTGACCAGCGATCACCCCATACACTAGTTTAGTTTAGAGATACAGTGTGGAAACAGGCCCTTTGGCCCACTGGGTGGGTCGGTGCCGTCCACTTACCCGTTTTCGATGATGTTGTAATGCAGGCCGCTGGCGGTCAGGCTGGGTGATGAGATGCAGTTCTCTACGAATATCTGCACGCCACTGTCTGTGGTCTCCGCTTCCATCTGCAGGAACAGGGTCCTGTTGAGCGCGGTTTCGTAGGGGTACTCCTGGATGGGGATGTCGAAGGCATCCGAGCGATACAAGGAGAACGTCACGTTGTAGTGGCCCAGACGGGACACGTAGTTGGAATGAGGGACAAATCCAAAGGTGATGTTCTCCACCGATGACATCTCGCACAGCAGCTTGACCTTGATGCGGTGAATCGGAGTGTGCGGGGCTGTTCCGTAAACCGTGTTCATGTAAACAATCTTCCCAGTCTCGTTCTGCAATGAAAAAGTAAGGTCACTTTCAGCAGCAGGAACTGGAACAGGATCTGTTTATTTGCACTTTCTCAGTTTATTTATTCATGTGTGTATATATTTATATAATGGTATATGGACACACTGATCTGTTCTGTATTCATGCCGTCTATGTTCTGTGTGCTGAAGCAAAGCAATAATCTCATTGTCCTATCAGGGACACATGACAATAAACTCTCTTGAATCTTGAATCTTGCCTAGAATCTGTCTATGTCTCTCGTTTCCCTTTCCCACGACATTCAGACTGAAGAAGGGTCTCGACCCGAAACGTCACCCATTCCTTCTCTCCAGAGATGCTGCCTGTCCCGCTGAGTTATAACCATATATAACCATATAACCATATAACAGTTACTCCAGCACTTCGTGTCTGTCTTTGGTGTAAAGCAGCATCTGCAGTTCCTTCCTACACATCAAAACATCTATTCATAGACAGTCATACAGTGTGGAAACAAACCCTTCGGCCCAACTTGCCCCACACTGGCCAACAAGACCCATCTACACTAGTCCCACCTGCCCGTATTTGGTCCATATCCCTCCAAAGCTGTCCTATCCAAGTACCTGTCTAATTGTTTCTTAAACGTTGGGATAGTCCCAGCCTCAACTACCTCCTCCGGCAGCTTGTTCCATTCACCCACCACCCTTTGTGTGAAAAAGTTACCCCTCAGATTCCTATTAAATCATTTTCCCCTCACCTTAAACCTGTGTCCTCTGGTCCTCGATTCCCCTACTCTGGGCAAGAGACTCTGTGCATCTACCCGATCTATTCCTCTCGCAATTTTATACCTCTATAAGATCACCACTCATCCTCCTGTGCTTCAAGGAATAGAGACCCAGCCTGCTCAACCTCTCCCTGTAGCTCACACCCTCTAGTCCTGGTTACATCCTCGTGAATCTTCTCTGTATCCTTTCCAGAGTAGACTTTTGGCCATTAGGCCATTTGGCCCAGCCACTATCCTACACATACTAATGACAATTTAACAATTTTATCGAAGCCGATAAACCTACAAACCTGCGCGTCTTTGGGGTGAGGGAGGAAACTGGATCTACCGGAGAAAACCCACGCAGGTCACGGGGAGAACGTGCAAACTCCGTAGAGTCAGCACCCGCGGTCAGGATGGAACCCGGGTCTCTGGCGCTTGAGGCAGCAACTCTACCGCTGCGCCACCGTGCCATCCGCTGGAGTTACTCAGCGGGTCAATCAAGCAGCATCTTTGAGGATATTTAGGGGTCAGGATCTTTATACAGTTACATTGCATGGAAAACAGGCCCTTTGGCCTAACTCATCCAAGGTGCCCCATCTAAACTAGTCCCATTTAATCTAGTTTAGTTTTAGTTTAATTTAGAGATACGGTGCGGAAACAGGCCATTTCGGCTCACCGAACAAAAGGGCCTGTCCTACCAGCATCCGACTTCCATTTGGCAACGCGGCGGGAAGTGAGGCGAACTTGGAGCGAAGTCTGAAAGGTAAGTTCGCCAGGACAGAGAGGGACACACAGAGAGGGTCACGGAGGCACACACAGTGAGAGGCACAGAGGCACACACAGAGAGGGGCACGGAGGCACACACAGAGAGGGTCACGGAGGCACACACAGAGAGGGTCACGGAGGCACACACAGAGAGGGTCACGGAGGCACCTACAGAGAGAGGCACACAGGCACACACAGAGAGGGTCACGGAGGCACCTACAGAGAGGGTCACGGAGGCACACACAGAGAGGGTCACGGAGGCACACACAGAGAGGGTCACGGAGACACACACAGAGAGGGACACGGAGGCACACACAGAGAGGGTCACGGAGACACACACACAGAGAGGGTCACGGAGACACACAGAGAGAGAGTCACAGAGACACACACAGAGAGGGTCACGGAGGCACACACACAGAGAGGGTCACGGAGACACACACAGAGAGAGGCACAGAGGCACACACAGAGAGGGTCACGGAGGCACACACAGAGAGGGACACGGAGGCACACACAGAGAGAGGCACAGAGGCACACACAGAAGAGGGTCACGGAGGCACACACAGAGAGAGGCACAGAGGCACACAGAGAGAGGCACAGAGGCACACAGAGAGAGGGTCACGTCACGAGGCACACACAGAGAGGGACGGAGGCACACACAGAGAGGGTCACAGAGGCACACACAGAGAGGGTCACAGAGGCACACACAGAGAGGGTCACAGAGGCACACACAGAGAGGGTCACAAGGCACACACATATAGGTCACAGAGGCACACACAGAGAGGGTCACAGAGGCACACACAGAGAGGGGTCACAGAGGCACACACAGAGAGGGTCACAGAGGCACACACAGAGAGGTCACAGAGGCAACACAGAGAGGGTCACAGAGGCACACACAGGAGAGGGTCACACGGAGGCACACACAGAGAGGCACAGAGGCACACACAGAGAGGGTCACGGAGGCACACACAGAGAGGGACGGAGGCACACAGGCAACACAGAGAGGGTCACGAGGCACACAGAGAGAGCACAGGACAACAGAGAGGGTCACAGAGCACACACAGAGAGGGTCACGGAGGGCACACACAGAGAGGGTCACGGAGGCACACACAGAGAGGGTCACAGAGGCACACACAGAGAGGGTCACGGAGGCACACACAGAGAGGGTCACAGAGGCCACACAGAGAGGGTCACAGAGGCACACACAGAGAGGGTCACAGAGCACACACAGAGAGGGACACGAGGCACACACAGAGAGAGGCACAGAGGCACACAGAGAGAGGTCACAGAGGCACAGACACACAGAGAGAGGGTCACAGAGGCACACACAGAGAGGCACACAGGCACACACAGAGAGGGTCACAGAGGCACACACAGAGAGGTCACGAGACACCTACAGAGAGTCAGAGAGGGTCACAGAGGCACACACAGAGAGGGTCACAGAGGCACACACAGAGAGGGTCCACGGAGGCACAACACAGAGAGGGTCACAGAGAGGTCACAGAGGCACGACGTCGAGGCGGTGTGTAATGTGTCGAGGCGACTGCGAGTCGACAAGCCGTTGCCGCGCGGAATTTTTGACCATGGTCAGTTTTTCGGAGCCCCGCGCGATGTCGGGACGAACTCCGCACAATTCCGCACGGCTCCGGCGATCGAAGTGGGACCGGCCCCGCGACGCCGGACGGCTCAAGCGACCACGTTAGGTCGCGCTCATCGCATGGAGTTGCATGCTGCTGGGACAGGCCCTTAACACTATCCTACACACACTGGGGACAATTTACACTTATACAATAGACAATAGACAATAGACAATAGTTGCAGGAGTAGGCCATTCGGTGTGATCAATGTGATCATGGCTGATCATCCCCAATCAGTACCCCGTTCCTTCCTTCTCCCCATATCCCCTGACTCCGCTATCTTTAAGAGTCCTATCTAGTTCTCGCTGGAAAGTATCCAGAGAACCGGCTTTCACCACCCTCTGAGGCAGAGAATTCCACAGATTCACAACTCTCTGTGTGAAAAAGTGTTTCCTCGTCTCCGTTCTACATGGCTTACCCCTTATTCTTAAACTGTGGCCCCTGGTTCTGGACTTCCCCAACATCGGGAACATGTTTCCTGCCTCTAGTGTGTCCAATTCCTTAATAATCTTATATGTTTCAATGAGATCTCCTCTCATGCTTCTAAACTCCAGAGTGTACAAGCCCAGCTGCTCCATTCTCTCCATTGCATACTAGGCCAAGCCAATTCACCTACAAACCTGCACAGCTTTGGAGTGTGGGAGGAAACTGAAGATCTCGGAGAAAACCCACGCAGGTCACGGAGAGAACGTACAAACTCCGTACAGACAGCGCCCGTAGTCAGGATCGAACCCGGGTCTCCGGCGCGGCAGGCGATGTAAGGCAGCAACTCTACCGCTGCGCCACCGTGCCATCCAACTTAATCTCGTCCCATTTACCTGCGTTTGTCCCACATCTCCCTAAACCTTTCTTATCCAAGTTTTTTTTCAATGTTTTTATAGTATCGGCCTCAACTACATCCTCATTCCATATACATCACCCGTTGAGTGAAGAAGTCACTCATTAAGAAGGTTAACCATTAAGAAGGTTAATGTTAAAATTGTACAAGGCATTGGTATAATGTTAAAATTGTACAAAGCATTGGTAAGACCAATTCTGGAGTATGGTGTACAATTTTGGTCGCCTAGTTATAGGAAGGATGTCAACAAAATAGAGAGAGTACAGAGGAGATTTACTAGAATGTTGCCAGGGTTCCAGCAACTATGTTACAGAGAAAGGTTGAACAAGTTAGGTCTTTATTCTTTGGAGCGCAGAAGGTTAAGGGGGGACTTGATTGAGGTCTTTAAAATGATGAAAGGGATAGACAGAGTTGACGTGGATACGTTTTTCCCATTGAGGGTAGGGAAGATTCAAACAAGAGGGCATGACATGAGAATTAAGGGACAGAGGTTTCGGGGTAACGTGAGGGGGAACTTCTTTACTCAGAGGGTGGTGGCTGTGAGGAATGAGCTTCCAGCAGAGGTGGTGGAGGCAGGATCGATTTTAACATTTAAAAGTAAAGTGGATAGGTATATGGTCGTGAAGGGAATGGAGGGGTATGGTCTGAGTGCAGGTAGATGGGACTAGGGGAAAACAAATGGTCGGCACGGACTGGAAGGGCCGAGAGGGCCTGTCTCCGTGCTGTCATTGTTATATGGTTATATGGTTATGTCAACCCCTCAGACTTGTCTTAAATCTTGCCCTAGTCATCGTAAACATATGTCCACTTGTGTTTGATACAGACTTCTTCAGACTCTTGACAGAACTTGAGATAAGGTGATGAATATGAATATATTTGAATTTAATATGATGGTGTTTTACCAGATATGCTGGGGTTAACACAAATGGGTGAGTATGACTGGATATTTGGGGGTCAGGATCTTTATACAGTTACATCGCATGGAAAACAGGCCCTTTGGCCCAACTCTTCCAAGGTGCCCCATCTAAACTAGTCCCATTTGATGTAGTTTAGTTTTAGCTTAGTTTAGTTTAAAGATACTGTGTGGGAAAAGGCCCTTTGGCCCACCGAGTCCACACCGACCAGTGATCGGTGTTTAAAGTCATAAGGTTATGAGCAGAATTAGGTGATTCTGCCCATCAAGTCTACTCCACCATTCAATCATGGCTGATCTATCTCTCCCAACCTCATTCTCCTGCCTTCTCCCCATAACCCCTGACTCCCGTACTAATCAAGAATCTATCTTTCTCTGCTTTAAATATATCCACTGACTGTCTGTGGCAATGAATTCCACAGATTCATCACCATCTGACTAAAGAAATTCCTCCTCATATCCTTCGTAATGGAATGTCCTTTAATTCTGAGACTGCGACCACTAGTCCTAGACTCTCCCACGAGTGGGAGTGCGGTATGGTTGCCTCCCTTTAGTTTAATTTAGTTTAGTTTAGAGGTACTAATTTAGTTATTTAGTTTAGTTTATGTTTAGTTCAGAGATACAGCGCGGAAACAGGCCCTTCGGCCCACCGGGTCCGCACCGACCAGCGATCCCCGCACACTAACACTATCCGACACCCACTGGGGACAATTTTTTTGTACATTTACCAAGCCAATTAACCTACAAACCTGCACGTCTTTGGAGTGTTGGAGGAAACCGAAGATCTCGGAAGAAACCCACGCAGGTCACGGGGAGAAGGTACAAACTCCGTACAGACAGCACCCGTAGTCGGGATCGAACCCGGGTCTCCGGCGCTGTATTCGCTGTAAGGCAGCAACTCTACCGCTGCGCCACCGTGACCGGCCGTTATCTTATCACTTATGAACATAGGAACTTATCAACAGAAGAACAACTGACCAAATTAATTTATGAAAATGTATGTAGCTATCAACGTATGAACATATGGGTTACGTACGATGATAGCGGTTCCACATCCGTCGAACGGCGCTCTGATGACCACCCAGTTGTCATCCTTCTGGGTAGCCTGGCAGGTGGGGTCGTTTTGAGCCAGGCACACAAGCACCACCAAGTGCACAACACAAAAGACGCAACTAGCAAAACCAAGACCGACACGCAAGCCAAGAAAACAAAGCAAGCCGCAAAACAACAACGGGCCACAAAACAAGATAACAAAAAAGTCAAAACAGACAGCAAACAAACTTACACACAAACAAAAGTGCCGCATTAAACAAAAACGCACGCACCACGCAGCACGCACACAGAACGCAACAACAGACCGAATCCAAACAAAAGAGTAACGCACAAAAGCCTGCACAAAACTTAGCTCGGCAAGCAAACACAAACAAAAAAACGTGAAGCAAACACCACAAATCATAAACAAAACACCCAGCAGCAAAAAAACAACAACGGACTGAGCCTAAACAAAACAAAACACAATAACCCCAGCCAAACTCACCAGCACGACAACGCAGCCCCTACACACCCCACGCACCCCCACTGACCCACAACTGAAAACAACAGCAAGAAAAAGGATCAGTCCCATTGAAGAGATTCATCTTGGCCATGCAACTGAGTATAGAAGTTGGGAGGTCACGTTGCAGTTGCATGAGACGTTGGTGAGACCGCATTTAGAATATTGTGTTCAGTTCTTTGCACCGTGTTATAGGTAAGATGTTGTCAAGCTGGAAAGGGTTCAGAGAGGATTTACGAGGATGTTGCCAGGACTAGAGGGTGTGAGCTACAGGGAGAGGTTGAGCAGGCTGGGTCTCTATTCCTTGGAGCGCAGGAGGATGAGGGGTGATCTTATAGAGGTGTATAAAATCATGAGAGGAATAGATTGGGTAGATGTACAGAGTCTCTTGCCCAAGGTAGGGGAATCGAGGACCAGAGGACACAGGTTCAAGGTGAAGGGAAAAAGATTTAACAGGAATTAACAGGATTTCCCATTGAGGGTAGGGAAGATTCAAACAAGAGGGCATGACATGAGAATTAAGGGACGGAAGTTTAGGGGTAACGTGAGGGGGAACTTCTTTACTCAGAGGGTGGTGGCTGTGTGGAATGAGCTTCCAGCAGAGGTGGTGGAGGCAGGATCGATTTTAACATTTAAAAGTAAAGTGGATAGGTATATGGACGTGAAGGGAATGGAGGGGTATGGTCTGAGTGCAGGTAGATGGGACTAGGGGAAAACAAATGGTCGGCACGGACTGGAAGGGCCGAGAGGGCCTGTCTCCGTGCTGTAATTGTTATATGGTTATATGGTTATATGGTTAGGAATCTGAGGGGTAACTTTTCCACACAAAGGGTGATGGGTGTATGGAACGAGCTGCCAGAGGAGGTAGTTGAGGCTGGGACTGTCCCAACGTTTAAGAAACAGTTAGACAGGTACGTGGACAGGACAGGTTTGGAGGTATATGGACCAACAGCAGGCAGGTGGGACTAGTGTAGCTGGGACATGTTGGTTGGTGTGGGCAAGTTGGGCCGAAGGGCCTGTTTCATGCTGTATCATTCTGTGACTCCATGACAATTCCCAACCAAGGAAGAAAAGCAACCCGGGGTTGGCACGGCGATGAGGTTAGTATTAACGAGAGGTGTTTGGGGTTATGAGGAGAATAGGGTTAGGAGGGAGAGATAGATCAGCCATGATTGAATGGCGGAGTAGACTTGTTGAGCCAAATATAGACAGGAGTAACTCAGCGGGTCAGGCTGCATCTCTGGAGAGAAGGAATGGGTGGCGTTTCAGGTTGAGACCCTTCCTCGGACCGAATGGCCTAATTCTGCTCCTATCACTATATAGTTGGGTTTAGAGATACGGTGCGGAAACAGGCCCTTCGGCCCACCGGGTCCGCGCCGACCAGCGATCCCTGCACACTAACGCTATCCTACACACACACTAGGGACAATTTACAATTTACCTACATACCCGCACGTCTTTGGAGTGTGGGAGGAAACCGAAGAGAAGATCCTAACTCCATACAGACGGCACCCGTAGTCGGGATCGAACCCGGACCTCCGGCGCTGCAAGCGCTGTTAGGCAGCATCTCTACCGCTGCACTAAAGATCATAGAACAGGAGTGCGCGAGAGAGCAGGAAGTGGGGCCGAGGGAGTGGAACACAATGGGAACTGGGACCCGGTTGGGTAGAAATTCCAAACATCAGTGAGTGGGACAGGCACGGGACTGGTTATCCACAGTGGATTATCAGAGTTTTACTGGTGGCGCAGCGGTAGAGTGGCTGCCTCGCGCGCCGGACACCCGGGTTCCATCCTAAGCTCAGGTGCTGTCTGTACGGAGTTTGTATGTTCTCCCCGTGACCCGCGTGGGTTTTCCCCGGGTGCTCCGGTTTCCTCCCACACTCCAAAGTCGTGCAGGTTTGCAGGTTTAATTGGCTTCTGTAAATTGTAACTTGCCCCTGTGTGTGTAGGATAGCGCTAGTGTACGGGGTGATCTCCGGTCGGCGCGGACGCTGTGGGACGAAGGGCCAGCTTCTGTGCCGTATCTCTGATCTAGAGTAAACTATATATTTGTAGGAAGGAACTGCAGATGCTGGTTTATGTCTAACTACCAACCTCTCTCTCAGCGCTCTCTTCCCCCCATCTGGCTCCATCTTCCCATCATCTCTCTCACCTGTTTCCACCTATCACTCTCTGACCTGGGTGAGACCTGGGTGTCCTTGTACGCCGGTCACTTAAAGTTGGCGTGCAGGTACAGCAGGCAGTGAGGAAAGCTAATTGAATGTTGGCCTTCATAACAAGAGGATTTCAGTATAGGAGTAAAGAGGTTCTTCTGCAGTTGTATCGGGCTCTGGTGAGACCACATCTGGAGTAGTGTGTACAGTTTTGGTCCCCTAATTTGAGGAAGGACATCCTTGTGATTGAGGCAGTGCAGCGTAGGTTCACGAGATTGATCCCTGGGATGGTGGGACTGTCATATGAGGAAAGATTGAAACGACTAGGCTTGTATTCACTTGAGTTTAGAAGGATGAGGGGAAATCTTATAGAAACATATAAAATTATAAAAGGACTGGACAAGCTAGATGCAGGAAAAATGTTCCCAATGTTGGGCGAGTCCAGAACCAGGGGCCACAGTCTTAGAATAAAGAATCATTTAAAACTGAGATGAGAAAGAACTTTTTCACCCAGAGAGTTGTGAATTTGTGGAATTCCCTGCCTCAGAGGGCAGTGGAGGCCAAGTCACTGGATGGATTTAAGAGAGAGTTAGATAGAGCTCTAGGAGCTAGTGGAGTCAAGGGATATGGGGAGAAGGCAGGCACGGGTTATTGATAGGGGACGATCAGCCATGATCACATTGAATGGCGGTGCTGGCTTGAAGGGCCGCATGGCCTCCTCCTGCACCTATTGTCTATGTTTCTATGTTTCTATGTTTCCCCTGCCTCTTCTCCCCCTCTCCCCTCTCTCTTCCCTCTATTCCTCTATTAACCTCAGTCTTGATGCAGGGACAACAGCGGAGAGCCTGTTTCCACTAGTGGGAGAGTCTCTGACTAGAAGTCATGGACTGAATAAAAGGACATTCCTTTAGGAAGGAGATTTATTAGGAATTTATTTAGTCAAAGGGTGGTGAATCTGTGGAATTAATTCCACAGATTCACCAAGTCAGTGGATATTTTTAAGGTAGATACAGGTGGATTTTTGATTAGTACGGGTGTCAGGGGTTATGGGGAGAAGGCGGGAGAATGGGGTTGAGAGGGGAAGATAGATCAGCCATGATTGAATGGCGGAGTGGACTTGATGGGCCGAATGGCCTATATGCTGCTATAACGTGAAGTTATTAATATTCCTTACAATGGTTTTTAGTGGCCACCACATCCATTCGTGAATATTTAGCAGTGGCTGACTTTCCAAGAATAAGCCTAGTTTATCATGGAGATCTATCTCCCAACACGGGGAGATTTGCGATGAACCATGTGAGCAGTCACCATCCATCTCTTCTCAGCAATGGGTCAAGAAGTGGCAAGCAAATTGCTAAACACACCCAGGTATTCTCCTGATTTTGCCTGGAGTCAACCACAAGAATTAATGGGGCTCTGGGTAAATTTAAGCCCCCCCAAGTAGTTTAGTTTAGTTTAGAGATACAGCACGGAAACATACAGGGGGTGCACAAAATGCTGGAAAAACATGCATCTATGGAGCAAAGGAGATAGGCAACGTTTTGGGCCGAAACCCTTCTTCAGATAGATGGGGGATCGGGGGAGGCGGGGGAAGAAAGGAAAAAGGAGGAGGAGGAGCCCGAGGGCTGAGGGAGAGGTGGGAAGGGGAGGAGACAGCAAGGGTGAACAGAATTGAGAGAATTCGATGTTCATGCCAAGAGGATGCAGACTCCCCAAGCGGAATATGAGGTGCTGTTCCTCCAATTTGCGGTGTTGCTCACTCTGGCCGTGGAGGAGGCCCAGGACAGAGAGGTCGGATACGGAATGGGAGGGGGAGTTAACATATAACCATATAACAATTACAGCACGGAGAACAGGCCCTCTCGGCCCTTCCAGTCCGTGCCTGACCATTTGTTTTCCCCTAGTCCCATCTACCTGCACTCAGACCATACCCCTCCATCCCTTCACGTACCATATACCTATCCACTTTACTCTTAAATGTTAAAATCGATCCTGCCTCCAGTTTGAAGTGCTGAGCCACCGGGAGGTCGGGTTGGTTAATGCGGACCGAGCGGTGGTGTTCGGTGAAACGATCGCCAAGCCAGCAACTCTACCGCTGCTGCGCCGTGGCCAACGTTCATCTACTTTGCCTCTCAGGCAGAAACGGAGTCTGGAGGGAATGCGCCGACTTATTGAAGCTGGTATTTGAATTCTTAAATAGTTGAAGTGCATCGATTTGAATGGACTGATTTGGCAGAGGGAACTAGAATGAGTGAGTGATGGTCAAATTCTGCTCCTAGAAGTTGTGAACTGATGGACATCAAGGGAGGGGAGGGCTGTGCCTGTGGCGGTTCTGGGTCCCCCTCCCTCTGTGGCCTCTTGAATTCCTGTGTGTTGGAATCGTACTAGCCCAAGGTGCAACCAGGCAGCATATTATTGACAGTAGACGAAAAGTGCAGGAAGGAACTGCAGATGCTGGTTTAAACTGAAGATAGACGCAAAATGCTGGAGTAACTCAGCGGGACAGGCAGAATCTATGGAGAGAAGGAATGGGTGACGTTTCGGGTCGAGAACCTTCTTCAGATCTTCAGACCTGAAACGTCACCCATTCCTTGACAAGGGGTCACAGTTTAAGGATAACGGGGAAGTCTTTTAGGACCGAGATGAGAAAATCATTTTTCACACAGAGAGTGGTGAATCTGTGGATTTCTCTGCCACAGAAGGTAGTTGAGGCCAGTTCATTGGCTATATTTAAGAGGGAGTTGGATGTGGCCCTTGTGGCTGAAGGGATCAGGGGGTATGGAGAGAAGGCAGGTACAGGATACTGATGTGATAGATCAGAGCCAGCCATGATCATATTGAATGGCGGTGCAGGCTCGAAGGGCCGAATGGCCTGCTCCTGCACCTAATTTCTATGTTTCTGTTTCTATGTTTCCTTCTCTCCAGGACGCTGCCTGTCCCGCTGAGTTACTCCAGCCTTTTGTGTCTATCTCCTCCAGTACATCTGTCAAAGTTAGTAAGGAATTCAGAGACCTACTGAATCTCTTTAAAGTTCTTGAAAGCAACGATAACATTATGAGAGGCATAGAGAGGGTAGACAGTCAGACCCTTTATCCCAAGGTGTAAAAACCCAACACTGGGCAGCAAAGTGGCGCAGCGGTAGAGTTGCTGCCTCACAGCGCCAGAGACCCGGGTTCCATCCTGACCTCGGGTGCTGTCTGTGCGGAGTCTTTGCACGTTTGCATCACTCTCCGTCCCGTGACCTGCGTGGGTTTTCTCCGGGTGCTCGGGTTTCCTCCCACACTGCAAAGACGGACAGATTTGTAGGCTAATTGGCTTGGTATGAATGCAAACAATTGTCCCCAGTGTGTGTGGGGATCTGGGCAGGCGGGGATCGCTGGTCAAGGGGGGATCGCTGGTTAGTGTGCGGGGGATCGCTGGTCAGCGCGGACTCAGTGGGCCGAAGGGCCTGTTTCCGCGCTGTATCTCCAAACTAAACTAAACTGAACTAGAGGGCATAGCTATTAGGTGAGTGGGGGAATGTTTAATAGAGATTTCCGGGACAAGCTTTTTTACACAGAGGGTGGTGGTGGTGGGTCTGCCTGGAATGCGTCTGCCAGGGGTGGTGGAGGCAGATACGATAGTGGCGTTTAAGAGGGTTTTAGATCGGCACATGGAAGTGCAGGGAATGGAAGGATATGGATGATGTACAGGCAGAGGAGATCAGTTTAACTTGGCGTTGTGTTCTGCACAAACAATGTGGGCTGAAGGGCCAGTTCCTGTGCTTTGTCTCTGACTGCTCCTGTCCTCAATGCCCTTACCGATGAAGGATGGTAACGGTGGCACAGCGGTAGAGTTGCTGTCTTACAGCGAATGCAGCGCCGGAGACCCGGGTTCGATCCCGACCACGGGCGCTGTCTGTAGGGAGAGTTTGCACATTCTCATCTTCTACCGTGACCCGCTGTGGGTCCTCCCGAGATCTTTCGGTTTCCTCCCCACACCTCCAAAGACACTTACAAGTTTGTAGGTTTAATTGGATATGGAAAATGTAAAAATTGTCCTAGTGGGTGTAGAGGCAGTGTTAATGTGCTGGGGGGGATCGCTGTCCGGCACGGACCCGGTGGGCCAAAGGGCCTGTTTCCGCGCTGTATCTCTAAACTAAATAACCTAAACTAAACTAAACCCGATCCTGACTACGAATGCTTGCCTTTGTAGAGTTTTTGCGTTCTCCCCATGACCTGCGTGGGTTTTCTCCGGGATCTCCAGTGTCCTCCTGCATTCCAAAGACGAGGAGGTTTGTAGGTTAATTGGCTTGGGTAACATTGTAAATTGTCCCTAGTGTGTGTGGAATAATGTGAGTGTAAATGTAAATTGTCTCTAGGATAGTGTTAGTGTGCGGGGATCGCAGGTCGGCGTGTTTCCGCGCCGTATCTCTAAACTAAACTAAACCACGTCAAGTTTACCATTGGCTCTCCACCATCTTGTCTACTTGCATCAGCACTATTAGGAAACCATGTACCTGTACCCCAGGTCCCTCCGCTCCATAATACTTCCCAGGGATCTAACGTGCACCATGTTAATCCTGTCCTGGTTTGACTCACCAAAATTCACCATCTCACGCGTCAGTTAAGATAGTATTAATTTCAGCCAGATCCAAGGAGAGTTAGCCAACTTGGTGAAGAATTTGCTTCATGGAAGGATGCTGAGTGTGATGGTTTAGTTTAGTTTAGAGATACAGCGCGGAAACAGGCCCTTCGGCCCACTGAGTCCGCGCCGACCAGCGATCCCCGCACACGAACACCATCTTACGCCCACTTGGGACAACTTACGATTTTACCAAAGCCAATTAACCGTCAAGCCTGTACGGTTTTGGAGTGTGGGGGGAAACCGGAGATCCCGGAGAAAACCCACGCGGGTGACGGGGAGAACGTGCAAACTCTGCGCAGTCAGGATCGAACCCGGGCGTTGTAAGGCAGCAACTCTACCGCTGCGCCTCCACGCGGTAGAAGGTTGTTTTTTGGGACTGCAGGCCTGTGACTAGTGGTGTACCTCGGGCATCGGTGGTGGGCCTATTGGCATTGCGGTTTGCAACAAACAACTTGATGAGAATGTGCGCGGCTGGGTTAGTAATTGTGTACGTGACTCTAAAGTGGGTGGCATTGTCGAGAGCAGAGATGGTTATCAAAAACTACAACAGGTTCTTAATAAGTTGGCTGAGGAAATGTTGATGGAGTTTAATGCAGATAGGTGCAAGGGGTTTTGGGAAGTCAATGCAATTCCAGGGCAAGACCTTCATAGTGAATGGCAGCGTTCTGGGCATCGTTATAGAGCAGAGGGATCTAGGAGTACAAGGAGTACTCCTTGAAAGTGACTTCACTGGTAGGTAGGGTGGTCAAAAAGGATTTTGGTGCCTTGGCCTTCACCAGTCAGGGTATTGAGTGCAGAAGGTTTGTTGGAGTATGTTTATGCTAAAGTTTGTACAAAAGACATGACGTGGCCATATTTGGAATATTGGTAGGTAGACAAAAGTGCTGTAGTAGAACACTCAGCGGGTGCAGCAGCATCTATTCTGAGCCAAAGGAAATAGGCAACGCTGATTCAGGCCGAAACCCTTCTTCAGACTGATGGAAGAGTAGGGGGGGGGGGGGGGGGGGGGGGGGAGAGAGAAGAGAGGAAAAAGGAGGAGGAGGAGCCTGAAGGCTGAGGGAGAGCTAAGAAGGGGAGGAGACAGCAAGGGCTAACGGAATTGGGAGAAGTCAATGTTCAGGCCACCGGGATGCAGACTCCCCAAGCGGAAGATGAAGTGCTGTTCCTCCAATTTCTGGTGTTGCTCACTCTGGCCATGGAGGAGGCCCAGGAAACAGAGGTTGGAATATTGTGTTCTGTTTAGCCTGCTGATGGAAGGATATGGCTAATCTGGTAAAATAAAGTGCAGAGAGGATTCACGGGGATGTCGTCAGGACCCGAGGGTAGGGTTGCCAACTTTCTCACTCCCAAATAAGGGAGAAAAGGTCAAAATACGGAACAAATTCCCGACAGCAACTCGTTGAGTGACTGGGCCGTGTCTGGGTGAATGATGAGTTGTCCCGGGTGCTGGACTGCACACAAAGCCCAGCCGGCGGGGCCAGCTGAGGGGTTTTGGCCCCGGGGACCGCGCGCAACGTCCGGCGCCCCGTCCAACTCACGAACCGATGATCGGCCATGAGAAGGAGGGGTGGTGGTGGTGTCGGTGGCAAGTGAAGGTCTGAAGGTCCGGGCTGCCGACCGACCGACGGGGCCACGGGCGAGGCGCTGCTGCACTCCATTGGCTGCACGACGTTGGGACGGGTGAGGCGAGGCCGGACGCGGCGCTCCAACCCGACAGTCCCCTCGACCCGAGTAGTAGCAGTCAAATACGGGACAAGGGCAGTCCCGTACGGGACAAACCAATTTTGCCCAATATACAGGATGTCCCGGCCAATACGGGACAGTTGGCAACCCTACCCGAGGCTCTGAGCTATAGGGAGAGGTTGGGCAGGCTAGGACTTTATTCCTTGGAGCGCAGAAGGACGAGAGGTGTATAAGATCACAAGGGGAATAGATAAGATAGATACTCAGAGTAGGGGAATCAAGAACCAGAGGGCATAGGTTTGCGGGGACGGGAAAAATGTAATAAGAACCTGAGAGGTAACCTGAGATGTCCTACTGTTATTGTCCATATGTCTATATGTCCTATCGATTCCCATCATGATTTTATACACCTCTATAAGATCACCCTTCATCGCTCCAAGAAATATTAAGTCCTAGCCTGCCTGACCCCTTTCTATAGCTCAGGCCCTCAAGTCCTGGCAACATCTCGCAAATCTTCCCTGCACTCTTTTCAACTTAATGACTCATCCCACTTACTCCCCAGGTCCCAAGGTTCACATCCCGGGACGGCACGGTGGCGTAGCAGGTAGAGCTGCTGCCTCACACCGCACAGAGTTCCCGGGTTCGATCCCGACCTCAGGTGCTGTCCGCGCGGAGTTTGTACGTTCTCCCTGTGACCCGCGTGGGTTTTCTCCGGGCGCTCCGGTTTCCTCCCACACCCCGAAGACGTGCTGGTTTGCAGGTTTATCGGCCCCTCTGTAAATTGCCCCCTAGTGTGTAGGGAATGGATGAGAAAGTGGGATAACATAGAACTGGTGTGTGAACGGGTGATCGCTGGTCGGCACGGACTCGGTGGGCCGAAGGGCCTGTTTCCACGCTGTATCTCTAAACCAGGCCAGTGCATGAATGATACGCTGGACAATCAGATCCCTGATTATCAGTTGCCGCATTACTGGAGTTTTACTGCATTCTTATATTATATTCTTTGTCTTTCATCTACAAGGTGGTGCAGTGGGTAAAGCTGCTCCCTCACACCGCACAGAGGCCCGGGTTCGATCCCGATCTCGGGAGCTGTCAGTGTGGAGTTTGCATGTTCTCCACCGTAACCTAGGTGGGTTTCCTCCGGGTGCTCCCGTTTCCACCCACATCCTGAAGATGTGCGGGTTTGTAGGTTAATTGGCCCTCTGTCCAGTGTCCCTCGTGTGTGTAGGGTAGAACTAATGTACGGGGTGATCACTGTTCGGCGCAGACTCGGTGGGACAAAGGGCCTGTTTCTGCGCTGAATCTCTATACTGAACGAAGGGTTAATCGGCCTTCTGTAAATTTCCCCTGGTGTGTGGGTGTGGGGTTTACAGTTTAGTTTATTGTCACGTGTACTGAGGTACAGTGAAAAGACTTTGTTGCGTGCTAACCAGTCAGCGGAAAGACAATACATGATTACAATCGAGCCAATCACAGTGTACAGATACATGATAGGAATAACGTTTAGTGCAAGGTAAAGCCAGCAAAGTCCGGTCAAGGATAGTCCGAGGGTCACCAATGAGGTAGATAGTGGTTCAGCACTGCTCTCTGGTTGTGGTAGGATGGTTCAGTTGCCTGATAACAGCTGGGAAGAAACTGTCTCCGAATCTGGAGGTGTGCGTTTTCACACTTCTGTACCTTTATTTCAGAGGGTGGTGAATCTGTTCAGGACTGCTTTCTGGTTGTGGTAGGATGGTTCAGTTGCCCAATAACAGCTGGGAAGAAACTGTCTCCGAATCTGGAGGTGTGCGTTTTCACACTACGTAGAACCCAGTAGAATCTGCGGCAGTTGAAGGGAATGTGGCTGGGGGCTGAGATTAGAATTAATAAGGGGTGTCAGGGGTTATGGGGAGAAGGCAGGAGAATGGGGTTAGGAGGGAGAGATAGATCGGCCATGGTCCGTGTATAAGACCACGAGAGGAATAGATCGGGTAGATGCTCAGAGTCTCTTGCCCAGAGTAGGGGAATCGAGGACCAGAGGACACAGGTTCAAGGTGAAGGGGAAAAGATTTAATAGGAATCTGAGGGGTGACTTTTCCACACAAAGGGTGGTGGGTGTATGGAACAAGCTGCTAGAGGAGGTAGTTGAGGCTGGGACCATCCCAACGTTTAAGAAACAGTTAGACAGATACATGGATAGGACAGGTTTGGAGGGATATGGACCAAGCATAGGTAGCTGGTACTAGTGTAGATGGGACATGTTGGCCGGTGTGGGCGTTGGGCAGGGACTGTCACTCTGTGCTGTGAATAGTGTAGCTGGGACATGTTGGCCGGTGTGGGCAAGTTGGGCTGAAGGGCTGTTTCCACACTGTATCACTCTGTGACTATAATTGAATGGCAGTCGGCTTGATGGGCCGAAAGGCCTTATTCTGCTCCCACCACTTATGACCTTATAATAAGACCATAACACATGAGAGAGTGGGAAGTGGAACACAGTGGGAACTGGGACCCGGTTGAGTAGAATTCCAAACATCAGTCATTGGGACAGACATGGAACTGGATCTCCACACGGTGGGATAGTGGAATGTCAGAGTTTTACTGGGTGCTCTTCCACAAGCCTCACACCGGCCACTCCCTCTTCTCCCCTCTCCCGTCAGGCAAGAGGAACAGAAGTGTGAAAGCGTACTCCTCCACACCTTATGGCGGTCACGGTAGAGTCGCTGCCTCACAGCGCCAGAGTTCGTTCCCGACTTCGGGTGCTGTCTGTACGGAGTTTGCACGTTCTCCCCATGACCTGCGTGGGTTTTCTCCGAGGTCTTGGGTTTCCTCCCACACTCCAAAGACGTGCAGGTTTGTAGGTTAATTGGCTTGGTATAAATGTAAATTGTCCCTAGCGTGTGTAGGATAGTGTTAGTGTGCGGGGATCGCTGGTCGGTGAGGACTCGATGGGCCAAAGCGCCTGTTTCCGTGCTGCATCTCTAAACTAAACTGAACTAAATCTCCAGAATCAGGGACAGTTTCTTCCCAGCTGTTATCAGGCAACTGAACCATCCTACCACAACCAGAGAGCAGTCCTGAACTACTATCTACCTCATGGGAGACCCTGGGGCTATCTTCAATTAGACCATACTGGATGTTATCTTGCATTAAACATTATTTATTATATCCTGTATCTGTACACTGCGTACATCATGTACAGTCTTTCCGCTGACAGACACAAAAAGCTGGAGTAACTCAGCGGGACAGGCAGCATCTCTGGAGAAAAGGAATGGGTGATGTTTTGGGTCGAGACCTTTCTTCAGACTGAGAGTCAGGGGAGAGGGAAACGAGAGATATCGACGGTACATTAAACAAATGAATAAGCAATGTTGATCAAGGCAAGGTGGAGTCCACAATGGTCCATTGTTGGCTGTGGGGGTAGGTGTAACGAGTTATAAAGACAATGAAACTCAACAGGATGACTAGGGTGGGGGAGGGACGGACTGAGACAAGAGGAGAGGCAAGGGTTACTTGAAGTTAGAATGTGGCACGGTGACAAGTAGAAACGTATCTTGCACTGAAGATTATACCCTTTATCCTGTATCTGTACACTGTGGATGGCTAGATTGTAATCCTGTATAGTTTAGTTTAGTTTAGCTTAGAGATACAGCAGGGAAACAGGCCCTTCAGCCCATCGCCTCCATGCCGACCAGCGATTCCCGCACACCCACACTATCCTACACGTACACACACTAGAGACAATTTTTAACTTTATAACCAAGCCAATTAATCTACAAAACTGCACGCCTTTAGAACGTGAGGGGAAACCGGAGATCTCGGAGAAAACCCACGCAGTTCACGGGGAGAACGTGCAAACTTGGTACTGGCAGCACCCGTAGCCGGGATCGAACCTGGGTCTCTGGCGTTGCAAGCGCTGTAAGCAGCAACTCTACCGCTGCGCCACCGTGACTGCCCTTTTAAGCTTTTAGCTGACTGGATAGCACGCGACTAAAAGGATTTTCACTGTAGCTCGGTGCGCGTGATAATAAGCTTAATGAACGAATAAGCAAGTTCCTTATTGCCACATGGGGAAAGTCACAGTGAAATACTCTGCTTGCGTACCCAAGGTATGCAAATAGCCGCCACATAAAGGGCGCTGACAAAGCAACAAAGTGTACACAGCATACCGCGTTGGGACCCCTTTGTCTTCCACCCCCAACCCCACCCCCCCACCTACATCGTGACCTCCTTTGTCCTAAACTAAATTGAATATAGAAACATAGACAATAGGTGCAGGAGGAGGCCATTCGGCCCTTCGAGCCAGCACCACCATTCACTGTGATCATGACTGATCATCCCCAATCAGTTCCCCATTCCTGCTTTCTCCCCATATCCCTGGATTCCATCAGCCCTAAGAACTATATCTAATTCTCTCTTCAAAACATCCAGTGAATTGGCCTCCACTGCCTTCTGCGGAAGAGAATTCCATACACAACTCTCTGGGTGAAAAATCTTTCCCTCATCTCAGTCCCAAATGGCCTACCCATTATTCTTAAACTGTGTGAACACTGGTTCCCAACATCGGGAACATTTTTCCTGTACCCAGCATGTCCAATCCCTTAAGAATTTTAGATGCTTCTATAAGATATCCTCTCATCCTTCTAAATTCCAGTGAATACTAGCCCAGTCGACCCATTCTTTCATCAGTTTTAATTTACCTGGTGAACTCCCTCAATAGCAAGAATGTCCTCCCTCAAATTAGGAGACCAAAACTGCACTCAATACTCCAGGTGTGGTCTCATCAGGGCCCTGCACAACTGCAGTAGGACCTCCCCCTTAAGGATAAGGGGGAAGTCTTTTAGGACCGAGATGAGAAAAACATTTTTCACACAGAGAGTGGTGAATCTGTGGAATTCTCTGCCACAGAAGGCAGTTCATTGGCTATATTTAAGAAGGAGTTAGATGTGGCCCTTGTGGCTAAAGGGATCAGTGGGTATAGAGAGAAGGCAGGTACGGGATACTGAGTTGGATGATCAGCCATGATCATATTGAATGGTGGTGCAGGCTCGAAGGGCCGAATGGCCTGCTCCTGCACCTATTTTCTATGTTTCTATGTTTCTATGTTTCTATGACCTCCTTGCTCCTAAACTCAAATCCACACCAAGTCCTCCTTTTTTTCTGAACTAAATTGAGTGTGAATAATGGGTTACCACTTACTGATAGGGAATTCCTTGTTGCCCATGGGGTACCCGTACGATTCTGCCCGTCCGATGCCAAAGATGTAGATGGCAAAGAGGGTTGAGTTGTGCGAGATGACGTGCCGGCCTCCCTTCTCCCCCAGGTAGATCCTGGTGGCGGTGAACTGAGCGAAGGTCAGGTTCTCCATCTGGTGACGGAACAAGGGCCGGCCGTCCAACGTGATGCTGGACGGGCTTGTGCCGGCCGACACCACCAGGATGTAGTTGTAGAGGTTCTCAATGGTGACGAACACATAGTGGTTGCTGAAGTAGATGGAGGGGATGACGTTGACCAGGAAGGGGTCGAAGGTGGACACCATGGAGGTGCTGCCGCCCGTGCTCAGGTAGGTCACCATGACGGGCTTGGACGAGTTGACCGTGGTGCCTCCGGTCACGCTGAAGTTGACGTGGGACCCTTCCTCCAGCTGCTCGTAGCGGCTCTCCCCGAGGCTGTAGATGTTGACAGTGGTGCCATTGTAGGCGGACACCACGGTGATGATGTCCTTCTTCACCTTCTTCATCAGGGGGAAGACGATGAAGTGGTCCGACCACTTGTCCACCGGGTAGAGCTGCTCGGCGATGTGGTCGCAGTTGCTGGGGGGTACGGTGATGCACTGGTCCCCGCTGAAGACCGCCACCGGCCTGGTGGCCTCCACCTTGGTCCCCGTCAGGTCCTTGTCGCTCTGGAACTGCACGGCCTGGTTGGGCTCCATGGCAAAGGAGAAGCGCTCCTTGTCAAAGTACTGGGTGCCGTTGAAGATGAGGGAGCCAGACACCCGGACAGTGATGGCTACTGGCTCGTTGCTGTTGGCGATTGCAAACTGCTTGATGTTGTAGGGGCTGTTGACCATGTACGTCACCACATAGTAGGTGGTGCCCAACGTGTCGTAGGGCAGGTTGAGGAAGGAGTCGTAGGTCTTGGACCTCCCGTTCAACATGATGAGGGAGATGTCTTCATTGGCGGTGACTGTGATCACCTTCTTCGAGATCTCGTTGCCGGACAGCATGAAGGAGGAGTTGAGGGTGAGCAGGGCGGTGCTGTTGGCGCTGAGCTGCACGGACCGCCGGTAATCCGGCGCCGACACGGCCACGCTGACCACCGTCGGCCTCTCGAAGGAGACGATGTGGATGCTGAGCACGGCGGTGCTGTCGTAATTCTGCAGGAACACCGAGACGAACTTCTTCCCCGAGGTGAAGGAGCGGGTGGAAGCTGGTCGCCCGCGTGGGAGCCAAATACGACGTCAACAACCACAGGAGAAAATAGAAGAAAAAATAGGATGAAATGGCGCCAAGGATGGCGTATTCCAGCACCGTGCCAGGAAGCGAGCGGGCAAGATCATCTCTGACCCCTCTCACCCTGGCCACAAACTCTTTGAATCACTTCCCTCTGGAAGGCGACTCCGGACTGTCAAAGCTGCCGCAGCCAGACATAAAAACAGTTTTTATCCACGAGTAGTTGCTCTACTCAACAGCCAAAAATGTGTAGCCTCCCTTTGATCTGGTATTTTGTTGGTTCACGTGCTTGATCAATGGTGTTTTATCATTCATGTTTTATTATTATTAATGTTTAGTGTTTTCTGAGTCATTCGTAACTGTCACTGAATGTCATGCTGTTACTTGTGGGCAGAGCACCAGGGCAAATTCCTTGTATGTGAATACTTGGCCAATAAACTTACTGACTTACTTAACTTTATATGCAAAATGAATTGATCCCTGGGATGGTGGGACTGTCATATGAGGAAAGATTGAAAAGACTAGGCTTGTATTCACTGGAGTTTAGAAGGATGAGGGGAGAATCTTATAGAAACATATAAAATTATAAGGGGACTGGACAAACCAGATGCAGGAAAAATGTTCCCAATGTTGGGCGAGTCCAGAACCAGGGGCCACAATCTTAGAATAAAGGGGAGGTCATTTAAGACTGAGGCGAGAAAAAACTTTTTCACCCAGGGAGTGGTGAATTTGTGGAATTCCCTGCCACAGAGGGCAGTGGAGGCCAAGTCACTGGATGGGTTTAAGAGAGAGTTAGATAGAGCTCTAGGGGCTAGTGGAATCTATGGATATGGAGAGAAGGCAGGCACGGGTTATTGATTGGACGATCAGCCGTGATCACAATGAATGGCGGTGCTGGCTCAAAGGGCCGAATGGCCTCCTCCTGCTTCTAATTTCTACGTTTCTATTAATTTTGTTACCATGTTTTAGGCTCTGAGGCTGAGCAGGCTGGGATTCCATTTCTTGAAGCGCAGGAGGATGAGGGGTGATCTTATAGAATCACGAGAGGAATAGATTGTGTAGATGCACAGAGTCCCTTGCCCAGAGTAGGGGAATCGAGAACCAGAGGACACAGGTTTAAGGTGAAGGGGAAAAGATTTAACAGGAATCTGAAGGGTAACTTTTTCACACAAAGGGTGGTGGGTGTATGGAACATGCTGCCAGAGAAGGTAGTTGAGGCTGGGACTATCCCAACGTTTAAGAAGCAGTTAGACAGATACATGGTTATGACTGGTTTGGAGGGATATGGACCAAACGCAGGCAGGTGGAACTAGTATAGACGGGACATTGTTGGCCGGTGTGGGCAAGTAGGGCCGAAGGGCCTGTTTCCTATGACTATGACTCTAGGGCCTGTTTCTGTGCTGTATCTCTGAACTAAACTATACTAAACTAAACTAAACTAAACTACTGTATCTGTTCCATGTGCGGACTCCTACGCATTCACTGAATAACTTTGCTCAGTCCGCCAAGATCTACGTGGGCGCCCAGTTGCCAAACACTTTAACTCCCCCTCCCATTCCCACACTGACCTTTCTGTCCTGGGCCTCCTCCACTGTCAGAGTGAGGCCCTGCGCTAATTGGAGGAACAGCACCTCATATTTCGCTTGGGCAGCTCACACCCCAGCGGTATGAACATTGACTTCTCTAACTTCATTCAAGTAACCCTCTACCTCCACCGCTCCCCCACCCTGGCTGCTGTGCAAACACACTGTGGTCCTGGTGAGTTTCATTGTCAGCATAACTCGTTTCACCTAGCCCATAGCCAACAATGGACCTTTGGGTCTTAGGAATGAACTGCAGATGCTGGTTTACACCGAAGGTAGACACAAAATGCTGGAGTAACTCAGCGGGACAGGCAGCGTCTCTGGAGAGAAGGAATGGGCGACGTTACATGTTGAGTCTCTGACTCTCAGTCTGAAGAAAGGTCTGGACCCGAAACGTCACCCATTCCTTCTCTCCAGATATGCTGCCTGTCCCGCTGAGTTATTCCAGCTTTGTGCGTCGATCTTCGGTGTAAACCAGCATCTGCAGTTCCTTCACCCTACATCCTCGATGGTAGACATCACTCATCTGAGTCGAGGAATGACAGATGGGAGGGAGGGAGGGAGGGTGATAGAGATGGGATTGAAGGGAGATGAATGAGGGGGATGTGTCTGGATGGGGGGCATAAGAGAGGGGTGATTTGTAGACGGTAAGGGTTTGGAGAGTATAGTTGAGTTTAGTTAAGGGCCTGTCCCATTGTACGAGGTAATTCAAGAGTTCTCCCCAGTTTGCCCTGATTCAAACTCGGAGATTTACGGTAATGGCCGCTCGTAGGTACTCGGGGCTCTCGTGGACATTTTTCAACATGTTGAAAAATCTTCCCTAGTTTACCTCGTTCCCGAGTACCTGCCGTTAACGTTACGAGCCGCTAAGAGACGTCCCGAGCTCTGACGTACCCGCTACGTACATTCTACGTACTTAACACGAGTTTGATTTTTTTTTAAACTCGGAAGAGCTCTCGTACAGTGGGACAGGCCCTTAACAGAGACAGAGAACGATACTATACGATACGAGGGAATGTGCATCAGGTGCAGGAAGAAACTGCAGATGCTAGTTTAAATCGAAGATCGATACAAAATGCTGGCGTAACTCAGTGGGACAGGCAGCATCTCTGGAGAGAAGGAATGGGTGATGTTTCGAGTCGAGACCTTTCTTCAGAGAGTCAAGGGAGTGTGCGGTACATAGACAAGGAAGTGTAAGGTGTGAAAACAGGACAAAGAGAATGGAGATCAAGGAAAATATAGAATTGTTAGCCTGGAGAAGGTGACAGCAAAGTAAACAGAAGAAGGGTCACGACTCGAAACGTTGCCTATTTCTTTCACTCCATAGATGCTGCCTTACCCGCTGAGTTTCTCCAGCATTTTTGTCTACCTTCGATTTTCCAGCATCTGCAGTTCCTTCTTAAACAGAGATAAGATGTAGGCAGTCAGACTGGTCGGAGAACTGGGAAGGGGTAGGGATGGAGGGAGACAGTAAGGATCTATTCTCACCGCTGTAGCCCATCACGGAGCAGATAAGGAGTAGGTACCAACAGTCCATGATCCCGTGGCCAGCCATGTCCACCGATGCCTCTAATACTCTGCGCTCTCTACTTAAACCTCTCGGTACACGACCTCTGCGGTCAAGAACTGTCCAGGAGGCACCTTTGTTTCTGACGGGGTGGAAGAAGAGAAAAAAATGTTAAAACGTGGTTATATATCAAGGGCAAAATTGGACAAGAGTCTACCTGGATAGATGTCACTGAAAATTGGCCAATGTTTTGCAGAAGTAGACACAAAGTGCTGGAGCAACTCAACGGGTCAGGCAGCAGCTCTGGAGATTGTGGATAGGTGACATTTCGGGTCGGGACCCTTCTTCAGACTGATTGTGGGGGGTGGGGGAGGGAGATGAAATGGAAACAAGAAAAGGCCAGGCCAAGTCCGGGCCGGCAACAGACGAGATTGGGGAGGGAGGGTCCCCGATAGGCTCATTGCTGACTAGGGTGGTGTGATCCCAAGAGGGATACATCATTGCGAACTGCGGAATTGGTTAACCGACAATAATGGAGGAAGTTAGGAGGGGTTATGGGGAGAAGCAGGAGAATGGGTTAGGAGTAGGGTGCCAACGTTCTCACTCCCAAATAAGGGACAATAGGTCAAAATACGGGACAAATTCCCGACGGCAATTCGTTGACCGACTGGGCCGTGTCTGGGTGAATGATGAGTTGTCCCGGGTGCTGGACTGCACACAAAGCCCAGCCGGCGGGACCAGCTGTGGAGTTTTGACCCGGGGGCCGCGCGCAAAGTCCGGCGCCCCGTCCAACTCATGAACCGATGATCGGCCACGAGAAGGAGGGGTGGTGGTGGTGTCGGCGGTCAGCGAAGGTCCGAAGGTCGGACAGCTGGCCGGGCTGCCGACCGACCGACGGGGCCACGGGCGAGGCGCTGCTGCTGCTGCTGCTGCTGCTGCTGCACTCCATGGGCTGCACTACGTCGGGACGGGTGAGGCGGGGCCGGACGCTGCGCTCCGACCCGAGTAGTAGCAGTCAAATACGGGACAAGGGCGGTCCCGTATGGGACAAACCAATTTAGCCCAGTGTACGTACGGGATGTCCTGGCTAATACGGGACAGTTGGCAACACTAGTTAGGAGGGAGAGATAGATCAGCCATGATTGAATGGCGGAGTAGACTTGATGGGCCGAATGGACTAATTCTACTGACCTTATGCAAAGGGGGTGCTTGTATCGAAATGGAGCTGGCAATGGAGCTGGGGTAGAAGTTCAAACACAATCTTTAACCTTACTTTAGACTTCATAGATACAGCACAGAAACAGGCCCCTCGGCCTACTGAGTCCGCTCCGACCAGCGATCCTCGCACACTAATACTACCCTACACACACTAGGGACAATTTACAATTATACCAAAGCCAATGAATCTACATACCTGTACATCTTTGGAGTGTGGGAGGAAACCTGGAGAAAACCCACGCAGGTCACGAGGAGAACGTACAAACTCCGCACAGACAGCGCCCGTAGTCAGGATCGAACCCGCTGTGAGGCGGCAACTCAGACTGCAGAAGGGTCTCGACCCGAAACTTCACCTATTCCTTCTCTCCAGAGATGCTGCCTGTCTAGTTTAATTTAGTTTAGAGGTACAGCGCGAAAACAGGCCCTCCGGCCCACCAGGTCCGCGCCGACCACGATCCCCACATATTAACACTCTCATACAAACTCTAGGGACAATTTTCACATTTACCAAACTAATAAACTAAAATCCTGCACGTCTTTGGCGTGTGGGTAGAAACCGAAGATCTCGGAGAAAACCCACGCAGGTCACGGGGAGAACGTACAAACTCCGTACAGACAGCGCCCGTAGTCAGGATCGGACCCGGGTCTCTGTCGCTGCGAGCGCTGTAAGGCAGCAACTCTACCGCTGCGCCACCGTCCCGCTGAGTTACTCCAGCATTTTGTGTCTATCTATTTGATCCTTGTCCTTCCTTGCCCAGATGTTCACCCAGACTCTTCTTCAATGCTGTGAAAGTCACTGCCTCCAGCACCCCCTTTAGGCAAAGTATTCTGATTCCAATCACCCACTCGCTGTAAAATATCCTCGGATCCCCTCTAAGCCTCTTACCCTAATCCTATTCATTTCAGACACCTCTGCAAGAGGAGAGGGGGGGATATTTCCTATTATCGTTTTAAAGAAGGAACTGCAGATGCTGGAGAATCGAGGTTACACAAAAAGCTGGAGAAACTCAGCGGGTGCAGCAGCATCTAAGGAGCGAAGGAGACAGGCGACGTTTCGGGTCGAGACCCTTCTTCAGACAGGTCAGGGGTCAGGGAAACGAGAGATATAGACGGTGATGTGGAGAGATAAGGAACAATGAGTGAAAGATATGCAAAAAAGTATCGGTGATAAAGGGAACAAGCCATTGTAAGCTGTTTGTGGTGTGAAAATGAGAAGCTGGTGCGACTGGGGTGGGGGAGGGAGATAGAGATAGAGGGAATGCCAGGGTCCGAGTCTATTATCGTGTTCATTTGTCGGAGGACTAATGAGCATGCTGACCGGTTGCATCGTGGCTTGGTTCGGCAACTTGAGCGCCCTGGAGAGGAAAATACTTCAAAAAGTAGTAAACACTGCCCAGTCCATCATCGGCTCTGACCTCCCTTCCATCGAGTGGATCTATCGCAGTCGCTGCCTCAAAAAGGCTGGCAGCATCATTAAGGACCCACACCATCCTGGCCACACACTCATCTCCCCGCTACCTTCAGCTAGAAGGTACAGGAGCCTGAAGACTGCAACGACCAGGTTCAGGAATAGCAACTTCCCCACAGCCATCAGGCTATTAAACCTGGCTCGGACAAAATTCTGAACATTAATAGCCCATTATCTGTTATTTGCACTTTATCAGTTTATTTATTCATGTGTGTATATACTTATATAATTGTATATGGACACACTGATCTGTTTTGTAGTCAATGCCTACTATGTTCTGTTGTGCTGAAGCAAAGCAGGAATTTCATGGTCCTGTCAGGGACACATGACAATAAACTCACTTGAACTTGAACTTGGAGCAGAATTAGGCCATTCGGCCCATCGAGTCTACTCCGCCATTCAAAAATGGCAGATCTCTCTGGTGAACCTTCTCTGTACTCCCTCTATGGAAAAAATGTCTTTCCTCAGATTTGGAGACCAAAACTGTTACGCAATACACCAGGTGTGGTCTCACCAAGACCCCGTACAACTGAAGTAGAACCTCCCTGCTCCTATACTCAAATCCTTTTGCTATGAAAGCTAACATACCATTCGCTTTCTTCACTGCCTGCTGCACCTGCATGCCTACTTTCAATGACTGGTGTACCATGACACCCAGGTCTTGTTGCATCTCCCCTTTTCCTAATCTGCCACCATTCAAATCATAGTCTACTTTCCTGTTTTTGCCACCAAAGTGGATAACCTCACATTTATCCACATTATACTTCATCTGCCATGCATTTGCCCACTCACCCAACCTATCCGTCACCTTGCAGCCTCCTAGCATCCTCCTCACAGCTAACACTGCCCCCCAGCTTCGTGTCATCTGCGAACTTGGAAATGTTGCATTCAATTCCCTCGTCCAAATCATTAATATATACTGTAAATAGCTGGGGTCCCAGCACTGAGCCTTGCGGCACCCCACTAGTCACTGCCTGCCAGCTTGAAAAAGACCCGTTCACTCCTACTCTTTGCTTCCTGTCTGCCAGCCAGTTCTCTATCCACATCAATACTGAACCCCCAATACCGTGTGCTTTAAGTTTTATTACTAATCTCATCCTCCATTCTCCTGCCTTCACCCCGTAACCCTTGACGCCCTTACTAATTTCGTTTCGTTTAGTTTAGAGATACAGCGCCGAAACTGGCCCTCGGACCTCTGAGTCCGTGCCTTCCCGCGATCCCAATTTATTTGGTTCTCGACCCTTCCAGAAATGATTCCAGTTATTTTTCAAGAGTCTTTTATGCCTGAATTGATACTGTTGATGATCTAATTTAATTTTAGTGATACAGTGTGGAAACAGGCCCTTCAGCCACACTGAGTCCCCGCACACTACGACTAACCGAGGGACAAGTTACATTTATACTAAGTCAATTAACCCACAAACTCGTACATCTTAGGAGTGGAACAATAACCCCCTTCTCTGGCCTATCCATTTATGGCTTGCCATAGAGGGGGTACAGAGAAGGTTCACCAGACTGATTCCTGGGATGTCAGGACTTTCATATGAAGAAAGACTGGATAGACTCGGCTTGTACTCGCTAGAACTTAGAAGATTGAGAGGGGATCTTATAGAAACTTACAAAATTCTTAAGGGGTTGGACAGGCTAGATGCAGGAAGAATGGTTCCCAATGTTGGGGAAGTCCAGGACAAGGGGTCACAGTTTAAGGATAAGGGGGAAGACTTTTAGGACCGAGATGAGAAAAACATTTTTCACACAGAGAGTGGTGAATCTGTGGAATTCTCTGCCACAGAAGGTAATTGAGACCAGTTCATTGGCTTGATTTAAGAGGGAGTTAAATGGGGCCCTTTGGTTGGGTGGCTAAGGGGATCAGAGGGTATGGAGAAAAGGCAGGTACGGGATACTGAGTTGGATGATCAGCCATGATCATATTGAATGGCGGTGCAGGCTCGAAGGGCCGAATGGCCTGCTCCTGCACCTAATTTCTATGTTTCTATGTTTCTATAATGATGTTTGCCATGTTCCTTTTCTTCCTACTCCTCATGCCTGTTTGGGTAATAGGTCATAAGTGATAGGAGCAGAATTAGGCCATTCGGCCCATTAAGTCTACTCCATCATTCAATCATGTCTGGTCTATCACTCCCTCCAAACCCCATTCTCCTGCCTTCTTCCCATAACCTCTGACACCCGTACTAATCAAGAATCTATCTATCTCTGCCTTAAAAATATCCACTGACTTGGCCTCCACAGCCGTCTGTGGCAATGAATCCCACAGATTCACTGCCCTATGGCTAACGAAATTCCTCCTCATCTCCTTCCTATAGGAACGTCCTTTTATTCTGAGGCTGTGACCTCTGGTCCTCGACTCTCCCACTAGTGGAAACATCCTCTCCACATCCACTCTATCCAAGCCTTTCACTATTCTGTAAGTTTCAATGAGGTCCCCCTCGTTCTTCTAAACTCCAGCGAGTACAGGCCCAGTGCCGACAAACGCTCATCATAAGTTAACCCACTCACTCCTGGGATCATTCTTCCCAGTAAAAGTGCGGGTCTCGACCCGAAACGTCACCCAGTCCTTCTCTCCAGAGATGCTGCCTTTCCCGCTGAGTTACTCCAGCTTTTTGTGTCTATCTTCACGTGTTTACGTTATTTAGACAGGTGTATGCAGAGCATCCATACAAAAGTGAGCAGTGAGTTCTGAAGTTATGTCTACCCTCAAATATGCCGACTCACCCACTGAGTTTCTCCAGCAATTTTGCCTACCCTCGATTTTCCAGCATCTGCAGTTTTTTCTTAAACACTGGGTCCCAGCACACAGATGCAATTATAAAGAAAGCACATCAGTGCCTCTACTTCCTGAGAAGACTACAGAGAGTCGGTATGTGAAAGAAGACTCTTGAACTTCTACAGGTGCACAGTAGAGAGCATGCTGACCGGTTGCATTGTGGCTTGGTTCAGCAACTAGAGCGTCCAGGAGCAGAAAAGAATGCAGAACGTTGTGACCACTGCCCAGTCCATCATCGGCTCTGACCTCCCCACCATCGAAGGGATCTATTACAGTCGCTGCCCCAAAAAGGCAGCCAACATCATCAAGGACCCACACCATCCTGGCCACACACTCATCTCTCCGCTGCCATCGGGCAGAAGGTACAGGAGCCTGAAATCTGTTACATCCAGGTTCAGGAACAGCTTCTTCCCCACAGCCATCAGGCTATTAAACTCACCAACAAACAGACTAGGAACTGTAACAGCCTATTGCACTTTATCTGTTTATTTATGTGTATATTGAACTGAACTGTTCTGTATTATGTTTACAATATTCTGTTGTGCTGCAGCAAGCAAGAATCTCATTGTCCTATCTGGGACACATGACAATAAACTCTCTTGACTTGAAGACTTGATTCTCTTTAAATGGTTTCTGTAGTTTTACAGACTGCGTTTGAAAGTAATAAAACGATAGAAAGGAAAAACCGATGACCCACTCACAAATTTCTGATGCATTCTGCAGGTCACATCACGAAAGGAGGGTGTCTTTTGTTGAATCCCCTATTGAACCTCAGCGCCGAAGTCAAACGCGAGACATCCTTTCTCTCCGACTGAGTCTCCCCTCCAGCCCCCAGCGTTTATATGCAACAGCCTTGTCTTTGATCTGCTGGTGATTATCACCAATGTGAGAGGCAGAACGATGTTCATTCGACTGACAATGCCCATCCGCGACTTAATTGCCCGTGACCTGCTCGGAATAAGTGTTCTTCACACCTAGATGAACCTGGACTCCATCAAACCGCCCCGCGGGCAATGAAACAGGGGTGGGGAGGAAGGAAATGCGGATGCGGGGTTTACACCGAAGATGGACACGGAACGCAGGAGTAACTCAGCGGGACAGGCAGCGTCTCTGGAGAGGAGGAATGCGCGACGAGTCGGGTGGAGACCCTTCTTCAGACCGAGAGTCAAAGCCCTGTCCCATGGTACGAGTTCATTCCAAGAGCTCTCCCGAGTTTAAAAAAAAAATCAAACTTGAGGTAAGCACGGAGAATTAATGTAGCGGGTCTCTTAGCGCTAACGGCAGGTACTCGGGAAGACTCGCTAACGGCAGGTAAGCACGGGAAGACTCGTGAAGATTTTTCAACATGTTGAAAAATGTCCACAAGAGCCCCGAGTACCGACGAGCGGCCATTGCCGTAAATCTCCGAGTTCGAATCAGGGCAAACGCGGGAGAGCTCTTGGAATGAACTCGTACCGTGGGACAGGGCTTTTAGGGGAGAGGGAGACATAGAGATATGGAAGGGTAAGGTGTGAAAGCGACAGATGCTGATAAAGGAAAGGTGGATAGACACACAAAGTGCTGGTGTAACTCAACGGGACAGGCAGCATCTCTGGAGAGAAGGAACGGGTTCAGGTCGAGTCTCCGACCCTCAGTCTGAAGAAGGTCTCGCTCCAAAAGGTCCTACTATCCAGAGATGCAGCCTGTCCCGCTAAGTTACTCCAGCATTTTGTATCTATCTAGAATGGTTCATTGTTAGATGAGGGGAAGGTGATAACGAGGCATACAATCAGTAATATTTAATCAGGAGGACGGTGAAACTAGACGAAGAACTAGGGAGGGGGAGGGATGGAGAGAGAGGGAAAGCATGGGCTACTTGAAGTTACAGAAGTCAATGTTCATACCGCTGGGGTGTGAGCTGCCCAAGCGAAATATGAGATGCTGTTCCTCCAATTTACACTGGGCCTCACTCTGACAGTGGAGGAGGCCCAGGACAGAAAGGTCAGTGTGGGAATCGGAGGGGAAGTTAAAGTGTTTGGCAACCGGGAGATCAGGTAGGTCTAGGCAGACTGAGCGGAGGCGTTTAATATTCATACTAACAAGAGTTTTCGGCCATTGGCTGGCACTTTGGTCTCCAAATCTGAGGAAAGACATTCTTGCCATAGAGGGAGTACAGAGAAGGTTCACCAGACTGATTCCTGGGATGTCAGGACTTTCATATGAAGAAAGACTGGATAGACTCGGCTTGTACTCGCTAGAATTTAGAAAATTGAGAGGGGATCTTATAGAAACTTACAAAATTCTTAAGGGGTTGGACAGGCTAGATGCAGGAAGATTGTTCCCGATGCTGGGGAAGTTCAGAACAAGGGGTCACAGTTTAAGGATAAGGGGGAAGTCTTTTAGGACCGAGATAAGAAAAACATTTTTCACACAGAGAGTGGTGAGTCTGTGGAATTCTCTGCCACAGAAGTGAGTTGAGGCCAGTTCATTGGCTATATTTAAGAGGGAGTTAGATGTGGCCCTTGTGGCTAAATGGATCAGGAGGTATGGAGAGAAGGCAGGTACGGGATACTGAGTTGGATGATCAGCCATGATCATACTGAATGGCGGTGCAGGCTCGAAGGGCCGAATGGCCTACTCCTGCACCTATTGTCTATGTTTTTATGTTTCTACTTCCTCAAGAGCCCAGTCAAGAAGCAAAATAGCCTTTAATGCAAAGGCCACCTTCAACTTTTGACCTCTTCTTCTGCCACAGGCAATGCTGGTCCAGTTTAACACAACCACCACAGAGTCTGTCCTCACCTTCTCCATCATGGTCTGGTTTGGCTCAGCCACCAAGCACGACACCCGGAGGCTGCAGCCAATCGTCCGATCAGCAGAGAAGATTATTGGCTGCAACCTTCCCCCATTGATGAATTGTACACTGCAAGGGCCAGGAAGCGAGCGGGCAAGATCATCTCTGACCCCTCTCACCCTGGTCACAAATTCTTTGAATCACTTCCCTCTGGAAGGCGACTCCGGACTGTCAAAGCTTCCGCAGCCAGACATAAAAACAGCTTTTTCCACGAGCAGTAGCTCTACTCAACAGCCAAAAGTCTGTAGATTATAGATTAAATTATAATGTTTTATATTTAATTGTCTGATGTATATCATGTTTTTACCATGTATATCGTGTTTTTACCATGTGCGAGCAAAGCACTGTCAAATTCCTTGTATGTATACATGCTTGGCTAATAAATTGATTTTTTAAATTTATGGTTGAATTCCAGTGGGGAAGTACATACACAGCGGGATGTAGATCAGCGACTGAAATGTTAAGTGGAGATATTGAGCGGCACGGTGGCGCAGCGGTAGAGTTGCTGCCTTACAGTATTTTAGCACAGGAGTCGCGGGTTCAATGCTGACCACGGGTGCTGTCTGTACGGAGTTTGTACCTTCTCCCCGTGACCTGCATGGGTTTTCTCCAGGATCTTCAGTATCCTACCACACTCCAAAGATGTGCAGGTTTGTAGGTTAATTGGATTTGATATAAATGTAAATTGTCCCTAGTGTGTGTTGGATGGCGTTAGTGGGCGGGGATCGCTGGTCGGCGCGGACTCGGTGGGCCGAAGGGTCAGTTTCTACGCTGTATCTCTAAACTAAACTAAACTAAAGTACAATTAAATAAATTAAATTGCACTTAAGTACAATTCGAGCAAGCTGCGCCTTAGCGAGTCCAATGTAAGAGGAAAGCGCCCTGGAGAGGAAAAGACTACAAAAAGTAGTAAACACTGCCCAGTCCATCATCGGCTCTGACCTCCCTTCCATCGAGGGGATCTATCACAGTCGCTGCCTCAAAAAGACTGGCAGTTTCATCAAAGACCCACACCACCCTGGCCACACACTCATCTCCCCGCTGCCTTCAGGTAGAAGGTACAGGAGCCTGAAGACTGCAACGACCAGGTTCAGGAATAGCTACTTCCCCACAGCCATCAGGCTATTAAACCTGGCTCGGACAAAACTCTGAACATTAATAACCCATTATCTGTTATTTGCACTTTATCAGTTTATTTATTCATGTGTGTATATATTTATATAATGATATATGGACACCTGTTTTGTAGTCAATGCCTACTATGTTCTGTTGTGCTGAAGCAAAGCAGGAATTTCCTTGTCCTGTCAGGGACACATGACAATAAACTCTCTTGAACTTGAAAGTTAAAAACGTTCTTTGAAAGTGGTAGCATAGGTAGATAGGATGGTAGAAAAGTATTTTGGCAGTTTAGACTTTCGAGATACAGGGCGAATACAGGCCCTTCGGCCCACCAAGTCTGTACCGACCAGCGATCACACTCCATACACTAATACTATCCTACACACACTAAGGGCAACGTACAATTTTACTGAAGCCAATTAACAAACAAGCCTGTATGTCTTTGGAGTGTGGGAGGAAACTGGAGCCCCCCGGAGAAAACGCACGCAGTTCACAGGGAGAGCGTGCAAACTCCGTGCAGACAGCACCCATTGTAAGGATCGAACCTGGTCTTTACCACTGTGCCACTATTAGTAAGTAAGTAAGTAAGTACGTTTATTGGCCAAGTATTCACATACAAGGAATTTGCCTTGGTGCTCCGCCCATAAGTAACAACATTACTGAGAGAGGATGGTGAGTCTCATGACCCCAAGATAGACACTCACTCCATCCCTCCCCCACCCAAGTCGTCTTGTTGGAGTCTCATTGTCTGTAACTCGTTTTCACCTAGCCCCTATCTAACAATGGCCTGGTTCCCTTATCATCGTTACATGTTGTTCTACATCACCATCTATATCTCTCGTTTCCCTCTCCCCTGACTCTCAGTCTGCAGAAGGGTCTCGACCCGAAACGTCACCCATTCCTTCTCTCCAGAGATGCTGCCTGTCCCGCTGAGGTACACCAGCTTTGTCAACCAGTATCTGCAGTTCCTTCCGACACATTTCGTACCACCCCTATTACGAGTGAAAACCTTCCATGTCAAAAAAGCAGAGGATATTATTTTTTTAATATATTAATGTTTCCCTGCAGTGAAAGGGTTAAAGGCAGGAAACATTCACAAACCAACATTCCAACCCAAAGATTTTAAGTGTCAAAACGTTATCTATGTGGCAAGTGTGTTGTCCAAGAATTACAAAACGGATGTTGGACAATTCTCTGTATATGATGTAACATTTCATGGAAGGTCTGAGAAGTGAAAATGACAATGTCGATCTGAACTCATTGACTCTGGTCCTCTGTGCCTGAGGTTCATAAGCTCATCAGTTCAACGAAACCATACGGAAGAAGGGTCTCGACCCGAAACGTCGCCTATCTCCTTCGCTCCTTAGATGCTGCTGCACCCGCTGAGTTTCTCCAGCTTTTTGTGTACCCACGGTACGATAGAACGATTGATCCCAGGAGGGAAATTGATCTGCCAACAGTCAGAAAACACAAAATACATGAAACATGAAATTAAAGTGACGAGTGGAAAGGATTGGGGATGTGTAAAGATTGGGGGGGGGGGGGGGGGGGAGGGCAGTCAGTCTACTCCACGACAGAAGGGGGAGGAGTTGTACAGTTTGATAGCCACAGGGAAGAAGGATCTCCTGTGGCGTTCTGTGCTGCATCTTGGTGGGACCAGTCTGTTGCTGAAGGTGCTCCTCAGTTTGACCAGTGTGTCACGGAGGGGGGCGAGCTGTTAAGTAAGTAAGTAAGTAGGTTTATTGGCCAAGTATTCACATACAAGGAATTTGCCTTGGTGCTCCTCCCACAAGTGACAACATGACATACAGTGACAGTTACGAATGACTCAGAAAACACTAAATATTAATAATAATAAAACATTAATGATAAAACACCATTGATCAAGCACGTGAACCAACAAACTACCAGATCAAAGGGAGGCTACAGATTTTTGGCTGTTGAGTAGAGCAACTACTCGTGGATAAAAACTGTTTTTATGTCTGGCTGTGGCAGCTTTGACAGTCCGGAGTCGCCTTCCAGAGGGAAGTGATTCAAAGAGTTTGTGGCCAGGGTGAGAGGGGTCAGAGATGATCTTGCCCGCTCGCTTCCTGGCCCTTGCAGTGTACAGTTCATCAATGGAGGGAAGGATTGTCCAGTCAATATTGTCCAGGATGCTCCGCAGTTTGAGGAGCATCCTCCCCTCCAAGATTACATCCCATTAATCCAACTCCCCCCCAAGACGGATCCAGCCTTCCAGTGAACGGTGAAGTGGACTCGATGGGCCGAATGGCCTAATCCTGCTCCTAGAACCAGAGAACACTATGAACATGATTGAATGGCGGAGTGGGCTCGATGGGCCGAATGGCCTAATACTGCATTTTGAATCTGCTGCGAACATTATAAACATGATTGAATGTAGGAGTGGACTCAATGGGCTAATCCTGCTCCTAGAACCCGTGAACATTGTGAACATGAATGAATGTAGGAGTGGACTCGATGGGCTGAATGGCCTGATTCTGCCCTAGAACCAGGGAACATTGTGAACATGGATGAATGTAGGAGTGGACGTGATGGGCCGAATGGCCTAATTCTGCTACTGGACCTTGTGAACATTATGAAATTGGGTGAATGGCGGGGTGGACTCGATGGGCCGAACGGCCTAATTCTGAATCTTGAACCTGTGAACATTGTGACCACGGGTGCACGAAATGCTGGAGAAACTCAACGAGTGCAGCAGCATCTATGGAGCGACGGAGATAGGCAACGTTTCAAGCCGAAACCCTTCTTCAGGCCCGAAACGTTGCCTATCCATAGATCCATAGATGCTGCTCCATAGATGCTGCTGCATCCACTGAGTTTCTCCAGCATTTTGTGTACCCTCGATTTTCCAGCATCTGCAGTTCCTTCTTTAAAACATTGTCACCATGACTGGATGTAGGAGTGGACTTGATGGGCCGAGCGGCCTAATCCTGCTCCTAAAACCTGTGGCCATTGTGAACATGAATGAATGTAGGAGTGGAGTCGACGGGCCGAGCGGCCTGATTCGGCCCGAAGAACCTGTGAAGATTGTAACCATGACTGAATGGTGGAGTGGGCTTGATGGGCTGAATGGCCTAATCCTGCCCCTAAAACCTGTGATCATGAATGAATGTAGGAGTGGACTCGATGGACTACTCCTGCTCCTAGAAACAGGGAACATTGTGACCATGACTGGATGTAGGAGTGGACTCGATGGGCTGAATGGCCTGATTCTGTTCCTAGTACCTGTGAACATGGATAAATGCAGGAGTGGACCTGATGGGCTGAATGGCCTAATCCTGCTCCTAGAACCAGGGAACACTATCAACATGACTGAATGGGGGAGTGCTCGATGGGCCGAGCGGCCTGATTCTGCTCTAGAACCTGTGACCATGACTGACTGTAGAAGGGGGAAATCCTTTAGGACCGAGATGAGGGAAACATTATTTACACATAGAGTGGTGAATCTGTGGAATTCTCTGCCACAGAAGGTCGTTGAGGCCAGTTCATTGGCTATATTCAAGAGGGAGTTAGATGTGGCCCTTGTGGCTAAAGGGATCAGGGGGTATGGAGAGAAGGCAGGTACAGGATACTGAGTTGGGTGTTCAGCCATGATCATATTGAATGGCGGTGCAGGCTCGAAGGGCCGAATGGCCTACTCCTGCACCTATTTTTCTATGTTCTATGTTTCAATGGACCTGATGGGCTGAATGGCCTGATCCTGCTCCCAGAACCTGTGACCATTGTGACCATGACTGACTGTAGGAGTGGACTCGATGGGCTGAATGGCCTGATCCTGCTCCAGAACCTGTGACCATTGTGACCATGACTGACTGTAGGAGTGGACTCGATGGGCTGAATGGCCTGATCCTGCTCCCAGAACCCGTGACCATTGTGACCATGACTGACTGTAGGAGTGGACTCGATGGGCCGAGTGGCCGGATCCTGCTCCCAGAACCTGCGAGACCCATGGAGATGCTCCAGGTGGTTGAGTGATGTGTGGAGGGCTGAGATTGGGCGGGCCGGAGCGGTGGGGCGGTGTCCGGCCGCGGGACTGACCAATGGTGTTGGCGGTCTCTCCCGCCCTCTCCCTCCCCAGGGCGCTGGGCGGGAAGGTCTGGCCCGGTCGGTCCGGGGACACCAGCACCACCAGCAGCAGCGACCATGTCGTGCGAGGCGGAGATCGCCAAGCTGAAGGAGCAGGTGACCTGCTCCCTGTGCAGCCTGTTCTTCAGGGAGCCGGTCACCCTGGGCTGCGGACACACGTCGTGCAGGGAGTGCGTGAGCAAGCTGCAGGTGGGCAAGGATGGCAAGATCTCCTGCCCCACCTGCTCGGCCACCTGCCACCTGGTCGAGGTGGTGGACAACGAGCTGGCCGCCAAGATGGTGGAGACCCTGAAGAAGATCCTGGAGCTGACCGAGGGCGACCAGGACGACTGCGAGAAGCACAAGCTGCCCTTCACCGGCTTCTGCCTCGACCACATGAGGCTGGTGTGCGACAAGAGCGCCAAGGAGCACCCGGAGTGTCGGAACATCCCGATCAAGGAGGCGGCCGAGAGATTCAAGGTGCCTTTCACGGGTAGGGCAGGTCTAAGAGTCGCAGATTCATAGCGTGGAAATAGGCCCTTCGGCCCCACTTGCCCACACTGGCCGACATGTCCCAGCTACACTAGTCACAGAGTGATACAGTGTGGAAACAGGCCCTTCAGCCCAACTTGCCCACACTAGCCAACATGTCCCAGCTACACTAGTCACAGAGTGATACAGTGTGGAAACAGGCCCTTCAGCCCAACTTGCCCACACCGGCCAACATGTCCCAGCTACACTAGTCACAGAGTGATACAGTGTGGAAACAGGCCCTTCAGCCCAACTTGCCCACACTGGCCAACATGTCCCAGCTACACTAGTCACAGAGTGATAAAGCATGCAAACAGGCCCTTCGGCCCCACTTGCCCACACTGGCCAACATGTCCCAGCTACACTAGTCGCAGAGTGATAGAAACATAGAAAATAGGTGCAGGAGCAGGCCATTCGGCCCTTCGAGCCTGCACCGCCATTCAATATGATCACGGCTGATCATCCAACTCAGTATCCCGTACCTGCCTTCTCTCCATACCCCCTGATCCCTTCAGCCACAAGGGCCACATCCAACTCCCTCTTAAATATGGCCAACGAACTGGCCTCAACTACCTTCTGTGGCAGAGAATTCCACAGATTCACCACTCTCTGTGTGAAAAACGATTTTCTCATCTCGGTCCTAAAAGACTTCCCCCTTATCCTTAAACTGTGACCTCTTGTCCTGGACTTCCCCAACATTGGGAACAATCTTCCTGCATCGAGCCTGTCCAACCCCTTAAGAATTTTGTAAGTCTCTATGAGATCACCCCTCAATCTTCTAAATTCCAGCGAGTACAAGCTGAGTCTATCCAGTCTTTCTTCATATGGAAGTCCTGACATCCCAGGAATCAGTCTGGTGAACCGGTGTGGAAACAGGCCCTTCGGCCCCACTTGCCCACACTGGCCAACATGTCCCAGCTACACTGCCCTAGTATGACAAAAGGAAGCAACTGATAATTTTGTCAAAATTGAGTTATTGTAGCAATGTTACAAAATTTTGAGATTTAAAAAATAATTTCCTGCCTCTGGCGTGTCCAAGCCCTTAACAATCTTATGTTTCAATAAGATTCCCTCTCATCCTTCTAAACTCCAGAGTGTACAAGTCAGCTGCTCATTAGGGCGACCAAAACTGCACACTTAGGTGTGGTCTCACTAGGGACAGTCCCGCCATCTTGTTATAAAGGCCAACACTGCCTTCTTCGCTTTCTTCACTGCCTACTGTACCTGCATGCTTACTTTCATAGACTGATGTACAAGGACCCCCAGATCCCGTTGTACTTCCCCTTTTCCCAACTTGATGCCATTTAGATAGTAATCTGCCTTCCTGTTTTTGCTACCAAAGTGGATAACCTCACATTTATCCGCATCTGCCCACTCACCCAACCTGTCCAAGTCACCCTGCATTCTCATAGCATCCTCCTCACAGTTCACACTGCCACCCAGCGTTGTGTCATATGCAAATTTGCTAATGTTACTTTGAATCCCTTCATCTAAATCATGTTGCTTTGTTACTTTGAATCCCGCTCATGATTTTATACACATGCTTTTATCTCCCCTCATCCTCCTGCACTCCAAGGCATAGAGTCCCAGCCTGCTCAACCTCTCCCTGTAGCTCACACCCTCAAGTCTTGGCAACATCCTTGGAAATCTTCTCTGAACCCTTTCCAGCTCGACAACATCTTTCCTATAAAATGTGCCCAGAACTGAACACAATACTCTAAATGCAGTCTCACCAACGTCTTATACAACTGTAACATGACCTCCCAACCTCTACACTATTTTGGACCCACAAAACCTGGAGTAACTCAGCAGGACAGGCAGCACCTCTGGAGAGAAGGAATGGGTGACCAGAGTTGTGTGGGCCAAACGTGGCCAGGTGGGACAAGCGTAGATGCTGGGCACTAGGAACTGCAGGTGCTGGTTCACAAACTAAAAGACACAAAGTGCTGGAGGAACTCAGCTGGTCAGGCAGCATCTCCGGAGAACTTCGATAGGCACAAAATGGGAATGGTTGTGATGCATATGGGCCGGTGGGACTGGTGTAAGGAACTGCAGATGCGTGTTTACAAAAAAAATGTCACAAAGTGCTGGAGGAACTCAGCTGGTCAGGCAGCATCTCTGGAGAACATGGGTAGGAAAGGTGTAGAGGGATATGGGCCAAATGTGGGCAGGTGGGACTAGCGTAGATAATGGGTACAAGGAAATGCAGGTGCTGGTTCACAAAACTACCTCCTCTGGCAGCTTGTTCCATTCACCCAGCCCCCTTTGTGTAAAAATGTCACCTCTCAGGTTCCTATTAAATCTTCCCCCTCTCAAGCGAAAGATTGTGTCGAATCGAGGGGTTCTCGATTCCCCTACTCTGGGCAAGAGACTGTGTGTTTGCCCTATCTATCCCTCTCATAATTTTATGAGTATAGTGTTTAGTTTATTGTCACATGAAAAGCTTTTGTTGCATGCTGACCAGTTAGTGGAAAGACAATGCATGATATTGACCGCCTCTGTAATGCCCCTGTCCCACTTAGGAAACCTGAATGGAAACCTCTGGAGACTTTGCGCCCCTCCCAAGGTTTCCGTGCGGTTCCCGGAGGTTTTTGTCCTCCGGCAACCACCTTCAACTAGCATCGCAACCGGCTTCGACTAGAATATTACCGATTTTTAAAACGGAAACCGCTATTGACCATTAGGGAGACTGACAAAAACCTCCGGGAACCGCACGGAAACCTTGGGTGGGGCGCAAAGTCTCCAGAGTTTTCCTAAGTGGGACAGGGGCATAAGATCACTCCTCATCTTCCTGCGCTCTAAGGAATGGAATTGTAACCAGAACTGCACACTGTTCTCATCCTGTGGTTCAGCCTATATAATACGACAATGGAGTTCATAGGCTCACAAGTGAAAGGAGCAGACTGAGGCCATTCGGCCCATCAAGTCTGCTCCCCCATTCGATCATGGCTGATCTATCTCTCCCTCCTAACCCCATTCTCCTGCTTTCTCCCCGTAACCCCTGATACCCGTACTAATCAGGAAAGGATCTATCTCTGCCATAAAAATATCCATTGACTTGGCCTCCACAGCCTTCTGTGGCCTTGGAGGCCCTGATTTGTGCATTTACAGACAGTCCCACCAAATGGAGCCACTGGGTTGTGGATTGAAACTGGGAAAGGGGGATTAATTTAATTCTCAGATCTTATGAGAAAAACGTTTTTTCAAGCAGAGAGTTGTGAATCTGTGGAATTCTCTGCCACAGAGGGCAGTGGAGGCCAATTCACTGGATGTTTGTTGGATATAGCTCTTAGGGCTAACAAAATCAAGGGATATGGGGAGAAAACAGGAACGGGGTACTGATTCTGTATAATCAATCGTGATCATATTGAATGGTGGTGCTGGCTTGAAGGGCCGAATGGCCTACTCCTGCACCTATTTTTCTATGTTTCGATGATACAGCTAGTTAGTTCTGTGATGTAAGATGACTAGCTTTGACAGAAGGGAGCTTGTGGATGACTACTTCTTTGAGTCTGTTGCAATCTCAGATGTCGTTCTGCCAGTATCTGGCGCAGGTCACAGCTGGTCGGGTCGGTTCAGCCAGGTCCTGGGGCTGCACTGGGGGGGGGGGGGGGGGTGTCGTCACACTCCAGTAGGTGGGACATTGTCTGTACTGCTCCACAGCTGCATGTGTCTTCTGCCTGGTAGTTCCATGCTTTCATAAGTGCTTTGCACCTCCCCTGCTCCACTCGTAATCTGTTGAGGGTCTTCCAGGTTGGCCATGGGAGGTCGTGCCCGCTGGCGAGGCATTCAGTCGGAGTGATTCCTCTCTCCATCCAGTCGTGGGCTCGTGTGTTGAGCTGGTTCCATTCATCTTTCCAGATGGACGACTTGAGTGGATGCATTGCATACTTGACAAGCATTGCACCATGCGCAGCGGTAGAGTTGCTGCCTCACTGCGCCGGAGACCCAGGTTCAATGCTGACTACGGGTGCTGTCTGAATGGAGTTCGTACGTCCTGCCCGTGACCCACGTGGGTTTTCTCCGGGTGCCCCGGTTTCCTCCCACATCTCAAAGACGTGCGGGTTTGTAGGTTAATCGGCCCCTCTGTAAATTGCCCCCTAGTGTGTAGGGAGTGGATGAGAAAATGGGATAACATCGAACTAGTGTGTGAAGAGGTGATCGCTGGTCGGCACTGAAAAGGGCATTTTTCCGCGATGTATCTCTAAACTAAGCTCAATTATCTATTGTGGTTACAATACTTATCAGGAATGTCTCCTGCAAGATATTCTTTATCATTGTTCTACAAGGAGGAAATAATAAGGGTTTCAATGTTACAAAACTAGCTTGGAGTTACTTGGAAATCTAACCATCTGTGAGATACATTTTGAAACAGTATTTTTGACAATGAAAATAACAATTAAAAGATATGAATAGATCTCGTTGATTTATTGAGTCACAGGGTGATTTTAAGGCGGAGATTGATAGGTTCTTGATTAGCAAGGATGTCAAAGGTTATGGGGAGAAGGCAGGGGAATGGGGTTGAGAGGGAAAGATAGTTTGGCCACAAGTTGACTTTGATCACAACTATTCTGGTGGCACCACAGAAAATGCTCATGTAATCCAGCATGGATGTACTTTGGAATATAACATATAACCATATAACAATTACAGCACGGAAACAGGCCCTCTCGGCCCTTCCAGTCCGTGCCGACCATTTGTTTTCCAATAGTCGGGTAGATTTTATGAACTTTTACAGGTGGTATGGTGGCGCAGCGGTAGAGTTGCTGCCTCACAGCGCTAGAGACCCGGGTTCCATCCTGACTACGGGTGCTGTCTGTACGGAGTTTGTACGTTCTCCCCGTGACCTGCGTGGGTTTTCTCCGGGATCTTCGGTTTCCTCCTACGTGCAGGTTTATAGGTTAATTGGCTTGGTATAAATGTAAATTGTCCCTAGTGTGTGTGTGTAGGATAGTGTTATGCCTCTGTGCCACTTAGGAAACCTGAACGGAAACCCGTGGAGATTTTGCGCCCCACCCAAGGTTCCCGGAGGTTTTAGTCAGTCTCCCTAATAACCATATAACCATATAACAATTACAGCACGGAAACAGGCCCTCTCGGCCCTTCCAGTCCGTGCCGACCATTTGTTTTCCCCTAGTCCCATCTACCTGCACTCAGACCATACCCCTCCATTCCCTTCACGTCCATGGTCGAAAGTGGTTTCCGTTTTTAAAATCGGTAATTTATTAGTTGAAGCCAGTTGCGATGCTAGTTGAAGGTGGTTGTCGGAGGACAAAAACCTCCGGGAACCGCACGGAAACCTTGGGCGGAGCGCAAAGTCTCCAGAGGTTTCCGTTCAGGTTTCCTAAGTGGGACAGGGGCATGAGTGTGCGGGGATCGCTGGTCGACGCGGACTCAGTGGGCCAAAGGGCCTGTTTCCGCGCTGCATCTCTACTCTAAACTAAGTGTGGTTGAGATGGAAAGATAGATCTGCCACAAATGCTGGAGTAACTCAGCAGGTCAGGCAGCATCTGTCGAGAGAAGGAATGGGTGACGTTTCGGATCGTGACCCTTCTTCAGACTGATCTGCCACGATTGAATGGCGGAGTAGACTTTGATCTATTCTGATGGCACCACAGAACATGCTCAAATGGACGTACTTTGGGATAGTCGAGATTTTATGGAGTTTTAAATCATTCTCTTTACCTGTTACAAGTAGAGTAACTAGAACACAGTATAGTGCCTCTCCCATCGGGCAAGAGGTACAGAAGCATGAAAACGCACACTTCCAGATTCAGGGACAGTTTCTTCCCAGCTGTTATCAGGAAACAAAGCCGTCCTCTCACCAGCTAGAGAGTGGTCCTGACCTACCTTCAGGCACATGACGTCAGGGTAGGCAAGGTAGGCACTGCCTACCCTGACTAAAATTATGACATGGTAATTATTAAATATAAATAGTAAAGGCATGGGAGAATTATGCCTTGGAGATCGATCTCTTAGGTAGGCATAATTCTCCGTGCCTTTCATCCGCAGCGCTTGTAACACGGGAAGCTGTGCAGCCCACGTGCCGTCAGCGCTGCCTGAGCCGTCACTTTCAAGGTGAGCTGAAGGCAGCAGAAATTCTGCCTTTGCAGTACTGCGCATGCGTAGCATCATACTGCGCATGCCCAGCGCGAGTTTCTTGGTGGGATTTTCAAATATGGATTGCCATTATTTTGCCACTAGTATCTCAGGAAACAAAGAGTGAAGAATGGACTTAATGTACCAATAATGTGGTAAGTGCATTTCTTGGTGCTTAATTTTTATAAATACTGTATTTCCCGGGGTGGGGGGAGAGCTCCGTTCACAGTATTTGGGGAGTCTGGCGTTGTGAAGGAGGGCATTGGGGTCAGTAACCCACTTGTACGCTCCGGTCTGAGTGCAGGTAGATGGGACTAGGTGAGAGTAAGTGTTCGGCACGGAGTAAAACGGCCGCGATGGCCTGTTTCCGTGCTGTAATTGCTATATGGTTTTATTGTGGCCGGGGAGTGAATTAGCTTGGGTGGCTGCCGCAGCGCTCCGGGCACGGACAGCACAACTGGCTGCCACTTCTGAGGAAGGAAGCAGCTCGGGTGACTGGCTTTGAGCGGCCGCCGGGACCCGACAGCAGAGCTGGCTGCCACTTCAGCCCCTTCTGCTGGTCCCCACCCACCTCTGGCAGTGCTCTCCGTCTGAACATCTCTCACCTGCCGCTCGCCGGCCGGCTTCCCGCAAATCTTTAAATTCTGACAGCGCGCTCACGAGACCAGTTGAGGTTACTTGGCTGTGGGAATTTAAGGATTTGCGGGACGCGGTTGACATGAGCGAAGCCGGCGAGCGGCAGGTGAGAGATGTTCAGATGAAGAGCACTGCCAGAGGTGAGCGGGCCGGCAGAAGGCGCTGAAATGGCAGCCGGTTCTGCTGTCGGGTCCTGGCGGCCGCTCGCACCCGAACTGCTTCTATCCCCGGAAGTGGCGGCCAGTTCTGCTGTCCGTGCCCGGAGCGCTGCGGCAGCGGTGAGTGAGTTACTGAGTGAGTTACAGATATGATCTCTGACCTCCTCCTTCTCAACACTCCTGCTCTCCCCGCATCTTTAACCCCTGGCACAGACTCTCCACACGCTGTGAAAGGAACTCTCCCTCCAAATGGACCCTTGAATTAGTATTGTCATTCAATAAGATGACAACTGATTTAACGTCCCGGTGTGCTCCCGTTTTCCCACCATCTCTCCACCTGCCTTCATCCTCCGTCCCGCACCCATTCAGTAATTAAAAAATGAAGGAGATTGAGAAGCCTTGGGAAAATTGAATTGTAACTTTTTTTTTTAACGAAGAGAACAATCTGCACATGCGCGGTTTAAGATTTTTTTTCAAAACCGGCTGACTGCCTACCCTGAGCAATTACTCACGGCACGTGCCTGTCTACCTTCTACCTCAATGGAGATCCTCTGACTATCTTTAATCGGACGTTAGTGGACCTTACTCTAAACGATATTCCCTTTTATCTTGTATCAGTATATTGGCACAGACTGGAAGGGCCGAGAGGGCCTGTTTCCGTGCTGTAATTGTTATATGGTTATATTGCGGGCAGCTTAATTGTAATCAGGTATAGTCTTTCCGTTGACTGGTTAGCACGCAACAAAACAGCTTTTCACTGTACCTCGGTACACGTGACATAAGGTCATATGCTCATAAGTGAAAGAAGAAGAATTAGGCCATTCGGCCCATCAAGTCTACTCCGCCATTCAATCATGGCTGATCTATCCCTCCCTCCAAACTCAATTTTCCTGCCTTTTCCCCATAACCCCTGACACCCGTACTAATCAATAATCTATCTATCTCTGCCTTAAAAATATCCATTGACGGCCTCCTCAACCTTCTGTGGCAAAGAATCATGCATCTCTCTAAAAAAACGTCGTTACGACCAGAGGGCACAGCCTCGGAATAAAATGATGTATCTTCCTGCGTGGGTTTTCTCCGAGATCTTCGGTTTCCTCCCACACTCTAAAGACGTACAGGTCTGTAGGTTAATTGGTTAGGTATAAATGTAAAATGTCCCTCGTGGGTGTCGTGTAGTGTTCTTGTGTAGGAATCGCTAGTTGGCACGGACTCGAAGGGCCTTTTTCCGCGCTGTATCTCTACACTAAACTAAAGGGGCTGTCCCACTGCGGCAACCTAATCCGCGGGTTCAGAAGAGTGTCTTCCACCTTCAAGCTCGAGGGCACTCGCCTGGAAAACCTCGAGCTGGATCGACAGTCCGCATTGAAACCGTGAGCTGGATCGACCGACGGCACACACACACACACACACACACACACACACACACACACACACACACAGATGCACACACACACACACACACACACACACACACACACACACACACACACACACAGATGCACACACACACACACACACACACACAACACACACACACACACACACACACACACACACACACAGAGACACAGACACAGATGCGCGCACACACACACACCACACACACACACACACACACACAGCCTGCACACACACACACGAGATTTGTTTTTTAAACATGATTTGACTGGCTTGACTTGCTCTGTCTGTAACTCATTCTCACCTAGCCTACACCCAGCTGGTTGGCGCGGACTCGATGGGCTGAAGGGCCTGTTTCCGCGCTGTATCTCTAAACTGAACTAAACTCAGTAATTCTTGCCCACAAAAGAGTCAAGGAAGAAGTGAAAATGGACTCCACTGAATCAGGCACAAATTCCAAGAGCACATGGATAGAGATTGTAGTCTGGTGTGCAACATTAGTTTTCGCACCTTACCCTTCCTTATCTCTGTATCTCAACTACGTCCTCTGGCAGCTTGTTCCATACACCCACCGCCCTTTGTGTGAAAAAGTTACCGCTCGGATTCCTATTAAATCTTTCCCCATTCACCTGTGTCCTCTGGTCCTCGATTCCCCTACTCTGGGCAAGAGACTCTGTGCATCTACCTGATCTAATCCTCTCATGATTTTATACACCTCTATAAGATCACCCCTCATCCTCCTGCGCTCCAAGGAATAGAGACCCGGCCTGCTCAACCTCTCCCCTCTGTAGCTCACACCCTCTAGTCCTGGCAACATCCTCATAAATCTTCTCTGTACCATTTCACGCTTGGCAACATCTTTCCTATAACTGGTTTAACTTGGCTTGGCTTGGTTTAACAGGCAAAACTTCAGCAGACGTTGGATTACCTGGAGAGTCAGGTGGCAGTGAACGCTGGGCGTGATGAGCAGATGAACCTCATTGACCTGAAGGTAAGATGATGGGACGGGAATCCTTGTAGATCAGGAGTCCTTCAATTCCATCTTCTAAATCCCGAAACATAGTCACAGAGTGACACAGTGTGGAAACCTGCCCTTCGGCCCAACTTGCCCACACCAGCTACACTAATCCCACCTGTCTGCTTCGTCCATATCCCTCCAAACCTGTCCTATCCATGTACCTGTCCAACTGCTTCTTAAACATTTTTCTGTCTCAACTACCAGCCTCAACTACCACCTCTGGCAGCTCGTTCCATACACCCACCACCCTTTGTGTGAAAAAGTTGCCCCTCAGATTCCTATTAAATCTTTTCTCCTTTACCTTGAACCTATGCCCTCTGGCCCTTGATTCCCCTACTCTAGGCAAGATAATTTGTGCGACTTTGTCTGAAGAAGGATTTTGACCTGAAACATCACCCAATTCTTCTCTCCAGAGAGGCCGTCTGTCCCGCTGAATTACTCCAGCATTTTGTGCCTGTCTTTCATGTTATGGGACCTCTTAATAGTCATAAAGCGATACAGCATAGAAACAGGCCCTTCCGCCCAATTTGCCCACCCCGGCCAACATGTCCCAGCTGCACTAGTCTCACCTGGCCCATATCCCTCCAAACCTGCCCTATCCATGAAAGCAGTGCTGAGCTACTATCTACCTCTTTGAGGACCCTCGGACTATCCTTGATCGGACTTTGCTGGCTTTACCTTGCACTAAACGTTATTCCCTTCCCATGTATATCTGTATAGTATAAATGGATCGATGGTAACCATGTATTAATTGTCTTTCCGCTGACTGATTAGCACGCAACAAAATAGCTTTCCATCAAACCGTGGTAACACGTGACAATAAACTGATGCTCGTTTATTGAGTTGAAGCTTGAAACTCTTTGCCGGTACCTAGGATCAGGGCGACATTGTTCGGGCCAAGATCCAGCTCGCTTTCGACTCCTTGCGGAAGTTTCTGGAAAAGGAGGAGAAGGCCATTTCGACGGAGGTGGAGGGACAAGAAGAGCAATTCTTACAACAGCTGGAAGAGAGCAATGCTCAAACTGGGGGCAACCCAGTCACCCTCAGTCACCTCATAGGAGATATTAGGCAGAAGTTGCCACAAGAGGACATTCCCCTGCTGAAGGTACGATACGATACGATGCAATAAAACGTTATTCATCCCCGGAGGGAGATTGGTCTGCCAACAGTCACAACACACAAGGCACACAAAAACTTAAAATTTAAATTAAATTAAAAATGAGAAGAAAAATAAAAAAAATGTTGTATCAAAAAATAATTAATTTAATTACAACACGATACAAAATCCGCCCCCCCCCCCCCCCCCCCCCAAAAAAAAACCGTGGTGACATACCTGCCACCATGTCACAAAATCATCAAACCACTATGTCACAAATATTCTAATAACTACTAAACAACCCCGGTGAAGGGGCAAGCATCAGGCTCGGGCAGAGCCCTCTTCCGCCTGACTCGCGGATGGCCAGCTTGGCCAGGCCTAGGAGCAACCCAACCAGGACATCTTCAGCCCTGCCCACTCCCTGGGTCCCGTCACCAGTCCTTCTGTCACTGACAGCAGAGCCACTCCTCCCCGACGAGCAACTGTGGGCTGGAAGCCGTGTGCACGGCGCCTTAACCAGAACGAGCGGACAAACGAACGCAGGCTTATCCCCTGGGCAGAGGGTTCTAAAACTAGCGTACTTCTCCCCCTTTGTTTTCTCACCGTCCGTCACGGCAGTCCTCACACACCGGGTCCCCATTGACCTTCACGGTAGCCCCCCCCCCCCCCCCCCCCCCCCCCCCCCCCCCCCCCCCCCCCCCCCACCCCCCCCCCCCCCCCCCCCCCCCCCCCCCGCGCCATCCCCATCCAGCAAGAAGATTGGCCATGTTCATTAATAGTAATGATTAATGGACATGGACTTCCAATACCAGGCATGCCAACTTTCTTCTTTTAGTTTAGTTTGGAGATACAGCACGGAAACAGGCCCTTCGTCCCACCGGGTCCGTGCCGACCAGCGATGCCCGCACACTAACACTATCCTACATACAATACGGACAATTTATATTTATACCAAGCCAGTTAACCTACAAACCTACATACCGACCCAATAATTAAAGTTATTTCTTGGGCAGCATGGTGGCGCAGCAGTAGAGTTGCTGCCTTACAACGTCAGGGACCCGGGTTCGATCCTGCCCACGGGTGGTGGCTTTACGGAGTTTGCACGTTCTCCCCGTGACCTGCGTGGGTTTTCTCCGGGTGCTCCTGTTTTCTCCCACACGCCAAACACATACAGGTTTGGTTAATTAGCTTCAGTAAAAATTGTAAATAGTTCCTAATGTGTGTGTGTGTAGGATAGTGTTAGTGTGCGGGGATCGCTGGTCGGTGCGGACTCGGTGGGCCGAAGGGCCTGTTTCTGAGCTGTCTCTCTAAACTAAACTAAGTACTGGGAGATAAACATTCAGATAAATGTTCCCTTTGATCTTGTGGCTGTTCTGAGCTAGTTCACGTCATTGTTTAATCTTTGTACTGACCGTATCATTTCTTTCCTTTTTCAGAATATTGGCACCATATTTGACAGGTATGTCCATATCCACATCAATAAATGGACTTATTTTTTAGCTGCTTCTGTTACCTGTAAAACAAACCTGACTACGGAAGAGATCCTGTCCCTGAAAATCGGTAAGACAAAAGCGGCACGGTGGCGCAGCGGTAGAGTTGCTGCCTCACAGCGCCAGAGACCCGGGTTCGATCCTGACTACGGGTGCTGTCTGTACAGAGTTTGTACGTTCTCCCCGTGACCCACGTGGGTTTCTTCTGAGGTCTTCGGTTTCCTCCCACACTCCGAAGACATACAGGTTTGTTGGTCAATTGGCTTGGTGGTATAAATGCAAATTGTCCCTAGTGTGTGTGGGATAGTGTTAGTGTGCGGGGATCACTGGTCGCGCGGACTCGGTGGGCCAAAGGGCCTGTTTCCGCGCTGTATCTCTAAACCAAACTAAACTAAAAACTAAACCTATATGCCCCTGTCCCACTTAGGAAACCTCTGGAGACTTCGCGCTCCAACCAAGATTTCCGGAGGTTCTTATCCTCCGGCAACCACCTTCAACTAGCATTGCAACAGGCTTCAACTAAAAATTTACCGATTTTTTTTTTTTTTTAAACGGAAACCACTTTCGACCATTAGGGAGACTGACAAGAACCTCCGGGAACCGCACGGAAACCCTGGGTGGGGCGCAAAGTCTCCAGAGGTTTCTGTTCGGGTTTCCTAAGTGGGACAGGGGCATTACTCTAGTTCAGTTTAGAGATACAACATGGAAACAGGCCCTTCAACCCAACGAGTCCGCACCAACCAGCGATCCCCGCACACTAACACTACCCTGCACACATTAGGGACAATTAATAATTGTACCAAGCCAATTAACCTACAAACATGCATGTCTTGAGAACGTGGGAGGAAACCAGTGCACCCGGAGAAATCCCACGCAGTTCAAGGTTTTAAGGTCAGTTTGTTGTCACATGTACCAATTAAGGTACAGTGAAATTCGAATTACCATACAGCCATACTAAAAAAAAGCAACAAGACACACAACTACATAAAAGTCAACATAAGCATCCACCACAGCAGATTCCACATCCCTCACTGTGAAGGAAGGCAATAAAAAGACCAATCTCCTTCCTCTTTATTCTCCCGCGTTCGGGGCAGTCGAACCATCTGCAGTTGGGGAGATCGAAGCTCCGGCAGCCGGCGGTCGAAGCCCCCGCGTTGGGACGATCGAAGCTCCCGCGTCGGGACGATCGAAGCTCCCGCAGCCGGCGGTCGAAGCCCCCGCGTTGGGACGGTCAAAGCTCCTGCGTCGGGGTGATCGAAACTCCTGTGGCTTGGAGTTCCCGAAGTCGGTCTCTGACCAGAGACCGCGGGCTTAGTGATGTTAAAGTCCGCAGGCTCCCGCGGTTGGAGCTCTCGGTCGGTCTCCAGCAAAGGCCGCCAACTGCTCGATGTTAGGCCGCAGTGCGGACGGAGATATGATACAGAAAAGAAAATCGCATCTCCGTTGTTAGAAAAAGTCCCCGCCCCACCCCCTACATAAAACAAGCTAAAGTACACTAAAAAAATACATTTTACACATACAAACAAACAACGATAGAAGTAAGGGACAGACAGACTGTTGGTGAGGCAGCGATTGCTGGCACCACCCAGTGGGGAAAACATACAAACTCCATATGGACGTACAGGTTTGCAAGTAAATTGGCTTGGTATAATTATAAATTGTCCTTAGTGTGTGTGGGATAGTGCTAGTGTGCGGGGATCGCTGGTATGTGCAGACTCGGTGGGCCGACGGGGCCTGTTTCCGTGCGATATCTCTAAGTTAAACTAAACTCAGTGGGTCAGGCAGCAGCTCCGGAGAATATAGATAGATGACGTTGCGGGTCGAGACTCTTCTGAGTCTGAAGAAGGGTCTCGACACGGAACGTCACCCATTCCTTCTCTCCGGAGATGCTGCCTGAGTTACGCCAGCATTTTGTGTCTATAGACAATTGGCGCAGGAGGAGACCATTCGGCCCTTCGAGCCAGCACCGCCATTCGATGTGTTCATGGCTGATCATCCCCAATCAGTACCCTGTTCCTGCCTTCTCCCCATATCCCGACGCCGCTATTTTTAAGATCCCTATCTAGCTCTCTTGAAAGCATCTAGAGAACCCGCCTCCACTGCTTTCTGAGGCAGAGAATTCCACAGACTCACTGCCCTCTGTGAGAAAAAGTGTTTCCTCATCTCTGTTCTATCTTTTTGATCGACTGATTGTTATACAAAGGCCAGAGATGAAGAGAACCCCATGCATCTTGCAGCTGAATCAGTCTTTGTTAGAAAGATTCCTCATTACATGTTGCTCTTGTTGGCTAGAACCTGGATTTGTGTCCTATTTGATCCAGAACGTACAGAAGCTTGAAAGCGCGCACCACCACTCAGGAACAGCTTCTTCCCTTATGTTATCAGGCTTCTGAATGGTCCTTCCATAAGCTAGGGCCATTGTGGACATTGGACTTTGTCTCTGGAACTGATACGCTACAATGCTGAGAACTATACTCTGCACTCTGTAGCTTCCCCTTTGCTCTACCTATTGTACTCGAGTTTGACGATTGTATTTACGTAGAGTATTATCCGATCTAATAGGATAGCGTGCAAAACAAAGCTTCTCACTGTACCTCGGTACACGTTACAATTATGAACCTAAACCAAATTAAAGGAACTTCAATGTGAACTACCATTCAGGTGGATGCAACTGCTCTCCTTCCTCAGAACTTCATAGTGAGAGGATTTGAGTTTAAGAGCAAGGAGGTCCTACTGCAGTTGTAGGACCTGGTGAGACCGCACCTGCAGTATTGTGTGCAGTTTTGGTCTCCTAATTTGAGGAAGGACATTCTTGCTATTGAGGGAGTGCAGCGTAGGTTCACCAGGTTAATTCCCGGGATGGCGGGACTGTCATATGATGAAAGAATGGGCTTGTATTCACTGGAATTTAGAAGGATGAGAGGGGATCTTATAGAAACATATAACATTCTTAACGGATTGGACGGGCTAGATGTTCCTGATGTTGGGGGAGTCCAGAACCAGGGGGTCACACAGTTTAAGAATAAGGGGTCGGCCATTCAGGACTGCAATGAGGAAAAACTTTTTCACCCAGAGAGTTGTGAATCTGTGGAATTATCTGCCACAGAAGACAGTGGGGGCCAATTCACTGGATGTTTCCAAGAGAGAGTTAGATTTAGCCCTTCGGGCTAATAGAATCAAGGGATATGGAGAGAAAGCAGGAACGGGGTACTGATTGGGGATGATCAACCATGATCATATTGAATGGTGGTGCAGGCTCGAAGGGCTGAATGGCCTACTCCTGCACCTATTGTCTATGTTTCTAAGTCATGACTGACACCTTGGTCCTCACAGGTCTGGTCACCTTTTACGGAAACCCAAGGAACTGCCTCTGGATCTAAGTCAAGGTGGATTCAATGTTCCTCTGCAGTACGCTGTTTGGAAACGGATGTTTAAACACATCAAACCAGGTGATGTTCCTTTGGGTACACACAAAAAACTGGAGCAACTTAGCAGGACAGGCAGCATCTCTGGAGAGAAGGAATGGGTGACGTTTTGGGTCGAGACCCTTCTTCAGACTGAGAGTCAGGGGAGAGGGAAACGAGGGATTTAGTCGATGTAGAGAGAAGATAGACACAAAATGCTGGAGTAACTCAGTGGTACATGCAGCAGTTCTGGAGAGAAGGAATGGGTGAAGTTTCGTGTCAAGATCCTTTTTCAGACTGAGAGGGGAAAGGGAAATGAGCGATATAGTCGATGTAGAGAGAAGACAGACACAAAATGATTAGATTAGATTAGATTTTATTACTTGTCATTCACACCTCAGAGAGGCTCGAACGAAATTCTGTTTCTACAAACCATACAGAGCAATTCATAAAAAAACACACACAAACAATTCAATTCACACAAACATCCATCACAGTGAGTCTCCCCCTCACTGTGATGGAAGGCAAAGTTCTTCTCTCTCCCCCGCACCATGCTGGAGCAACTCAACGGGACAGGCAGCATCTCTGGAGAGAAGGAATGGGTGATCTTTCAGGTGGAGACCTTTCTTCAGGCTGAGGGTCAGAGGAAAGGGAGATAGATGGTGATATAGAGAGATATCAGGCAAATGAATGAAAGATGTGCAAACATGAAACTATGATGAAGGAAACACACCATTGCTAGCTGTGGGCTAGGTGAGAATGAGTTACAGACAGAGCTGGGACTATCCCAGCGTTTAAGAAACATTTGGACAAGTACATGGATAGGATAGGACATGGATAGGGCTCTTAAAAATAGCGGAGTCAGGGGATATGGGGAGAAGGCAGGAACGGGGTTCTGATTGGGGCTGATCAGCCATGATCACATTGAATGGCGGTGCTGTCTCGAAGGGCCGAATGGCCTACTCCTACACGTATTGTCTATTGTCTATTGACAGGTTTGTAGGAATATGGACCAAACGCAGGCAGGTTGGACTAGTGTCGCTGGGACATGTTGGCCGGTGTGGGCAAGTTGGGCTGTCCAAACCTGTCAATAGACAATAGGTGTAGGAGTAGGCCATTCGGCCCTTCGAGCCAGCACCGCCATTCAATGTGATCATGACTGATCATCCCAATCAGAACCCCGTTCCTGCCTTCTCCCCATATCCCCTGACTCTGCTATTTTTAAGAGCCCTATCCATGTCCTATCTTCTCCATGTACTTGTCCAAATGTTTCTTAAACGCTGGGATAGTACCAGCTCTGTCTGTAACTCATTCTCACCTAGCCCACAGCTAGCAATGGCCTGTTTCCTTCAACATAGTTTCATGTTTGCACATCTTTCATTCATTTGCTCGATATCTCTCTCTATATCACCATCTATCTCTCTCGTCTCCCTTTCCTCTGACCCTCAGCCTGAAGAAAGGTCTCCACCTGAAAGATCACCCATTCCTTCTCTCCAAAAATGCTGCCTGTCCCGCTGAGTTGCTCCAGCATTTTGTGTCTGTCTTCCCTCTACATCGCCTATATCGCTCGTTTCCCTTTCCCCTCTCAGTCTGAAGAAGGATCTTGACACGAAACGTTACCCATTCCTTCTCTCCAGAAATGCTGCCTGTCCCGCTGAGTTACTCCAGCTTTTGTGTCTATCTTCTCTCTATTCCCTGTGCTATCCCCCCCCCCCCCACCTCGCCCGCTGAAACCAAACCCTCACGCCATGTCTTTCCCATTTTCAGTTCCCACCCTCCTGACGCTGGACCCGAAGACGGCCAACTCTCACCTCATCCTGTCCCGGGACGGCACGGAGGTGCGGGTGGCGGACAAGCAGGACGACATCCCGGATAACCCGGAGCGGTTCAGCCGCTGGCTGAGCGTGCTGGGCTCGGAGGGCTTCACGGGGGGCAAGCATTGCTGGGAGGTGGAGGTAGTTGAGAGCACCGTGTGGCAGGTTGGGGTGGCCAAGGCGTCCGTGCCAAGGAAGAGAGGCTTCGCCCCCTTCCACTGGCAGGAGAGCCGTAAGTTCTTCACGCCTGAGCCTCAGGCTGGAGTCTGGGCACTGGCCCTACAGGATGGGGACTACACTGCCCTGACCTCGCCCCCCATCGAGCTGAGGCTGAAGGGAAGGCTGAGGAAGCTGGGCGTCTACCTGGACTATGCAGCGGGCCAGGTATCCTTCTACAATGCTGACGACGTCTCCCATCTCTACACCTTCACCGACAAATTCATCGAGGAGATCTTCCCCTACTTCTACATCGCCCACAAGGGGGACTCGCTGAGACTCACAACTCTGGGCATCTGAAGAACGTCTCCCCATGATGGTGACCCCTTCCTTGTCCCTCACCTCGCGCCCAGGCCCGCACATCCCACCCCGTCCGTCCGTCTGTCGAGGTGAAGGCGATATTGTAACTCGGAATAAAACACGAGTCATGTGAAAAATGTTCTTTGTTTTTGATCTGTGGAGAGAATCAGAATAATATGGTAGAGGTGCTGCCTCACAGCGCCAGAGACACGGGTTCGATCCCGACTACGTGTGCTGTCCGTATGCAGTTTGTACGTTCTCCCGTGACCTGCGTGGGTTTTCTCCGGGTGCTCCGGTTTCCTCCCACACTCCAAAGACGTGCAGGTTTATAGGTTAATAGGCTTGGTTTGATTGTAAATTGTTGCTAGCGTGCGTAGGATAGTGTTAGTGTGCGGGGATCGCTGGTCGGTGTGGACTCGGTGGGCCAAAGGGCCTGTTTCCACGCTGTATCTCTAAACTAAACTAAAGCTCTCGCACTCAGCCACGGCCCTGTCAGTCCCCGAAGAATATTACATGTTTAATTAATGTCAAACTTTTATTTTAGAGATACAGCGCGGAAACTGGCCTCTCGGTCCGCTGAGCCCGCGCCGACCAGCGATCCCTGCACACTAACACTATTCTACCCACACTAGGGACAATTTGGGAGTGTGGGAGGAAACCGGAACTCCGTACAGACAGCGCCCGTGGTCAGGATGGAACCCGGGTATCTGGCGCTGTGAGGCAGCAACTCTACCGCTGTGCCACCGGTTCGCTCACTTGTGGTGAACTAGAGTCACTTTAAGTCACCGCGCTTCCAGTGGAGGCCTCTGGGGGGCGAGGCCGGGTAACGGATCAAAATGACACAAGTGTTCTAGAGTAAATCAGCGGGTCATGCAGCATCTGTGGAGAACATGAATAGATCTACGGAATAGATTGGGTACACGCACACAGAGTCTCTTGCCCAGAGTAGGGGAATTGAGAACGAGAGGGCATAGGTTTAAGGTGAGGGAGGGGGGGGGGGGGGGGGGGGGGGGGGGAGATTTCATAGGAACCCGAAGGGTAACTTTTTCTCACACAGGATGGTGGGTGTATGGAACGAGCTGCCGGAGGACGTAGTTGATGCTGGAACTAGCTCAACGTTTATGACTCGGACGTTTCGGGTCGAGGCCCTTCTTCAGACTGGACAGGCCAAGTGGTGGTGATCGGCCCGATGTGAACACCAGCACCTGGTCAGGACTTTCAGCAGATATATTGTGTTCTGGAGAGCACTGTTATAGCTTGCTGTTAAATGTGACTACCTACAAGCCTGTGGCCTTCTTGCTACACGGTTCCAGTCAAACCAAGCTTTCCTAGGTCCTTTTGTAGCCTAGGTTCACCAGGTTAATTCCCGGGATGGTGGGTCTGGCATATGATGAAAGAATGAATCGACTGGGCTTGCATTCACTGGAAATTAGACGGATGTGAGGGGATCTTACAGAGACATATAAATTTCTTAAGGGATTGGACAGGCTAGATGCAGGGAAAATGTTCCCCATGTTGGGGGAGTCCAGAAACAGGGGTCACAGTTTAAGAATAAGGGGTAGGCCATTTAGGACTGAGATGAGGAAAAACAATTTCACCCAGAGAGTTGTGAATCTGTGGAATTCTCTGCCACAGAAGGCAGTGGAGACCTTGAATGTTTACAAGGGAGAGTTAGATGCTGCCCAGGCCCCCGTTGCCCCCGAGACCACCGCAGCCGCTGAGGCCCCACCATTGCCAAGGCTTCCACTGCTGTAGAGGCTCCCGTTGGCGCCGAGGCTCCTGCCGCTGCCGAGGCTCCCGCCGCTGCCGCCGACGCTCCGGTGTCCCAGGCAGGCCTCGCTGCTCGGCAGCACCGCAATCCCCTGGGCGGACTTTGGGGCGACTCTGGCAACCGGGGGCATTCCGGTTAGCAGCGCAGTTGTTCGACCCGGGTACCCTCCAGCCGTGCACGCGGCTCCTCGAGACACCGTATGTGTTCGGAGTGAGATATACACCCCAAGTGTGGTTACAGAGAGACAGAGGGTTGATAAAGATCATCGTGCTGGTAGTTTCAGACAATGTGCAGCAAACAACACTGAGCTTAACATGTTGTTAAGAGTCTGAAGAAGGGTCTCGGCCCGAAACGTCACCTATCTCCTTCGCTCCTTAGATGCTGCTGCACCCGCTGAGTTTCTCCAGCTTTTTGTGTACCCTGAGCTTAACATGTGTAGGAAGGAACAGCAGATGCTGGTTAACATCGAAGATAGACACAAAATGCTGGAGTAACTCAGCGGGACAGGCAGCATCTCTGAGAGAAGGAATATTTTATCCAGAGATGCTGAGTTACTCCAGCATTTTGTGTCTGTCTTTGAGCTTAACATCACATCTAAGGTTTAGAAAACAAGATTTGAGCATTGAATATAGGAGTAGGGAAGTAATGTTAAAAATGTACAAGGCATTGGTAAGACCAATTCTGGAGTATGGTGTACAATTTTGGTCGCCTAATTATAGGAAGGATGTCAACAAAATAGAGAGAGTACAGAGGAGATTTACTAGAATGTTGCCAGGGTTCCAGCAACTATGTTACAGAGAAAGGTTGAACAAGTTAGGTCTTTATTCTTTGGAGCGCAGAAGGTTAAGGGGGGACTTGATTGAGGTCTTTAAAATGTTGAAAGGGATAGACAGAGTTGACGTGGATAAGTTTTTCCCATTGAGGGTAGGGAAGATTCAAACAAGAGGGCATGACATGAGAATTAAGGGACAGAAGTTTAGGGGTAACGTGAGGGGGAACTTCTTTACTCAGAGGGTGGTGGCTGTGTGGAATGAGCTTCCAGCAGAAGTGGTGGAGGCAGGATCGATTTTAACATTTAAAAGTAAAGTGGATAGGTATATGGACGTGAAGGGAATGGAGGGGTATGGTCTGAGTGCAGGTAGATGGGACTAGGGGAAAACACATGGTTGGCACGGACTGGAAGGGCCGAGAGGGCCTGTTTCCGTGCTGTAATTGTTATATGGTTATATGGTTATATGGTTAAGATAGTAGTTTAGTTTAGAGATAAAGCGTGGATACAGCGCCAGAGACCTGGGTTCGATCCTGACTACAGGGTGCTGTCTGTACGGAGTTTGCACGTTCTCCCTGTGACCGCGTGGGTTTTCTCCCGGTGCTCCGGTTACCTCCCACACTCCAAAGGTGTGCAGGTTTGTAGGTTAATTGGCTTGGTAGAAATTGTAAACTGTCCCTAGTGTGTGCAGGGATCACTGGTCAGCACGGACTCAGTGACCTGTTTCTGCTCTGAATCTCTAAACAAAACTGAACTATCCACATAAACATTTCAGATAATTGAATGCCCTGTATGACAGATGGGGATATTAATCATTGTGTAAAATGAGGAACTGGTTAGAAATCACACTGAATAAACAGTGAGGTGAACAGAAATGTTTTTCAACCCAAAGTCAGCGACCGGGTTGTGAGAAGTTGAAAGGAAGGTTCTTGTAAATCACGTGACCTGACGTCTGACTGTGTAACTTTGACAACATGTTATTCCCTGGTCAAGCTGAGGAGCACCTTCAGCAACAGACTGGTCCCACCAAGATGCAGCACAGAACGCCACAGGAGATCCTTCTTCCCTGTGGCTATCAAACTGAACAACTCCTCCCCCCGGGCAGATCTTTTGGGCAGATTATGCCGAGATTACTTTGTCATTTTGTCTCTGACAGAATATCAAATATTTGCAATAAGGGTAAACTAAAACTTAACTTTCCAAGTCATCTAAACTGCTTGTGACAAATCGGGCCAAGATATACACGAGTCATGAGTCAGGGCAAGATATACATGAGTCATGAAATTAAAGTGACGAATGGGAAGTCCAGATTGTGGGTGTGCAAATATTGGGCAGGTTTGGGTGAGGAAGGGGGGTCAAACGGGTGCCTGTCAGAATGGCAGGCAGTGGTGAGTGGAGTACCACAAGGCTCAGTGCTGGGGCCGCAACTATTTACAATTTATATTAATGATTTGGATGATGGAATTAAAAGTAACACTAACAAGTTTGTGGATGACACAAAGCTGGGTGGCAGTGTGAACTGCGAAGAGGATGCTAGGAGGTTGCAGGGTGACTTGGACAGGTTGAGTGAGTGGGAAGATGCAGTACAATGTAGATAAATGTGAGGTTATCCACTTTGGCAGCAAGAACAATGAGGCAGATTATTATTTCAATGATGTCAGACTAGGAAAAATGGAAGTGCAACGAAACCTGAGTGTCCTTGTACATCGGTCAATGAAAGTAAGCATGCAGGTACAGCAGGCAGTGAAGACATTTAATGGCCTGTTGGCCTTCATAGCGATAGGATTTGAATATAGGAGTAAAGAGGTCCTGCAGTTGTACAGGGCCCTGGTGAGAACACATGTTGAGGAATGTGTGCGTTTTGGTCTCCTAATTTGAGGAAGGACATCTTTGCTATTGAGGCAGTACAACATAGGTTCACGAGTTTAATCCCCGGGATGGCGGGACTGATATGAGGAAAGATTGGAAAAACTGGGCTTGTATTCACTGGAATTTAGAAGGATGAATGGAGATTATATCGAAACATATAAAGTTATAAAGGGATTGGACAGGCTAGATGCAGAATGTTGGGGGAGTCCAGAACCAGGGGCCACAGTCTCAGAATAAAGGGGAGGCCATTTAAAACTGAGATGAGAAAAAAACTTTTTCTGTGAATTTGTGGAATTCTCTGCCAGAGAGGGTAGTGGAGGCTGATTCACTGGATGCATTTAAAAGAGAGTAAGATGGAGCTCTAGGGGCTAGTGGAATCAAGGGATATGGGGAGAAGGCAGGCACGGGTTACTGATTGTGAATGATCAGCCATGATCACAATGAATGGGCCGAATAGCTTCCTCCTGCACCTATTAACATAGAAACATAGAAAATAGGTGCAGGAATAGGCCATACGGCCCTTTGAGCCTGCACCGCCATTCAATATGACCATGGCCTCCTCCTGCACCTATTTTCTATGTTTAATTTTAGTTTAGATTAGAGATACAGCGCAGAAACAGGCTCTTCGCCGACCAGCGATCACCGCACACTAACACTATCCTGAACACAATGGGGACAATTCACAATTTTTACCAAAGCCAATTAACCTACAAACCTGCACGTCTTTGGAATGTGGGGGAAACTGGAGAAAACCCACGCAGGTCACGGGGAGAACGTGCAAACTCCGTACAGACAGCACCCGTAGTCAGGATCAAACCGGGGTCTCTGGCGCTGTGAGGCGGCAACTCTAGCACTACGCCACCTAAATGAGAAATTAGTTTAGTTTATTAATGTCACGTGTACCAAGGAGTTGTGAAAAGCATTTTTGTTGCGTGCTATCCATTCAGTGAAAAACGTATACATAATTACAATCAAGACTTCCACAGTTTTACAGGATAAAGGGAATAACGGTTAGTGTAAGATCAAGCCCATTAGTCAGAGGGTCTCCAATGAGGTAGATAGTAGGTCAGGACCGCTCTCTGGTTGTGGTAGGATGGATCAGTTGCCTGATAACAACTGGGAAGAAACTATCCATGAATCTGGAGGTGTGCGTTTTCACACTTCTGTACCTCTTGCCTGATGGGAGAGGGGAGAAGAGGGAGTGGCCGGGGTGCGACTGGTCCTTGATGCTGCTGCTGGCCTTGCCGAGGCAGCGTGTGGTGTAGATGGAGTCAATGGAAGGGAGGTTGGTTTTATGTGATGGTCTGGGCTGCGTCCACAATTCACTGCAAAGTCTTGCGGTCTTGGATGGAGCTGTTCCCAAACCGTGGTGTGATGCATCCTGATAAAATGCTTTCTATGGCGCACCTGTAGAAGTTGGTGAGAGTTGTCGAGGACATGCCAAACTTCCTAAGCCTTCTAAGGAAGTAGTTGAAGACTGCTCTCTGGTTGTGGGTAGGATGGTTCAATTGCATGATAACAGCTGGGAAGAAACTGTCCATGAATCTGGAGGTGTGCATTTTCACACTTCTGTACCTCTCACGGAATCAAGGGGAAAATACCCAATGGATGAAGTCAGATGTAGCACTAAGGAAGATAGTTTTGTTAGAAAGCAATCATCAAATCCCCAAGATTCCTCATGACAATGGCCCAGGCCCAACTAACATCATCAATGACCTTTCTTGCATTGTAAGGTATTTGTTAGAGATTGCACAATGTTTAGTGATGTAGTCATAGAGTGAAGCAGCCTGGCTCCCAGCTAACAATCATCTGTTCTACATTTCCCTTGATCTCCATTCCCTTTGTCCTATTTCCACACCTTACCCTTCCTTATCTATGTATCTCTCTCTCCCCTGACATCAGTCTGAGGAAGGGTCTCGACCAAAAATGTCACCCAAATCTTCTCTCCAGAGACGCTGCCTGTCCCGCTGAGTTATTCCAGCATTTTCTGTCTATCTTTGGTGGAAACAGGCCCTACGGCCCAACTTGCCCACACCGGCCAACAATATCCCAGCTACACTAGTCCAACCTGCCTGCGTTGGGCCATATCCCTCCACACCTGTCCTATCCATATACCTATCTAACAGTTTCTTAAATGTTGGGATGGTCCCTGCCTCAATCACCTCCACTGGCAACTTGTTCCATACACCCACCACCATTTGTGTGAAAAAGTTACCTCTCAGATTCCTTTTAAATGTTTTCCCTTCACCTTGAACCTATGTCCTCTGGTCCTCGATTCCCCTACTCTGGGCAAGAGACTCTGTGCGTCTACCCGATCTATTCCTCTCATGATTTTGTACACCTCTATAAGATCAACCCTCATCCTCCTGCGCTCCAAGGAATAGAGACCCAGCCTGCTCAACCTCTCCCTGTAGCTCACGCCCTCTAGTCCTGGCAACATCCTCGTAAATCTTCTCTGCACCTTCTGTTAATCATCTTTTAAACAGTTATTTTTCCAAAGTCCTGATAATATTTAACCCAAATGTATGCTTTGGATTTTCAATTGTCAAATCAATTGCACGATAATGTTCAGAAGATTTTCTTTCAAAGTGGATGCTTTGAACGTGAAGGTAGAAACAAGTCTACATTGGTATGTAGTCATAAGGTCATAAGTAATTGGAGCAGAATTAGGCCATTCGGCCCATCTAGTCTACTACACCATTCAATAATGGCTGATCTATCTCTCCCTCCTATCTCTGCCTTCTCATCTCCTTCCTAAAGGAACATCCTTTAATTCTGACGCTGTGCCCTCTGGTCCTAGACTCACCCACTAGTCTGTAACGCAAAACACTGAAATCGCAGCCCCCACCCCCCACCATACCCAGCATTGTGGCGCAGTGTTAGAGTTGCTGCCTCACAGCGCCAGAGACCTGGGTTCGATCCCGACTACGGGCGCTGCCTGTACAGAGTTTGCATGTTCTCCCCGTGACCTGTGTGGGTTTTCTCCTAGATCTTCGGTTTCCTCCCACACTCCAAAGACGTACAGGTTTGTAGGTTGATTGGTTTGGTATAAATGTAAAATTGGCCCTGGTGTGTATAGGAGAGTGTAAGTGTGCGGGGATCGCTGGTCGGTGCGGACTCGGTGGGCCGAAGGGCCTGTCCCCGCACTGTATCTCTAAACCTAACTAATCTTAAAATATGTCTCTCACTGGTGTCACTCAGTGGTTGATTCGTTTTTTAATCCTACATAGAAACATGGAAACATAGAAAATAGGTGCAGGAGGAGGCCATTCGGCCCTTCGAGCCTGCACCACCATTTATTGTGATCATGGCTGATCATCCAACTCAGTATCCTGTACCTGCCTTCTCTCCATACCCCCTGATCGCTTTAGCCACAAGGGCCACATCTAACTCCCTCTTAAATATAGCCAATGAACTGGCCTCAACTACCTTCTGTGGCAGAGAATTCCACAGATTCACCACTCTCTGTGTGAAAAATGTTTTTCTCATCTCGGTCCGAAAGGAATTCCCCCTTATCCTTAAACTGTGACCCCTTGTTCTGGACCTCCCCAACATCGGGAACAATCTTCCTGCATCTAGCCTGTCCAACCCCTTAAGAATTTTGTACGTTTCGATAAGATCCCCCCTCAATCTTCTAAATTCCAGCGAGTACAAGCCGATTCTATCCAGTCTTTCTTCACATGAAAGTCCTGCCATCCCAGGAATCAGTCTGGCGAACCTTCTCTGTACCTTCTCTACGGCAAGAATGTCTCAGATTAGGAGACCAAAACTGTACGCAAGACGTACTAGTTTGTAGGTTAATTGGCTTGGTAAATGTTAACATTGTCCCTCGTGGGTGTAGGATTGTGTTGATGTGTGGGGATCACTGGCCGGCATGGACTCTGTGGGCTGAAGGGCCTGTTTCCACGCTGTATCTCTAATACAAAACTCAATTCAGTAATTCTTGCCCACAAAAGAGCAGTCAAGGAAGAAATGAAAATGCTGAATCAGACACAAATCCCAAGAGCACATGGATAGAGATTGTGGTCTGGTGTGCAACATTAGTTTTCACACCTTACCCTTCCTTATCTCTGTATCTCCTTCTCCCCTGACTCTCAGTCTGAAGAAGGGTCTCGACCCGAAACGTCACCCATTCCTTCTCTCCAGAGATGCTGCCTGTCCCGCTGAATTACTCCAGATTTTTGTGTCAATCTTCGGTGTAAACCAGCTTCTTCAGTTCCTTTCCCCAACACTCTCGATGGTCCACCTTACTCATCCGAGTCAAGGAATGACAGATGGGAGGGAGGGAGGGAGGGTGATAGAGATGGAATTGAAATGAATGAGGGGGAGGTGTTTAGATGGGGGATAAGAGAGGGGTGATTTGTAGATGGCAAGGGTTTGGAGTGTTTAGTTGAGTTTAGTTTAGTTACAGAGACAGAGTATGATACTATACGATACAATATAATAGAACTATATTTATCCCAGGAGGGAAATTGATCTGCCAATAGTCATAAAAACACAAACTACATGAAACATGAAATGATAGTGACGAGTGGAAAGGATTGGTGCATATTATTTTAACCATGTCCAATTACATACCAATGTTTAGTTTAGTTTAGTTTAGAAATACAGCGTGGAAACAGGCCCTTTGACTCACTGAGTCCGCACCGACCAGCGATTACCCTGTACACTAGTTCTATCCTAGTGAATGGCCTGGATGGAGTGGATGCGGAGAGGATTTTTCCACTAGTGCGAGAGTCTAGGTCTAGAGGGCACAGCCTCAGAATAAAAGGATGTATCTTTAGGAAGGAGATGAGGAGGAATTTCTTTAGTCAGAGGGTGGTGAATCTGTGGAATTCTTGCCACAGATGGCTGTGGAGGACAACACAAAGGATATATTTGTAATGAGTCGAGTCAAACACATATCAGGATACAACACATGTTTATTAAATGTACTTCCAGAATCAGACTGCAGGACATTACAGTTCCTAGCAGCTACTCAAACTGAATGGCGTAGGGGGGCAAACTCTTGTTAATATAAAATGCATATTGGGCGGAGCAACTACTAACAAGCACTACAATTGGCTAGTAGGAAATAACCAATCTACAATATTTAAGGCAGAAAAAGATAGATTCTTGATTAGTGCGGGTGTCAGCGGCTATGGGGAGAAGGCAGGAGAATGGGGTTGGGAGGGAGAGATCGATCAGGCATGATTGAATGGCGGAGTAGACTTGATGGGCCGAATGGCCTAATTCTGCTCCTAGCACTCATGGAGTTATGAAAGTCGTCTGTAGTAAGAGGTAACATTCTGGAGCGAATGATCACTCATCATTTCTGAAGTAAGATTGTCAACCTGAATGGTTAAATCTTTAGCAGCACGGTGGTTCAGCGGTGGAGTTGCTGCCTCACAGCGCCAGAGACCCAGGTTCGATCCTGACCACGGGTGCGGTTTGTACGGAGTTTGTACGTTCACCCTGTGACCTGCGTGGGTTTTATCCGGGAGCTCCGGTATCAAACTGTACAACTCCTCCCCTTCTGTTGTGGGGTGGACTGAGACTGAATCACCCCCCCCCCCCCATAACAATACGGTTCAGTACAGGTACCACTATACATAAGCACTTGGATACATCTTAGATAAGTATCTCAGATACAGTACAAGTGTATAGTCATAGAGTCATATGGTCTGGAAACAGGCCCTTTGGCCCACCTTGCCCACAATGGCCGACATACAACATACAATAGTCCCGCCTGCCAGCGTTTGGTCCATATCCCTCCAAACCTCTCCTGTCCATGTACTTGTCTGAAGAAGGGTCTTGACCCGAAATGTCGCCAATTCCTTCCCTCCATAGATGCTGCCTCACCCATTGAGTTATTCCAGCATTCTGTGTCTACCTTCAATTTTACCAGCATCTGCAGTTCTTTCTTAAACATGTACTTGTCTAACTGCTTCTTACATGATGGGATAGTCCCAGCCTCAACTACCTCCTCTGGCAGCTCGTTCCATACACCCACCACCCTTTCTGTGAAAAAGTTACCCCTCAGATTCCTATTAAATCTTTTCCCCTTCACCATGAACCTGTGTCCTCTGGTCCTCGATTCCCCGACTCTGGGCAAGAGACTCTGTGCGTCTACCCGATCTATTCCTCTCATGATTTGTACACCTCTATAAGATCACCCCTCATCCTCCTGCGTTCCATGGAATAGAGACCCAGCCTACTCAACCTCTCCCTATAGCTCACACCCTCTAGTCCTGGCAACATCCTCGTGAATCTTCTTGCAGTTGTACACTGAGACAGTGTACAGGGTCACCAGTTTGGCGCCACTTTCAAGTCCCAGTTGTTGTTTAATACTCTGTGCATCTGCAGATCTCTGCTGCCCCTTGTTCCTTCCCCCTCTCAACATTGGCAATTGCTCTTTTAGATCAAAATGCTGGAGTAACTCAGCGGCTCAGGCAGCATCTCTGGAGAAAAGGGACGGGTGACGTTTCAGGTCTGGACCCTTCTTCATGGCTGTATTAGCCATTCATCACAACCCTGTTATTTTTGTGTAGAGACAAAATTGATTTAGTGATGTCCGTAAATGCCAAGCCCATGTCGCTCCTGGGGACAACCCTTAAGAAGGCATCTTGTTTACTTTATCTTAAAAAATAGTCGGGTTGAAAAAAATATATATTTTAAGAATGTTCATAAACAGGTCTGACTACAAAAGATAGACACAAAATGCTGAAGTAACTCAGCAGGACAGGCAGTTGTATAAGACGTTGGTGAGGCTCCGGAAGATGCAGGATCATTTCATTCCAAAAAGGAAGAAAGATTCTAAGGGGAGCAGGAGGCAACCGTGACTGACAAGAGAAGTTAGGGATAGAATAAAACTAAAAGAAAAGATGTATAACACAGCAAAGAGTAGCCAGAAGCCAGAGGATTGGGAAACTTTCCTAGGACAAGAGAAGGAAATAAAACGGGCAATATGGGCTGAAAAGATGAAGTACGAGGGGAAGCTGGCCAGGAATATAAAGAAGGACAGTAAAAGTTTCTTTAGATATGTTAAGGGAAAAAGAGTAGCAAAGTCAAATGTAGGTGCCTTGAAGGCAGACACGGGTGAAATAATTATGGTTAACAAGGAAATGGCAGAAGAGTTGAACAGGTACATCGGATCAGTCTTCACTAAGGAAGACACAAACAATCTCCCAGAAGTATGGGTGGACAGAGGATCTAAGGGGGTAGAGGAACTGAAATACATTTTCATTAGGCGAGAAATAGTATTGGGTAGGCTAATGGGACTGAAGGATGATAAATCCCCTGGGCCTGATGGTCTGCATCCCAGGGTCCTCAGCGAGGTGGCTCTAGAAATAGTGGATGCATCGGTGATCATTTTCTAATCAATCAATCAAAGACTTTATTGTCATTCAAAAATACACCAACAAATGCAAATCTGAACAAGATTTTGTTGCATCTGGCTCACCGTGCAACATAAAATAACAAAACGATAAAATGGATAAAAAGATAAAATAGATAAAAAGATAATGTAGATTTTGGTGGCGGCACATTATATGGAATTCAAGAGTCTGATGGCTCGGGGGAAGAAGTTGTTGCAAAACCTGGCCGTTCTGCTCCTTGTGCTGCGATACCTTTTGCCCGAGGGCAGCAGAGTGAACAGACCATGATGAAGATGTGTGGGGTCTTTTATAACGCTGTTGGCCTTGGACAAGCATCGTTTGGTCGCAATGTCCCGGATTGAAGGAAGAGAAATCCCGATGATTTTTTCAGCCGTCCTCACTACTCTGCACGGATTTCCAGTCGGAGGCTTTGCAGTCCCCAAACCAGACAGAGATGCAGCTGGTCAAAATACTCTCTATGGTGCCCCTGTAGAAAGTGGTGAGGACGGGATGGGGGAGGTGAGCTCTTCCCATCCGGCGCAGAAAGTGCAACCGCTGCTGTGCTCTCTTAACTAGTGATGCAATGTTATGTGACCAGGTCAGACTGTTAGTGATCTGCACCCCCAGGAACTTAGTGCTACTGACCACCTCCACATCGCTGTCATTGATGTGCAGTGGTGTTTGACTGTGCCGGTTTCTCCTGAAGTCAACGATGACCTCCTTTGTTTTGTCAACCTTCAGGATCAGATTGTTCGTATTGTACCAGTCCACCAGTTGTTTCATCTCCTCCCTGTAAGCCAGTTCATTGTCGTCCCGGATAAGGCCCACCACTGTTGTGTCATCTGCGTACTTCATGATGAGGTTTGTACTAAACCTGGCACAACAGTTGTGGGTCAATGTTCAATAGATTCAGGATCAGTTCCTGTGGATTGGAGGGTAGCTAATTGTAGATGGTTTATATGCAACCAATAATATAGTTACCTCACTCCCATTAACCCCGCCCAGTTAACATCAATCATAACGCCTTCCCCTCAGTAGAAAATGTAGCCGGTGCTTGAAGGTGTATGTAATACCCAGTGCTATCATTAAAAGATGTTGTACACTTAAGAGCATGTAAAGTTTTCATTTACATGGTGTCAGAAGCTGGAAGATACTTGCGTCTCCTGTTTATCGGTTTTTATTTCTTTTTTTTGATTTGTGTTTTTTGTGCTTTGATCTCTTTGGCCATGGCGTCCTCTTGCAGAAAGCCCGAGCAGCTTGTCTTTGATGCTGACATCTCTGAGCGCTGGGCCACGTTTGAATTTGATTTCACACACTTTGTCAACGTCGCACACCGCGCTGATCCTGACTCCCTTAAAGCTTCCCTCCTCCTCAACCTTGTCGGACCTGATGCCATGAAGAGAGCCAGAACTTTCACCTACGCTCCAGCGGTCCTGGGCGTCGATGGTGCGGTGATTACTCCTGCAGAGTCTGCTGACGACCCCGCTTGCCTGCTACGTAAGTTCAGGGAGATTTGTGACCTGCCCTCGAACCGCATTCTAGAGAGGGCACGGTTCTTTACGAGGAGACAGTTGCCTGATGAACCTGTTGAATGTTTTATTGCTGATTTGCGTTATCTCGCCCAGCGGTGCCGTTTTGGCGACATGACAGACCAGCTCACTAGAGACATTTTAGTAACTGGCATGCGTGACCAGAAGCTGCGATGTGAGCTTTTGAGGGATCCGGATCTAACGTTGGACAAGGCTATGCATGCCTGCAGATTGTCTGAGGTCGTTGTTTTGCAAGAGGACCACCGGGATTTGGGCAATAAATCTGTCAACCTGGCTGGGTTTAGGAGCCCACAGCCTCGGGTGGGAAACAATGTTTTTCTGCCGCGTGCCCGCCCTGGACCTGGCGATGTGCCCCGAAAAAGATGCCCGAACTGTAACTACATGCACCATAGACTGTCGACGTGTCCCGCCTCTGGTAAAACCTGTAACTTTTGTAAAAAGCTGAACCATTTCTCAGCCTCCTGTCGCTTACTCCGTTCCGTGGGAGCCAGGCACAAGCTTCCAGTCCCAGTCTAAACATGCTGGCCCAATCTGATCTCTGTTTCGACTCACAGCCCAATTTAGTTGAGTGCAATGGTGCGGAGCCAATTAATTCTGCCGAGGACTCTCATGTGTTTACCCTCCTACAGACACCCGCCCACCGCAATGATCCCTCCGTACCTGTGACTGTCAATGGCGTAACCTTCTCTGCCAAATTAGATACTGGCGCGAGAGTCAATGTTTTGTCCATGAATCTTTTCAACAAGATAAGGAGTAATGAGCCTCTGGTTGTTGACGATGCTACCCTGCACGCCTATGGTGGAGAGATTCTAAGGCCTGCGGGGAGGGCCACTTTAACTTGCGTGCTGCAAAAGGCCACAAGAAACCTGGTTTTCTATGTTTTGAACTCTGACTGTGTAACCCTGTTGGGCAACCGTGCGTGCCAGGATCTTGGCCTGGTCTCCTTTGACCGCACGGTCCACAAAGTGCAACTGTCGTTTGACCCCGGTTGCTGAAATACCAGGACCTGTTCGACGATGACCTGGGGAAGTTACCAGTGTCATACCATATTTCCATTGACCCAAATATACAACCCGTGGTCCGCGCACCTCACAGGGTGTCTCACCGCGCACCGCACAGGATGCGGTCTGTTGAGGATGTGGCGGCAAAGGTCGGGCAAGCCACCATCTTTTCGGTCCTAGACGCTAAGAACTCGTTTTGGCAGGTCCCGTTGGACAAAGCGTCTTCTGACCTGACGACCTTCGCCACACCGTTCGGCAGATTCAAGTTCCTGCGAATGCCATTCGGCATCAATTCTGCTAGCGAGGTGTTCCAGCAGACGATGGAGCAATTATTCGCGCACCTGCCATGTGCCATCATCGTGGATGATATCCTGGTTTACGGGAAGGACCTTGCCGAGCACGACCTGAACCTCCGCCGCGTCCTGGATCGCGCGCGACAGGCGAACCTGAAGCTGAATCCCAAGAAGTGCCGGTTTCGTGTCTCAGAGGTCACGTATGTTGGACATGTTTTCACCCCTAACGGACTAAAGCCCGACCCCTTGAAGGCCGCTGCCATCTCCGAAATGGCAGCCCCCACCGACGTGCCAGGTCTGCAACGATTCTTGGGCATGGTGAACTACCTTGGCAAGTTTATACCAAACCTCAGTGAGCTGAGTGCTCCCCTGCGGCAGCTGACAAAAAAGGATATCGCCTGGGCCTGGCTCCCATATCACCAGCAGGCTTTTGACCGCCTCAAGTCGAAACTGATTAGCACTCCGACGTTGCGGTTCTTCGACGTGGGTCGCCCCATCACCGTCACCTGTGACGCTTCCAAGTTCGGTCTGGGTGCGGCCTGCCTTCAGTCTGTCGATGGATCGCTGCATCCCGTCTCCTATGCCTCCCGCACCATGACGGACACCGAGCAGCGGTACGCTCAGATCGAGAAAGAGCTGCTCGCGGTGGTGTTCGCCTGCTCCAAGTTCAGAGACTTCCTGTTCGGCAGCAGATTTACGGTCGAAACCGACCACCAGCCACTGGTGACAATCCTGAACAAGCCGATTCACGCTGCCCCTGCCAGGCTGCAGCGTATGATGCTGCAGCTCCAGCGCTTCGACTTTGACATAATCTACAAGAAGGGCACCGAGATGCACATTGCGGACACCCTGTCGCGAGCCCCGCGTACCTCCTGCGCTCGCCACCCCTACGAAACAGAGGACTTGCTCGTACTGGGCGTTAACTTTATTCCCACCAAGCAGCTACAGGTTTTGGCCGAGCACACCGCTGCCGATCCGGCCTTGCAGCAGCTTGCATCGGTGATTAAAGCAGGGTGGCCAACAAAGCGCTCCGCCGCGCCATCTGAAGCACAGCCTTTCTTCCTGGTCCGCGACGAACTGGTGCTCCAGGATGGCGTTATCGTCAAGGGACATAAAGTTGTGGTCCCGTCCTCCCTGTTTGACTTTTACTTTTGTGCAGCCCACAGCGGACACCCTGGGGTCGATGCAACGCTTGCCCACGCTCAGTGCCAATTCTATTGGCCTGGAATGGCCAAATATATCCGAGACAGAGTTTCTGCCTGCTCCACGTGCAACAGTCTTGCGCCGCACCAGCAGCGACAGCCCCTGCTGCAACAGCCCGCCCCTGCTTTGGCCTGGTCCTCGCTGGCTGCCGACATATTCGAGTGGCGTGGTAACCACTACCTTGTCCTGGTCGACTCGTACTCCAACTGGTTCGAAGTGGATTTGCTGACATCCCTCACGTCGGAGATGGTGATCCGCAAGCTGCGGAAACACTTCTCCACTTTTGGGACCCCGGTCAGGCTGCAGACTGACAACGGCAGACAGTTTACAAGCCGAGAATTCAAAAGCTTTGCCGACAAGTGGAACTTCGTGCATTTCACCAGCAGCCCAGAGTACCCACAGAGCAACGGCCTAGCAGAACGGGCCGTCCGCAGCGCCAAGCTTCTGATGGAACAGGCGCGACTATCCAATTCTGATTTGTATTTGGATCTCCTGAACCTCAGGAATGTTTCCAGGGATCCGGCCATGGGGTCCCCTGCTCAGCGTCTGATGTCCAGAACTACCAGATCCACCGTCCCGATTGCCCAGCGACAGCTGAAACCTCGGGTGCTGGAGCCCGCCTCCGTGCAGAGGCGAATTCAAGAGAAACATGACAGCCAGCGGCGTTCCCACGATCGGTCGTGCAGACCACTCGATCCTCTGTTGCCCGGACAGGTTGTTCGTTTGCAGACCGCCAGTGGGCACTACCGTCTGGCCACCGTGGTTGGGGTGGCCGACTCACCTCGTTCGTATCTGGTCGACTGTGAGGGTTCCATCTACCGAAGAAGCCGACAACACCTGCTTGCGGTTAATGAGCCACAGCCGCAGCCCCCTGGGCCCTATGCCCCTCCACTCTCCTATCAGCAGCCGGCTGCCGCCCCGGCTGGTGTTCCCTGCATGCCTCGGTCCCCGTCGCGGGCGCCTGGTTCCCCTCTGCGCGGGTCCCCTGTTGCCGATCGCGGTTCTCCCTCTCCTGTTTCTCCCACCCCAATGCCCTTCCCTGGTTCCCCGGCTGCCTTGCGTCCTCCTGCTTCTTCTGCTCTTTCGGGGGGAGGGGGAGACATCCGTACGCGCTCGGGCAGGATCAGTAAGCCGCCTGTTCGCTACGGCGATTTCGTTTAATTCTGCTGTTTAATTCGGTTGTCGTGACAACAATCTGTTTTTTTTGATTTCTAAGGGGAAGGATGTAGATGGTTTATATGCAACCAATAATATAGTTACCTCACTCCCATTAACCCCGCCCAGTTAACATCAATCATAACGCCTTCCCCTCAGTAGGAAAATGTAGCCGGTGCTTGAAGGTGTATGTAATACCCAGTGCTATCATTAAAAGATGTTGTACACTTAAGAGCTTGTAAAGTTTTCATTTACACTAATGTTATCCCACTTTTTAAGAAAGGCAGGAGGGAGAAAACGGGGAATTACAGACCAGTTAGCCTGACTTCGGTGGTGGGAAAGATGCTGGAGTCAATTATTAAAGAGGTAATAATGGGGCATTTGGATAGAAGTAAAAGGATTAGTCCAAGTCAACATGGATTTATGAAAGGGAAATCATGCTTGACTAATCTTCTGGAATTTTTTGAGGATGTGACAAGTAAAATGGATGAAGGGGTGCCAGTGGATGTAGTGTATCTAGACTTTCAGAAAGCCTTTGATAAGGTCCCGCACAGGCGACTAGTGACTAAAATCCGAGCACATGGTATTGGGGGTAGGGTGTTGACATGGATAGAAAATTGGTTGGCAGACCAGAAGCAATGGGTAGGAGTGAACGGGTCCTTTTCAGAATGGCAGGCAGTGGCGAGTGGAGTGCCGCAAGGCTCAGTGTTGGGGCCGCAACTGTTTACCATATATATTAATGATTTTGAAGAGGGAATTAGGAGCAACACTAGCAAGTTTGCGGATGACACAAAGCTGGGTGGCAGTGTGAACTGTGAAGAGGATGTTAGGAGGTTGCAGGGTGACCTGGACAAGTTGAGTGAGTGGGCAGATGCGTGGCAGATGCTGTATAATATAGATAAATGTGAGGTTATCCACTTTGGCGGCAAAAACAAAGGGGCAGATTATTATCTCAATGGGGTTAGGTTAGGTGAGGGGGAGGTACAGCGAGACCTGGGTGTCCTTGTACACCAGTCACTGAAGGTTGGCGTGCAGGTACAGCAGGCAGTGAAGTAAACTAATGGAATGTTGGCCTTCATAACAAGAGGATTTCAGTACAGGAGTACAGAGGTTCTTCTGCAGTTGTATAGGGCTCTGGTAAGACCACATCTGGAGTATTGCTTACAGTTTGGGTCTCCTAATTTGAGGAAGGACATCCTTGAGGCAGTGCAGTGTAAGTTCACGAGATTGATCCCTGGGATGGCGGGACTGGAGAGAAGGAACGGTTGTCATTTCGGGTTGACACCCTTCTTCAGACAGCGTTAGCCGGAAAGTGAAACGAGAGATATAGATGCTGATGTAGTGAGATATAGAACAATGCATGAAAGATATGCAAAATAAAGTAATGGTGATAAAGTAAACGGGCCATTGTTAGCTGTTTGTTGGGTGAGAACGAGAAGCTGGTGTGATTGGGGGGGTGGGGGGGGGGGGGGGGGGGGGGGGATGGAGAGAGAGGAAATGCAGGGGTTGCCTGATGTTAGAGGTTAGATAAATGAAGTTAGAGAAACCAAAGCAAAATATGAGATATTCTTCCAATTTGCTTTTAGCCTCACTATAAAAATGGAGGAAGCCTAGGACAGAATTGTCAGTGGGAATGGGAAGGAGAATTAAAGTGTTTAGCAACCGGGAGATCAGTTAGGTCCAGGCAGACTGAGGTGTTCAGCGAAATGATCGCCCAGCCTACATATGGTCTCACCGATGTATAAGTCCACATCTTGAACAGCGGATACAACAGATGAGTGTGGAGGAGGTGCAAGTAAATCTCTGCCTCGCCTGAAAGGACTGTCGAGGTCCCTGGACAGATTCAAGGGAGGAGGTACAGGGACAGGTGTTGCATCTACTGCATTGCAGGGGAAGGTACCTGGGGAGGGGAAGGTTTGGGTGGGAAGGGATGAGTTAACCATGGAGTTATGGGGGAACGGTCTCTGCAGAAGGTGGAAAGGTGTGGAGATGGGAAGATGTGACTAGTCCTCCCTCAATAGAGAGTGTTCATTCTCCTCGATTTGTAGCTTCCGGTGACTCTACTCAATTCTCCAAGAACAAGAACCTGATTTCCCAACAAATCGTCACACATTACACACACACATTAATTAATCCGAGTTTAATTCAAAAATGTGTGGGGCGGGCGGGAGCGAGCGAGCGGCGTCCGTTGGCCCGTCACGTGTCGCGCTGGGCGGTGGAGAAGATGCCTCGTCCCGCTGAGTGACTCCAGCCTTTTGTGTTAAAACAAAACTTAATTGTACGTTAATTGTTACTTAGGTACTGCATAGATGCTGCCTCACCTGCATTTTTGTCTCCCTTCGATTTTCCAGCATCTGCAGTTCTTTCTTAAACATTAATTGTACGCCTTCTTGCCACCTCCCCTCAGCCTAACAATGTTAACAGCCTAATTCATTGTACATTGTGAGATACGCTTTGTGCTCACAATCACTGCTCAAAGACTAAATCTTGGAAGCAAGAGATTCTTTATTTTTCACGAGTCTGCAGAACCGGGTGCCTCTCCAAGTCGAGACACACTGAAGTCAGAGAAGTCATCCCCTTTTATACACATGATTTTACATTCAACCTCCCCTCCGGACCCTTCTCCAATCAGGGTCTGAGGTGCACAATCTGTAGGTACATCCCCCCAGTACCTCCCATATCATACATCGCATGTCCAGACATGTTCATGGTAATGAGCAGTTTCTTGACCAGGGGTGTGTTGTAATATTCATTTATTCTATTAAGCATGCTCAGTTGCTCATGACCTACCCTAGTTTTACTCACCTCCTAGTGAACCCTCTCAGTTCTCCTATATCAGTACTAAAGCTAAGCTATAGTGACAAGGGTCCCATCTATCACTCCATTCCACTGATAGGGATCTCTCTACATCACTCCCTTCTACCGCTATACAATGCTATTACTTCTTACTCAAGGATGGGTCTGGTAACTTTTATACACAGCTGTGTCAGAACCCTCTCCCTGGCCCCTATCAGTTTGAATCCTCTTTAAAGCTCCTTACTATAATGGGGTTTAATCACTTTATCCCTCACAATCCTCCCTTTTTCTTTTGCTACGCATCTACTGATTAAACCTCAATTTCAAGTTCCCTCAACTCGAATTGACGTAACATTGTCCTAATCTTCTTTTCCTGTAGATCATGGACCTCCCCTGGCCGCATTATCATTATTTTCTGTATTTCCCCTTTCTCTCCCATAGGCATGACTACAGCCTGCATCTGACTTATACTTCTTGTAATAAGTTCCCTAAAACAAGGGATGCAACAGGGGATAAAGATCAGTCCAGCCACTGCACATAGAAACACGAGTCCCACCGTTCTCCACCATGTTCCTCCGAGGATGGAATCCCACCATTGGGTTCCCATAATCGAATTCCACTTTTGTATTGGAACATGTGCCAACTTACGGATCCCTTCTGATATGTCCATCACTGCCTGTCCATTATCATCGATGTTTAAACAGCAATTAGAGAGGTTGAATTTCCCACATACCCCTCCTTCTTCTGCCAGGAGGTAATCTAGGGCCAACCGGTTCTGGTATATCGCTGCTCTCATCTGTGTCTGCTGCTTTGCCAGCATCTCCAGTGCCCCCGCAGTTTGGTTGGTAATTACCTCCAGTACTGCCTGCTTATGATCCGGTTTAACATGTATACCGGGGTTCGGTAGCCCCAGGATCCATCCTGTGCCCAAGTGGCTGGTCCGTAGTATGAAATGATTCTTGCTGGTGGCCATTCATCATCTTCCCATTCTCCAATGTCTATTTTCCTCTTCTTCCGATATAGGTCGTCAAATACAGGTGTTCCTAGCGACCGCCCTTCTTCGGTGTTTAACAGGAAAAATCCAGGTTGTACCAGTCCAATAAAGCAAGTCCCGCTCCAATTTATCGGTAACACCGAGTATGCCTTGTATCCGCATATCCATAACAGTCCTTCAGGGGCCGGTCCACTAGAGGTAACCTTGTTCCATATGTCTCGCAACACTGGGATTCCTTGATAAGGGTTGTTCCCGGTGCAGTTCCATAGTCCAGTCGATTCCATTCCATCAGTCTTAATCCAGATAGCGCAGTTTCTCCCGTATTTCTTAGTTGGATACCATTTAGGCTCCTCTGGCCACCACACTCGGGACTGATTTGGCCACTGGGTGACGATGCGCTGGCAGGGGCTGCTGCCTACTAGGACGGCATCCTTTGCCCAGGGCCTAGCGATACACTCAGTCCCAACCGGAGCGTCTGTCAGGACCCATGCCTGGGGATCTCGGTCTTGTCCAACTGTCAGGTTCCACTCCATCAGGTCCCATACTTCAATAATGGATCCTCTCCACGGCCAACGTGAGCTCATCAGTGGTCCGCCACAGACCCAGCAGTTAGTCACATTCAGGATTCCAGCTATCCGGAGGGCCAAGTCCACGAACAGGTTTTTTTTCTCCTTCAGGGATCTCAATCTGCTTCTTTATTTCTTCGTACAGTGTCTGGTGCAATTGAGGCTGAGTAGGTGGGGGAGGGGGAGGCTTGGTGACTACTACTTCTGTAAACTCTTTTACTAACTGTCCTGCCTTGGTTACACAAACCCATCTCTCTCCCTTTGGGCAGGTAACGTACCCAAACCTCCCTATATACCCCCTATTCCCTATCATCAAATACTTCTTTCCCCCCTCTTCACAAATTGTTCTTGTCCTCATGTTATAGCAAGCATCGTTCACATGGGAATGATAGGTAAATGATCTGGTTGTCCGCCCTCCATATCTGATAGGATGATAACATTTATCACAATTATCAATACTTTTTACCACAATTACATGCAAAGCAAACAATACCACGACTGCTCCTTTCATACTGTCAGTTATACATTCAATTCTTTTTTTTTTTAAAGTTAATGTTAAGGGTTTGTTTCCTGGCTTCACCATCCACTGTTCCTCCTCATCAGGGGCGGGTGGATCAACGGGTCCTTTAACCCGTATTGCGTGGGTCCACCCTTTTTCTTTTGTTCGTACTGCTGTCTCGGTTGTCAGTAATACTAGGTATAGGCCGGTCCACTTGGGCTGGAGTTTCTCCTCCTTCCAATTCTTGACCAGTACCCAGTCGCCGGCCTTTACAGCATGTATTGGAAAGTCGAGTGGTGGGCTTTGAGCCAATAGTCCTTTAGCTTTTAATTCTGTAAGGGAACGAGATACTGCCAGTAATTAGTTCCTTAAGAATACATCACTGCCCTCTATGGTGGGTATTCCTTCTATCTTTCCCAAATAAGGTAACCCAAACAACATTTCATAGGGGGACACTGCTAACTTTGCATGGGGTCTCCGTTGCTTTTCTCAAAGCCTTTCTGTTTCCCTACTGCTCCAAACATGTGCCAGACTCCATGTACATATGCTGCTCTTAAAGCCTTAATTTCTGCCATTTGAGATAAGCAAGATTGCAGGCAAGCTTCCAATTTGATCCTGCGCTATAGCTTTTACTTCTTTAGATATTACTCGTCCAAAATATTCTACCTGCTGCTGACAAAACAAAAACTTCTTCCTTGATACATCATGACCTCCTGTGCCATCTTCTCCAAGATAATTACAATGTCTCTCTCTCACATTGCTCCTCACTTGTGGAACAAACCAACAAATCATCTGCATACTATATCAACACCTTCCAAATCTGCCTACAACATCTGATTAAAAACACGGCGCTAGTATTTAAAACGCTGCCGCATCCTAGCCTAGGTGTATTTAATACCTCTTCTTAATGTTCTTACCATAGCTATGTTCACCATTATCTTAATATTATTATTATTGTTATTATTATTATTATTATTATTTCCTGATTATCGTACCTGTTCACATCCCCAACACACCTTATCCATTACCTATCTCCTTACTAGCCTTGTCTGGGCTTAGATCCAGATTTATTTCACTCCCGATTTGAGAAAACACTCTCCCAAATACATTTATTATTGGCATGGAATCTCTGGCCCCTGTTTGGCTCTGTCGTAGGACTCACTGTGTGTCAGTGCATCACTTATTTCAGACTTTTCAACCAGGTCTGTTGTTACTGACAACATTGTCTTTCCTTTTTCACGCTCTTTCTTTCTAAAGCAGTCTCATCAATTTATGCAGTCTGAAGAAGGGTCTCGACCCGAAACGTCGCCTATCTCCTTCGCTCCTTAGATGCTGCTGCACCCGCTGAGTTTCTCCAGCTTTTTGTGTAATCATCAATTTATCCCTTTGCTTTCCACTTTAATCCTTTCTGATCTGCCTTCTTTCTCATTCTAAACTCAATGTCTTACTTCTCAGATAGTTTATCCTCCTTTGCAAATTTATTCACCTTCCTTTTAAAATCTTCCACTGACTTCTCGATCCTCATATTTTACCACCACCCCTTCTACCTCGGGGGCAGTCATCACTTTCCCCCCTACCCCCGAGATTCTGACTTGTTTTTCACCCAATCCAATTTCCTCTGGTACCTTAGTTCCACTTGATCTCTCCACTCCCAAATTACCATAAATACCATATCCTCTCCCTGGGGTCCTAATTTCAAGTTTACCAGAGGTTCCCGTGTGTATCCCATACACCCCAGGGAGCAGGACCCCCGACTTCCCTATTCTTCCTCCATGAGTGTGTATGACTGCACCTCCCGTCGTAGCCTGGGACATTCCCTCTTGAAATGACCCTCCTCGTTACAATAGTAACACCGGGATGGCCCCGTGTACCACCCTCCTGATCCTTGTTCCTTGTTTTCCCGGGGACCCCAACTTCGGTCCCTCCATTCACCTCTTCCTCGTCCTCTGTCTCTGCCTCTTCCCCTTCCCCGGTCTCCATGAGCACCCGGCCTTCTATCACCTTCATCTCCCTTCTTTACCCCTTGCTGTACTGCCTGCAACATCATTTTTGCCTTTCCCTTCTGTTTTTCCTCATCCCATCATACACATATTTCTGAGCCTCTGTTAACAATTGATTTAATGGTTTGACATTCCAATCCACCAATTTTTCCAGTTTCTTTCTAATATCTGGCCATGACTTGGTTACGAAATTATCCTTTAGTAACTGCTGACCTGCGTCTGCTGCTACCCCCGGAGCCTGCAACCCCTTTCCCAGATCTTTATTCCTGCTTGTCTGACCATCTGTCTTTCTTCTGAAGTAAATAAACTTCCCATTATTGACATCATTGTCTGCCAACTCCTTTTTTTTTGTTTCCCCTGGGCCCCATTAATTTATTACCCTTCCCCAACCAGAATGTTTATCTAAACAAACCATAAAAGCTGCTTGTTGTTCAGCAATTAACTTATTTCTAATTTTGTTCAAACCATTCTCCCTACAAATCCCAAATTCCAATTCCTAGTTTAAATACATACGACTAACAATTTTCCAAATTAACTTTACTGAAAAGAAATCTATAGAAGCCAAGCAACCTACATTTTCCAACTTTCCCCTTTTAAGTTGCGATGATACAAAGCGTTGTCCGTTACCTTACAGCTGTTCGTAACCTCCCCCATTGCTTACAATTTCTTAAAGGAACACACACACCTACCCTTACAGCATGTGGCCTACAGCAAACAAACCTATCACATATACAAACTTCCTCATTCATACAAAACCGGTTTTTACACACACATCACATTAGTTCCATTCTTACTTCAATGAGATTGTTTGAAACAACTCAATATTTTTCATAGAAACATAGAAACATAGAAATTAGGTGCAGGAGCAGGCCATTCGGCCCTTCGAACCTGCATCGCCATTCAATATGATCATGGCTGATCATCCAACTCAGTATCCTGTACCTGCCTTCTCTCCATACCCCTGATCCCTTCAGCCACAAGGGCCACATCGAACTCCCTCTTAAATATGGCCAACGAACTGGCCTCAACTACTTTCTGTGGCAGAGAATTCCACAGATTCACCACTGTGTGAATTTTTCCTCATCTCTGTCCTAAAAGACTTCCCCCTTATCCTTAAACTGTGACCCCCTTGTTCTGGATTTCCCCACCATCGGGAACAATATTCCTGCATTTAGCCTGTCCAACCCCTTAAGAATTTTTTAAAGTCTCTATGAGATCACCCCTCAATCTTCTAAATTCCAGTGAGTACAAGCCGAGTCTATCCAGTCTTTCTTCATATGGAAGTCGTGCCATCCCAGGAATCAGTCTGGTGAACTCCCTCTATGGCAAGAATGTCTTTCCTCAGATTAGGAGACCAAAACTGTACGCAATACTCCAGGTGTGGCCTCACCAAGACCCTGTACAACTGCAGTAAAACCTCCCTGCTCTTGTACTCAAATCCTTTTGCTATGAATGCCAACATACCATTCGCTTTCTTCACAGCCTGCTGCACCTGCATGCCTACTTTCAATGACTGGTGTACCATGACACCCAGGTCTTTCATGTGCTTCTCCTTTCTTTTACCCCCGGGGCTTCCTTCTCCCCAAGATTGCCACATTCGCCCCAATGGACTATCAGGCAGAATGTGCGGCTCTTCACCAGTGTGAGCCTTATCCTGTTTCCCCGGACCCTTACTTTTCCCGTTCCGGTTTCCAATCCTGTTTCCCCGGACCCTTACTTTTCCCGTTCCGGTTTCCAATGGTCTTGTCGTACTATTCCCGTCCGACAAACCCCGGTCGCCCAGGCAATACTTAATAGTCAGTTTTCTTACCTGGGTCTTGTGCACAAGAATCGCTCGACCGTTCCTTATTTATTCACCTTACACTTTATTCACCTTACACTCCCTCTTGCTTCCTGAGTCTGTTGCCCGAATTGCACTCGCTCAAACTGCTGATGGCAAGCAAGGCGATCAGAGACTGCTGAAATCAGCAGGGTGCACCTTCCCTTCCTTCTTTGCCTCCACCAAGCAGCCGGAGTGGCGATCGCGGACGAGCCCCCAGTTTGTGAGATATGCAATGTGCTCACAATCACAACTCAAAGACTAAATCTTGGAAGCAAGAGATTCTTTATTATATTTACGAGTCTGCAGAGTCGGGTGCCTCTCCAAGTTGAGACACACTGAAGTCAGAAAAGTCATCCCCCTTTATACACACAATTCTACATCCAACCTCCCCTCCGGACCCTTCTCCAATCAGAGTCTGAGGTGCACAATCTGTAGGTACATCCCCCCAGTACCTCCCACATCATACATCGCATGTCCAGACATGTGCATGGTAATGAGCAGTTTCTTGGCCAGGGGTGTGTTGTAATATTCATTTATTTTATTAAGCATGCTCAGTTGTTCATGACCTATCCTAGTTTTACTCACCTCCAAGTGAACTCTCTCAGTCCTCCTATATCAGCACTAAAGCTAAGCTATAGTGACAAGGGTCCCATCTATCACCCCATTCTACTGATAGGGAGCTATCTACATCACTCCCTTCTACCGCTATACAATGCTATCACTTCTTTCTCAAGGATGGGTCTGGTAACTTTTATACACAGCTGTGTCAGAACCCTCTCCCTGGCCCCTATTGGTTTGAATCCTCTTTAAAGCACCTTACAATAGTGGGGTTTAATCACTTTATCCCTCACAAAACCACTTAGAGACATGAGACATTTCTTCATTAACTAATTCAACCAATGATTTTAGATCACTATGTGAAGCTATAAGATTGGTGTCATCGGCAAACAGGATAGGAAGAAGTACTCTACAGGTATAGGATAAGTCATTTATATAGATCAAGAATAGTAAAGGACCAAGGATGGAGCCTTGTGGTACCCCACAGTGAATTATCCATTTTGTGGATGAGTTTCCATTTAGATAGACAAATTGCACTCTATTTGGTAAATAGTTGGTTAACCATAGAAGCGCTACATCCTTTACCCCATATCTATTGAGTTTAGAGATTAAGATTGAATGGTTGACTGTATCAAATGCCTTGGATAGATCTAGAAAGACACCAAGAGCAAATTTCTTTTCATCTAGAGCAGTAGAGATGTTATTAATAAGTTGTAATTATGCATGCTCCGTAGAGTACTTCCTAAAGCCATATTGATGGTTATAGAAAATATTATTCACAGTTAGATGGTTTAGGATTCTTGTTTACTAGTCTTTCTATGATTTTTGAAAGACAGGGGAGAATAGATATTGGGTGGTAATTACCAAATTATTTAGGGTCACCTGATTTATAGATAGGTATGACTTTGGTAATCTTTAAATCTTGAGGAATGACACCAGATTGGAGAGATAAAGAAAAAATGTGTGCAGATCCCTGGTCTGACCTGTAACTCGACCGCTGCAGTCATACGATCCTGTCACTGACTACTAACCCTTTGCCCATCTTTGAATCATATCATCATTGTTATTACCTGCCTATTTCACCACTCTGTGTTTGCTCTGGAGATTATTGTAACTGACTGTTCTATTTACAGCAATTTTGATCAGAAATTTCAAAGGAATCACCTGATTTTTTTCTTCTTCCAGAAATGGAATTTCCAGACACTGGTATTGAGGCCTGTAAACATTTTGATTTTATTGTATGAAGCATTTATTAGTTTGATTATTGCCTCCATCTTTCTCTCTTTATTTTTCTTCCTTCCTTCTCCCCCCCCCCCCCCTTCGGTGAGGGAAGCAGGTCGGTGATTGGACACAACGCCCCTCGGAGACTGTGTCTGATTGGCCGCCGAGTGACCAGCGCACTATGTGATTGGACACAATGCCCTTGGAGACAGCGGCTGATTGGACGGGAGACCGATTTGTTGATTGGACGGGAACTTTAAGGGAAGCTGGTCGGTGATTGGACGCAACCCGCTTAGAGACAACGTTTGATTGGCCGCCAAATAATCGGGCACAAAAAATTGACAAATAGGAAAACAATAAAATTGGAATTCCGATTTAAAGCGGAAGAATATCATGCCTGATCTGCAGCTAAGATACTAGTATCCACTCTAGTGTCTTTGATCTACAGTTCCTTCCTATTGAAGAAGAGCCCTGGCCCGAAACAACTCCTAATCCATTCCCTCCACAGATGCCCCCTAGCCCGCTGAGTTCCTCCAGCACTCTGTTTTTTTTATTTAACTCTGAAATTAAAGATAGATATAAAGCTGCAACAACTCAGCAGGACAGGCAGCGACTCTGGAGAGAAGACCCTTCTTCAGACTGAGCTGAACTCTCGTCGGTGAGAGTACTTGTGATTGTCTGCAGAAGGGTCTCGACCCGAAACGCCACCCACTCCCCAGAGCTGCCGCCCGTCCCGCTGAGCCACCCCAGCCCCCCGTGTCCACCTTCAACTCCAGAACCAAACCAAACACACAGAGTGCTGGAGGAACTAAGCGGGCCAGGCGGCACCAGCAGAGGGAACGGACCAGGAGCTCTCTCCTCCCTCCCTCCCTCAAAAGGAAGGAACCGCAGATGCAGCTGTCCCCGCAAAATGCCAAATGATTCCGGGAATGCAGAGGCGAGAGGGTAGAGAGAGGGAGTGAGAGCGAGAGGAGTGGAGGGGAAGAGAAGAGAGAGAGGGAGAATAATAAAATAACGTGGGTGAATGACGTTCTTCTTCTTCTTCTTCTTGTAGGATTCCGGCAGTGTAGACGCTGCTAAGCGTATTACTGCCCTCCACAGGTCAAAGTTTGAACTAAATTCTTACATACAGTCCTGTAACATGCAGGAATTGAAGAACAGCCCTGGATATCAGCTGATGTTTCTCACTGTGTCCAAACAAAGATAAAACAGAAAAAAGCCTCAACTCCAAGTCCTGTCAGTCTAGCAAACAATGCCTTTCTTTCTACCCTATACTTTTTACATTCTAGGAAAACATGCTTAACTGTCTCCTTACTCCCACATTCACACAAGCCAGAAACATGTTTCCCTACAATGCACAAACAGTAATTTAACCCACAATGTCCCAACCTCAATCTACACAGTCTGAGTCCCTATGGGACAGAGATGTACAGACACATATTTTTCTAACTTCAGCTTGTACAGAAAAGTAGTGTCTACCCCTGACTTCCTTTTCCCATCCTCTCTGCCATTCTTTTGTTAAGCCCTCTTTAATTATTTCTCTCAGTTCCACTCTCCCCAATGATACATGGATATCTATTTCTCTTCTTAAACTCTCCTTTGCTATGAGGTCCACCTGATCATTCCCCCTCACCCCAGCATGCCCGGGAACCCAGCAAAAAGTGATGTTACACGCAAACCCAATTCTAGAAACCACCCTCAAGATTTCATTTAGAATGTCAGGACGAGCGTTAGATTTCCATACTCTTAAAGTTTCAAGAGCAGCTGCAGAATCAGAACAGATAATGACTTCTCTAAGTTTTAAAGAAGGAACTGCAGATGCTGGAGAATCGAGGGTACACAAAAAGCTGGAGAAACTCAGCGGGTACAGCAGCATCTAAGGAGCGAAGGAGATAGGCGACGTTTCGGGTCGAGACCCTTCTTCAGACCCTTTTGTGGTCTGAAGAAGGGTCTCGACCCGAAACGTCGCCTATCTCCTTCGCTCCTTAGATGCTGCTGCACCCGCTGAGTTTCTCCAGCTTTTTGTGTACCCTCAATGACTTCTCTAAAACTGGCTTCCTCAATCCACCATAGAGCCCATTGTGAATGACGTCACCTGCACGTCAGGAAGAAGCCCGTATTTGTGGTCTGCAGCCCTCAATGACAGAGTATCAAGAAATCCCCCCGTGAATTTTATTCAAAGGAACGCGGCCTCATTAATACTTCGTCAAAACACATTTAATGAGGAATGTGGATCAATATATTGATGACATATTGTATAACTACGTGTTAACTACTGGCTGTTAACAAGTGCTAACAGTTGTAGTTAACAAAGTTAACAATGTAGTTAAAAAAAAATTTTTTTTAATCGTTTTCGTCTCATGGTCGATGCAGAGGTGACTCGTAACGATTATCCATGGTCGTTTAAAAAAAATCTATTTAACTCTGACTCCCTTCTAGTACAGAAATTGGACAAAAACTGAAAACTAAAAAGTAGGGGAACGCCGTCCCCCTGCATATCCCCTCCGTCCCCTGAATATTTCCCCCCCCCCCCCCCCCCCCCCATTTCCATCACTGATTAACACTATCCTACATACACCAGGGACAATTTTACAATTACATTTATAACAAGCCAATTAACCTGCAGGTGTGTAGGTCTTTGGAGCGTGGGAGGAAACTGAAGATCTTGACGAAAACCCACAAAGGTCACGGGGAGAACGTACAAACTCCGTGCAGACATCACCTGTAGTCAGGATTGAACCCGGGCCTCTGGCGCTGTACGACAGTATGTGCCACTGCGCTGCCCTATTCTATTTCCCTCTAATGACTCTGTCCCCTCTCCCACTGCCCCAGTCTCTATCCCCTCTCCCACTACCCCACTCTGTAATCTCTCCCACTGCCTCAGCGAAATGATCGCCCAGACTACATATGACCATGCTGATGTATAAAAGTCCACATCTTGAACAATGGACACAGTAGAAGAGGTTGGAGGAGGTACAAATGAACTTCTGCCTAACCTGAAAGGACTGTCAGGGTCCCTGGACAGAGTCGAGGGAGGAGGTACAGGGACAGGTGTTGCATCTTCTGCGGTTGCAGGGGAAGGCACCTGGTGAGGGGGTGGTTTTGTGGGAAGGGACGAGTTAACCTACCTGGATCGCCATTGGAGCTCCGGAGCTTTGTGCCGCTGCTCCAACATCGTGGAGCTCTGGTTGGGAGAGCTTCCAATGCGGGCGGCGCTGAACTCCATGGAGTCCTGGGGCCCTTTGCCGAGGGCCTCCAGCGTTGTGTCTCCACCCGGCGCGGCCTGCGGACTTTGGGAGCCGCGGACTCCAGTAGGAGGGGGCCGACTCGAGGTCCAGGCCGCTGAGGACGTCCCCCAGCCCCAACGTCGGACTTGCATCACCCTGCCGAGCGGGCCTGAACATCGGGCCGTCCGTAGCGGCAACTGCGGAGGGCTCGGGGAGGCCCCGACCACGGGTGAACAGTGGGGAACATCAGGGGAAGAGACTGACTTTGGTGCCTTCCCACACAGCGGGAAACTTTGATCCTGCTGTGGGGGGATGTTTTATGTTGAATTTCTACTCCATGTTGTGTTCTTTATTTTTTACTGTATGGCTGTATGGTGGTTTCAAGCCAGGGTTGCCTAGCCAGATGCATCTAAATTTAAAGTGGCACTTTCTTCCCAATAACCCTCTCTGGCTTAACTCCCTTCACCACCTCCAGTTTAAATTCCAGTAGGAATATTTTGGAGGACCAAGTAACCAAGAACCAGGGAGTTATGGGGGAGCGGTCTCTGCGGAAGGTGGAAAGTGGTGGAGATGGAAAGATGTGACTAGTTCTCCCTCAATAGAGAGTGTTCATTATCCTTGACTTATAGCTTCCGGTGTCTCTACTCAATTCTCCCAGAACAAGAACCTGATTTCCCAACAAATCGTCATAGTTTACACACACACATTAATTAATCCAGGTGCATCTATAACGTTTAATTCAAAAATGAGTTTCGATTGGAATAAGCCATATATTAATTGCAATACAATGTCACCCAGGCATACATGTTTTTAAATGCAGAAGCAATAACGTAGTATCATTTGAAACAATAGTCTGTTAGAAAGTTACAGATTATTTCTGAAAGGATAATGCATAGAACACAAAGTGCTGGAGTAACTCAGCGGGTCAAGCAGCATTTCTGTAGAATGTGGACAGGTGACGTTTCAAAATAGGCAGGAGAAAGCTGAAGGGATGGGGCAGTACAAAGCCTGTCAAGTATTCCCCCCCCCCCCCCCCCCATTGGTTTTGGAAGAGAAAGGTTATTAAGAATTGAATTAAAGGGGGGGGGGAAGTATGTAGAAGGAATAGAGGATAACATTGTATTAGATGTATCGAGCAGAAATTGAAAATGTATTACAAGTGCAAAGAGCAATACGAAATAATACTGGCAGACAAGATTAAGAACAGGTCCGAAGCATTTTATGTTTATCCAGTAAAAGGATAAGACCCATTGGGGACCAATCTATGTGATACTACAAGATGTAGTTCAGTTTTAATTTAGAGATGCAGCACGGAAACAGGCCCTTCGGCCCACCGAGACTGCGCCGACCAGCGATCGCCGCACACTAACGCTCTCTTACACACACTAGGGACAATTTTACACATACACCAAGCCAATTAACCTACAGACCTGTACGTTTTTGGAGTGTGGGAGGAAACTGAAGATCTCAGGGAAAACCCACACGGTCACGGGGAGGACGTACAAACACCGTACACACAACACCCGCAGCCGGGGTCGAACCCGGGCCTCCGTTGCTGCAAGCGCTGTAAAGTGCCTTTCCCACTGCGCCTAGTTCACGACTTCAGAAGAGTTTGCCGTCGACTCATACTTGCAGCATGGTCGACACAAAGTCCTAGGAAGTCTTTGTAACTCTTCTTCATGCTCGAGAATAGTCCCCGCGCAATCGAGGCCTCAGCTAGGTCATGGCATTTTTTTCAACATGCTGAAAAATGCCCGTGAGTAAAAAAAGGTCGCCATGGAAATAAAAATCAATATTTTTTTACTCGTAGGTTTAGATGAGGAAGGTTATAGTAGGTCGGCCTGCTTTCCCAGGTAATCAAAGGCAATCGAGGGTAGTCGAAGGTAAAGCTCGTTGAGAAAAAAGGTAAGTAAACCCACCAGTAATGTTAAATGCCAGATAAACCTCATTAAATGTTGTCAGGCTTCTTAAAAGTGTCTCCACTACCCCCCCTCTTCTCTCCGCTTTTCTCTCCCTCCCCCCCCTTCCGTGCTCTCGAAAGGACTTACCGTGCCAGCCGTCTTTTATGTTCCTGTTCATCACGGGTGTGAATTTCTGACAGCGCTCCCCCGCTTTCCCTGGCCCCCGCCTTTGCGATGTGTTTGTGTGACTGTGTGTGCAGACGGTCGATCCGGCTCGCGGTTTCATCGCTGACGGTCGATCCAGCTCGAGGTTTTTCAGGCGAGTGCCCTCGAGCTTGAAGGTCGAAGACAGTTGCTGAAAAGTCGCGTCAGTGGGACAGGCCCTTCAGGTAGCAACTCTACCGCTGCGCCACCGTGTATTCAGTGAACGGATAGGACCCATAAGGGATCCATCTTTATGTGGAACCACAGAGTATAGGTGAAGTCTGAAATGAAAACCTCTCCTCTGTGTAGGAAGGAACTGCAGAGTCTAGTTTACCCCAAAGCTAGACACAAAAAGCTGAGTAACTAAGTGGGTCAGGCAGCATCTCTGGAGAGGAGGAATGGGGGACATTTCGGGTCAAGACCCTTCTTCAGACTGAATAGATCAATGTTAGCTTGGGGAAGGTGACAACAAAGCAAACAGAGATACAATGTGATCGGGGACGGTCAGAATGGTCGGAGAACTGGGAAGGGGGAGGGATGGAAAGGGTAAACAGGGATTACTTGAAGTTAGAGAAGTCAAAATTCATGCCGCTGAGGTGTAAGCTGCTCAAGCGAAATATGAGGTCCTGTTCCTCCAATTTGCACTGGGTAATTCCAGGGCTCAGAACCTAATGTAAGTCATAAAGAAGGTATGGGGAAGTAAAGCTGAGGCACAGGACTGCTGTACACTTGCACAGCGGGAAGCGCTTTGTTTGGAAAAGCATTTATTTCGAGAGGACGAGAATACAAAAAACATGGGTGTAATGATGAGGCTTTATATGGTGCCAATTATTTGGATAATTGCGAGCAATTAGCTCCTCAGCAGATAGCCTCATACCTGAAGAAGGATGTGCTGGTGCTGGAGAGGATCCTGAGGAGATTTACTAGAATAATCCCAGGAATTAGTGGGTTAAGATATGATAACCATTTGACGCCATGGGCCTCTACTCGCTGGAGTTTAGAAGAATGAGGGGGGACCTCATTGAAACTTACTGAATCAGTGAAAGGCCTGGATAGAGTGGATATGGAGAGGATGTTTACCCTAGTGGAAGAGTCTCGGATCAGAGGCCAGAACCTCAGAATAAGACGTACCTTTAGAAAGGGGGAATGTTGTTAGTCAGAGGGTGGTGAATCTGTGGAATTAATTGACAAGTCAATGGACATTGTTAAAGTGTAGATTTCTACTCCACCGTTCAATCATGGCTGGTCTATCTCTCCCTCCCAACCCCATTCTCATGCCTTCTCCCCATAACCCCCGACACCCGTAATAATCAACAATCCATCTATCTCTGCCTTAAAAATATCCATTGACTTGGCCTCCACAGCCGTGGCAAAGAATTCCACAGATTCACCACCTTTTGATGAGATAAATTCCTCCTCATCTCCTTCTTAAAAGAATGTCCTTTAATTCTGCGGCTGTGAACTCTGGTCCTAGACTCTCCCACTAGTGGAAACATCCACTCCACATCCACTCTATCCAGGCCTTTCACTATTAGGAAAGTTGCAATGTGGTCCTCCCTCATCCTTTCAAAATCCAGTGTCGTCAAACGCTCATTATATGTTAACCCGCTCATTTCTGGGATCATTCTAGTAAACCTCCACTGGACCCTCTCCAATGCCAGCAAACCCTTCCTCAGATGTGGCCCCTATGTGTTATGTTGAGAAGGAGGCAGCTTCGAGGAAGGAAGGTTCGATGTGAAAGGCTATGGGCAGATGGGGGAGGAGAAGGACGAGGAATTAGAACGAGGATTTGTGTATCGGTTGAGTGAAACACACTGGAAAACAGCTGGAAATTTTCTCAGTTACTTGTTGGAAGGGAACCAGTTCATCACATTTGGCATTTTTTTCTTTAACTTTTCTCCAGTACTTTTCCCTCCCGCTGCATCTTCCTTCCAATTCACTGGTGACAGCTTCTCGTTGTTGGTGATCTTTTCTCTGAACTCTGCCTTCTTCTTCACAGCTGTCAGTGCCTGAATCCGCTCAATGAAGCCGGGCTTTGCCTCGTCTTTCTCAGCCTGAATCAGGAGGTCAATGTAAGCCGGGGTGGACAACGGGTTTGGTCTCAGGGCTATTTCTTCAAGTCGTCTAGTGCCCTGGGATAATTCTTGAATCAGCTCCAATACTTTGTTCTCCACCTCAGCAAACTCCTGCTCAAGTGACTCCATAACCCTCTGTTGACTCATCTTCTCACCGTATATCTTCCCACACTTTTCCTTCAGTTCGTTGTAGGTCCTCTTCTCCTTTTTTGTTACACAGACATACCTGTACTTTTCCCTTTGGTGTTTTCGCGAGGCGCACTTTCCCGGACAGACTTTACAATTTCCCCTCCCATCCATTGATGAACACCAGTATTTGAAAATATAACCTGCAGATTGACAGGGGTCGTGACAACTGTATTCACAAACCGTACAGTTGTTTACTGATGGCGCGTTGCTGCCTAGTTTCCTCTTTTCTTTAACAGTCACATCAACCTCGTACTCAAAATCTTTATTTTCATCCAGATTGGACTGGTTTTGGTTCAGAACTTGTTGGGATTTCTTGAGCTCCTCTAATTTTGTCAGCCCTGCTTGGAGCAGAGGCTGCAACCCGGCCACTACAGACTCCAGCTGCCTACGTTCCTGCAGAACTTCTTTGGTCAGGCACAGGCTCCTCGCCTGCATCGTGCTCAGAGCTGCGAAGAACTTCTTCATACTGTTTGTCCCCATCTTCCACAACATCTGGTCAAAGTCATTATCTTCTTCCCCGCTGTCGTCAGATGTCCCCTCGTCACCAGAGGTCGGACGCTGGGCATAAATGGCAGAATTGTTAAACTTGAAGTGTACTGGCAATCCGTTTTTGTCTTTGGGGCAGGGTACCTGGTCGGCTTTCAGGGCTTCCAGAACTGCGGGGTGCTGCCTGTCTGCGAACGTCACCAGTATCTGAATGTTCTCTGCAACATCTTTGCCAAAAATGGAAAGGATGGAATCGAAGACGTGTTTCTGTGTCGGTGTCAGGCGAGCCAGGGAGGCTTGGGCGACAAAACAGACCGCGTCGATCTGATCAACGCCATGTGGGGAAGAGAAGAACTCGCGGATGTGGTCAATGATCTGTCGATCCCGGCTGGTGTCCCCGAACCCTGGCGTGTTCATGATAGTCAGAGAGCAGTCGATGTTAAACCCTGCCTGGTGGTGGAGATAATAGGCAGTGATGGAGGAGGTCTGGCTTTCTGCCTGGGATTTTCCTGTCTCCTCCTGTATTAACTGGAATCTGAAGTTGTCCCCACACTCCACGCCCAAGATGTAGTTGATCATCCGGTTAATGAGGGTTGTCTTTCCTGACCCAGTTGCCCCCAGCACCATAATTGTCTTCATCTTGTGCATAGTGGTGGGCTTTCCTAAGGAGCATTTCACAAGCTGCTTGGACTGATTAAACACCTCCCTTTCTAGGTTGAGCTTGTAAATGGAAGGGTTTCCTCTGGATATTAATTGAGCTTGTTTGAGAAGTTTCAGGGCAATTCTCTTTGGTCCATCTGAACTATAGTGGCATTGTGTGTCTTTTGTCTGAAGCTGCTCCCATGATCCTTCCAATGTGTTCAACGAAGGTTCTTCCTTGTATTCATTCCTGTAATTAAATACGTCGGCTCCAATCTGACTTGGTCCGTCCCCGGACAGTGTTGGTTTGGGTGAACGATCCTGGAAGACCGGTTTACCAGGTGGACTTGTCGGCTGGGTGGAGACCTCGTAGATCTCACTGGCCTTGCTGACCCCTACCTTGGTCACTACTCTGTATCGGATGTGATATTCCTGGTGTGCCTTCAACCCAGATATTGTGAAGGAGTGGGATGTGTCAGGTGTATCTAGTATTGTCCATTTCTCCTGCTGGCTACCTCGATACTCTACCTTGTAGCCCACAATCTCATCAGAACCGCATGTGGGTGGCTCTAACTGCAGCGTCACACTGTTGTGTGTTGTCCCACTCGCTGTTGGTCTCTCAGGCTGAGACGGGGGTTCAAAGCAGCAGCTCCTCACAATCCCTCCCTCGTATAGGTAAATAGACGCACCCACGTTACTGTCATCCTGTGCGGATCCAACAAGGAATTTTACTTTCTCGTCCCCACTGTTGGCTGTGGCAAAATCCAGGAACAGTCCGGATCGTTCCTTCATCAACTCGGTTATGGACGATAAGTGAAACCAGCGCTCGCTGTGTTGTGTTGTACAGGCTCCGTCATCAGGAGGTGGCATCTGCATTTTCTCTGCTGTGAGAGATTGGAGGTAATTGATTGCCTCCGTCAGGTAGAAATCCTCCAGATGCAGTGTTGTGAATGTGAAGCAGACCACGTAGTCTGTTACTGGACCCATCAACACTTCATGCAACTCTCTCCTTGATTTCACAACAGGTATGTCTTTCATTATCCTGATGCAAAGTCCCACAACCATCATCTCCCATTCCGTGTCATCCAGCCATGTGGTCAGTGCTTGGTGTTTAAATGGTGACTGCTCCCTGTTCTTCAGTATGTCCGCCAGCAACCCTTCCTCCTTCCCGCCACCCCGAATGGAAGGCAAAACTCTGGCTAAGGTCCCTTGGAAAACCAGTTTGTACTGCAGACACATCTTTCGGAATTGAAGTATCCTGTCCTGGATCTCAGGAAACTGAACTGCGACACTGTCTTTCATCAGGTCATTGCACCTCATCACGGCCTCACTGAGCTGTTCCAGGACACACTGACAGCTATTGACCAGTCCCACGCTGATCTCCCTCACCAACTGAGCAGCTTTGGTGTCCAGTTTATTGAGCGGATAGAGCCAGACTGTGACGGGCACTGAATGTTCTCCACCTGAGCCCAGCAGGTGTGGGAGGGTTGCGTAGATATTGATGGCATCTCGGTAGGTGGTGGGATTGTTGTTCAGTGAGAAGTCCCCGTAAAAGGTGCAGCTAAACTTCTCGGCCTGAGAGCTCTGTTCTTCTGTCATTTCTAGGGAGGCCTCTCCCTCGATCGCAATCTGAGGTAGATGTTTAATCCTCGCCTCCATGTTGCCCTGAATATTCTGTACGTTCTCTGCTGAAGAAGCCATTTGATCAAACACAAAGAAGGCCTGGGCCCCATACAACACTGCTGTAATGACATGGGTGGCTGAGCCCTCATCAAACACACTCGGGTAGGTAATATTCTGACTCCCTAAGTGACTCATTGTCAGTTGTTCAAACCTGGTTGTTGCTTTGTACTGAAGGGTAACTCGTGCTTGTTGCTTTGATTCCTTTGTGTCTCTGAGAAACTTGGCCGACCCTTTCACCTCCACTAACCCACCCAGGAAACTCGCCTTCAGTGACCCTGACACATTGAGGGCAGCGGCTTTCTTCTCCATGGAGTCTGATGCAATGATGTGAAACTCAGTGCTGGGCTGGTCATGATGGTCAAGGTTGCTCTGCAGTGTCTGCAAGTCCCACAAGGTGACGCCTACAGGATAAATCAGCGATCAAAACTGTTAATGTTGTGAAAATGACTCAAAGTGAATAATATTCATTCAGTAGATTCAATCTCAGTACAGGCTGTATCTTGGGCTGAAAGTAAAACACTCTACACTCACTAGACTGATCACATGAGCAATAGGTGCGGCTTGGTGACACAGCGGTAGAGTAGCTGACTTAGAGCGCTTACACCGCCAGAGACCCGGGTTAGATCCTGACTACGGGTGTTGTCTGTGCAGAGTTTGTACATTCTCCCCGTGATCGCGTGGGTTTTCCAAGAGATCTTCAATTTCCTCCCACATTCCAAGAACCACACTCCAATGACGTACAGGTTTGTAGGTTAACTAGCTTGGTAATTAGCTTTAACATTGACACTGGAGTGTGTCGGATAGGGTTAATGTGCAGGGATCGCTGGTCGATGCGAACTCGGTAGGCTGAAGGACCTGTTTCAGCGCTGTGTCTCTAAAACTAAACTAAAATAGTAAGATTAAATGGGAACTTACCAGTTTGAAGTTTGATCTTTATTTTAAGGGGAGTTACGATGAGAGACTACGTGAAGAACCCCGTCCAGCCACAAGTACATCAATCTTCAAAGCAGCGGAGTGAAATCACAGGTAATAGTGACTGAAGTATAATAGTAAGATAACAGAAGACTAGAACTACCAGATGATATTTATGAGGGTTGGGAGCGGAGGGCACGTAGTCCCTCATCGTAACTCCTCATAAAATAAAGATCAAACTTCAAACTGGTAACTTCTCATTTAATCTTACTATTTTAATTCAGAGTCACGTGAGTGACTGCGTGAAGATTTCAAAGCTCTGATTTCATGCCGCAGACCCAAATCCGGCGTCTCACTGCATTGATTGACTCAAATAGTTAAATAATCAATAATGCATAAATCATAATATTGTTTAAATGAATTAACAGTTTATTTACAAAGAAAAACAATAGCAACCCCTCTATCTCAGGGGGAAACTATATAACAGAACTTAAAACAGGCTCAGCAAATACCCCCAGCCTTGCAATTGGCTTATGATAGAATTCCTGGAAGGTCAGCTCACTGGACCACCCTGCGGCCGTGAGGATATGGTCTATAGGGTACGTCCATCGCCCTGGCCGTGGAAGTTGATGCCGCCCTGGTGGAATGAGATTTGAATTTATCAGTATCAATCCCAGCACTTCCCAGAACCTGCTATAGCCACCTTGAAATTGTTTGCACCGACACCTTATTGTGTGGTTTTTTGTAGCTAATAAATAATGAGGACTCTGTTCCTCGTAGGACTCTGGTAGCCTCAACGTAATGAGACAAATATGACACTACACACAGACGAGCATCTGTTGGGTATGCTGTAGAAACAATCTTACATCAATCTTACATCTACTCTGTTTGAGCAGATCATAAACATAAAAAATGATGGCATCTGACAGAATACCTGCATTCTGTCTAGCCGTAGCTTCTGCAATGTCTGCACATGTTGGGCTGATACCAACGCCATAAGCATCACCACCTTCGTGGTTAGTTTGGCTAGAGATAGGCTCGTAACAGGAGTCCACTGGCGAAGGATCATAAGAACTTCGCTTACATTCCAAATACCCAAATACCTGGGTTTAGGAAGATTAGAATTAAAAACTCCCTTCATAAATCTAGAGACTAACGGATGTGTCCCTACTGATGCAACTCTGAACTCATGGGTAAATAAGAAGACAGAGCACTTCTGGCTGTATTAATCGCACTATAGCTTAATTTTTGATCGAAATAAAGAGTGGACAAAAGCTCCAGTACATCTGGGATGCCTGCAGTCTGATATGAGATAGTCTGCTGTAGGCAGAATACCTCCCACTTCCTTATCGAGGTGATGTACTGCTTCTGGTTACTATCCCTGCAGGCAGACGTTAGAACATACACGGTACAATCAGACAGTCCTCTCCCCACGTATGGCCTCCTTAAAATCTGCAAATTAACAGATCAATACGATCATGTAAAGGATGTTGATCGCCAGTTACCGGGTTCACCAGTAGGTGTTTATGTTTGGGAATAATCATATGAGGCTGAATAGCCATCTGCAATACAAGAGGGAACCATGGCTGGGTAGGCCAATCGGGCACTACCAACACTCCTGAAGCGGAGTCCTGCTTGATTTTTTTTGCAGGCATCGACTGATGAGACAGAATGGGGGAAATGCATATACAAACATTCCACCCCAATGCAGCGAGAATGCATCCACCCCTGCTACGCCTGGATCTGGTTCCCATGAAACATATCTGGGCAACTGATGGTTTGGTCTAGATGCAAACAAGTCAATATCTGGCATTCCATATTGAGCAACCACCTGATTAATTATGTCCTGATTAAACATCCATTCTATGTTGTCATTGAATTGGCATGACCTTGTGTCTGCCACTGTGTTGAATCTACCTGGTAAATATATTGCTGAAAGCCAGATGTTTTTGTCAATGCACCAGCCCCAGATATGATTAGCCAATCTGTCACAAGATTGTGCTTGACTCCTCCCATGTGGTTGACATATGCCACTGCTGTAGTGCTGTCAATCTGAACCTGCACATGCAAGTCACTCCTGGCAGAGCAATAAGCTTTAAGCCCATAAAAGGTTCCCAAAAGCTCTAAATAATTGATCCCTCTTAATTGCAGAAGGGATGTCTGATCACTATTCCATCTGCCTCCACAACTGGAAGACATATCCGTAGCACCCCAACCCAGCACACTAACATCCGTCTGTAAGATTATGGAAGGTGGTTCAACCAAAACTTCCCTGGAACTTTTTGAGACATTTGTGATCCACCATTGTATTTCTGAAATTGCCTCTGCTGACAATCGCATGGGCCTGTCAAAGTGACCCGCATGTGTCCTCAGTGCCTGTTGTTTTGCTCGTTGTAAGTGTTGATAATGCAGAGGTCCAAACTGCACAGTTGGAAAAGCAGCCACCAATTTACTTGTCTAATTGAAGGTCGTTGCTCACTAAGGAGGTTGATACAATCTTCAATTAACTGCTGCCTTTTGTCCCTGGGCAAAATCACTAACATGTGACCCGAATTAATGGTAAAGCCCAAGTAATCAATAATTTTAACTGGTGATAATTTGGATTTATCTGGATGAATGATGAACCCCAAATGTTCAAAAGTGAGTTTAACAGTGGAAACAGATGATTCAGCAGCAGTCTGAGTCTTCCCGATAATTAAAATATCATCCAAATAGGCCATTACAACATGCCCCTGAGCTCGGAGTAGTCCTAAAACAGGTTACAACAATTTGGTAAATAATCTAGGAGCTGAAGTTAATCCATTAGGCAATGATTTGAATTGCCACAACTGACTCATCCAGGTAAACTTCAAATACCTCCTATCATCACAATGAACAGACACTGAGTAATATGCATCCTTCAAATCTATGCTGGCCATCTAACACCCTTTGGAAACCAGTAGAAAAGTTTCAATTTGAAATGCCTATAGCATACAAAGGGGTTCAAGCTTGTCAGGTCCAGAATTATTCTACATCTTCCAGTCTTTTTAGACCTAGGAAAAATATTTGACACAAACTGATGGTTTTGACGAACTGACTTCTCAATAACCCCTTTTTTGTGTAATGTGTTAAGTTCTGCCTGCATGTGCATATCCTCTTCTTATGAAAATATAAGTTTTCGACTTGGAACATGCTGACTGGGTGGACACACAGTAGGGTAACATTCAATTTTAACCCCCTCTATACTGCTCAGTATAAATGAATCTGATGTTGTCTACTGCCATTGTTTGAGAAACAAGTGAAATCTGCCCCCAATTTGAACATCTGTTTCACTTAATTTGTATTCCTTAGGAGCAAAATCTCTCACCTGCACATGTCCTGACTGCACTTGTTGCCACCGGCCCCTTGTAGGGAAATTCGTCCTTCCCCTCGTGCCTGTGGCAGGCTGCCAGCTCCGAGTGTGTGAGACTGAGTGACTCGTCCCTTCCCCGGCGTCTGTGATGGTAGCCCGCCGATAAGGAAAAACCCCTTTGCCTGGTTTGCCACTTGTCTTGATGAGGCCTATAGTTTTTACATCCTCATGCAGTTCTTTAACTCGCTCAGCGAGAACCTCGGCAAACAAAAGGTTAGGCGGTTTGTGCGCTGCTCGGCTTGCATAGTTATGCAAGTTTTTGGGTTGATGACTGGGCGTATAGCACTCCTCCTTATATTATTTATTTCAAAGAATGCACAGCACAGGAGTCCCAGCACATCCTGATGGGTTTCTGTCATGTGCCCCTTGTCTACAGTTGTTGCAAACACAGTGAGCCCTGCTTAGAGCAATTTGAGTACTTTTTTAAATTACAATTCCTGCGCCCTTGCTGAAACCCCCAATTATGTCCGTATAAGATGGTTCACCATCGGCACTTTCAACAATCCACAATTAATTGGGGCTTCATATTTTTTGGCCTCCTCATCCATTGCCAGCTCTAGAAGCTGATGAGAGAGCATGTATTGAATAGCTGCTGCCAATTCTTCCCCTAATGGCTCCCCTGCTTCTCTGGGGACTGCAAATCTTCCAGCTATATTTGGAATTAGCTCTAGTTCCACTCCCTTGTGGCTCTGCCCAGCCACTGATTCGGCCTCAGTGTATTGCTGAGCCGGTATACCCTCCTCTTCAAAGGATGGGTAGTCATGCAGCCCTATTTCAGGCACTGCTGGCACAGGCTCTCCAACAGCCTGGCGTGGGCACCACTGCTCCTCCCGGAGTGCGTCCCTATCGAGCATCTTCTCCAATAAGATCTCGATCTGGGAGAGCCGTGAGCAAACGGTCTCTCCTTGTGGAGGTAAAACCTCCAGGCCCGACTCTGGGTCAACGGGCCTATTAGATTTCGAAGTAGCCTTGCGCCCTACGCTGCTCACAGGCAGCGGATTTGGTGTCGCTAGCTCCCTTGCTGGCGACGGACTTGGTGACCTAGGCGTGCATCCGCTAACCGCACTCTCGCGGTCCTCCAACCTCTTCCCCCCGGATCACCTCGCCGTCACCTTTTTTTACTTTCTGCATCATTTTTAATGGTCTGAACGTTTACCGCCAACGCAGAAATTGAGCACAAGAAAAGTTTCAAACTTACCTTGCGTTTTAAACTTACCGCTTGGAGGAGCTCTGCTGCTCCAACCTGCCGACCTGCACCAATGCGTCTGACGTAATGACGCACGTGTGGTTGGACGGGGTTCTTCACGTAGTCACTCACGTGACTCCGAAGTAAAATACATTGCGTTCTACAGTACCTCAGCGGGTCAGGAGGCAATTCTGTAGAACATGGATAGGCATTGATTTGGATCGTCTTCAAATATTCTTCAAATATCAATGTTTAGTTTAGCGATATGGCGCGAAAGCAGGCTCTTCGACCCATCGTGCCCGCGATAACCAGCGATCCCCGCATACTAACACTCTCCTACACACACTAGGAACAAATTACAATTAACCTACAAAGCTGTACGTTCTTGGAGTGTGGAAGGTAAACCGGAGATCCCGGAGAAAACTCACGCAGGTCACGGGGAGAAAGTACAAACTCCGTACAGACACCACCCTTCACATTAAACCTATGTCTTCTTGTCCTTGATTCCCCTACTCTGGGCAAGAGACTCTGTGCATCTACCCAATCTAGTCCTCTCATGATTGTACACACCTGTATAAGATCACCCCTCATATCAACCCAGAGGTCATTTGAGAAAATCTTTCTTAAGTTGACATTCACTGAGTGGAAGGTATATCTGAATCCCACCACAACCAGACAAGGGTCACCAACGAGGAAGATGGTGGTTCAGGAACCACTGAACCACTATCTACCTCGTTGGTGACCCTTGGACTACGCTTGTTCGGACTTTGCTGGCTTGACCTTGCACTAAACGTTATTCCTTTATCATGTCTTAGGATTCACCTACTCTGGGCTCATGTGGCTTTTTTTTGTGAAGACATTTCAGTACCTGGGATCAAAGTGTCTGATCGGCAGTCATACAGCATTCCCAACTGGAAAGGCCGGCCCAGAGTGGCCAGTTGCAAGAACTCACTCATCACTAAACCGGAAGTGGACACTCAACAAAATCCAGTGATCTGAAACAGAAAAAGAAATACAATACGATGATGAATCCACTTTTTGGCTTTTACGGCTTTTAGAAGATGTGACCAAAAGGTTTAGTTAAGAGATACAGTGCAGAAACCAGCTCTTCAGGTCACCGAGTCCATGTCGTCCACGATCCCCTCACACTAACACTACCCTACACACACTAGGGATAATTTACATTTATACCAATCCAATTAACCGATAAACCTGTACACCTTTATAGTGTGGGAGGAAACCCACGCTGGTCACAGGGAGAACATACAAGCTCCGTACAGACAGCACCCATGGTCGGGATCTAACCCAGTGTAGATGTAGAGGGATGTTAACTATTGCGAATCACAGTATGATTTTCGTGTGGATGAAGGCCATTCTGCAAATTGAGTCCCCACTAGCTCTTGGTCCCTCATTTGCACCTTGAAAATTCCTTCCTTTCAGGAAGAACATTTCAGCCAGACATCAGTCGCGGAATGTTGCCGACTAGCCCGCTCCAGACTGTAGGAGTACGTGCTGAGGGATGCACTGAAGCTTGGTGCAGCCAACGCCAATGCTCGGTGGGGAGGGCCACTGTCTAGGGACCTTCCGCTGCTGGACATTGGGGGGCAGGGTCTGGTGGAATATATCAAACAAGGGAAGGGAAACAAGGTGAAGATCATAAGTGATAGGAGTAGAATTAGGCCATATGGCCCATCAAGTCTCCACCATTCTATCTCTCCCCAGTAACCCAATTCTCCTGCCTTCTCCATATAACCTTTGATACCCGTACTAATCAAGAATCTATCTCTGCCTTAAATATATACACTGACTTTGCCACTGGAGCCTTCTGTGGCAAAGAATTCCACAGATTCACCACCCTCTGACGAAAGACATTCCTCCTCAATTCCTTGGTATAAGAACGTTCTTTAATTCCATGACTGAGATATCAACATTATAAATCAATATCTCTCCCCCACCCTTCTGGATATTACTAAAACTGAAACGCCCATCCAAAGCGACAAACGCAGAGACCGAAGCGGGGCTGTGTTCTAACTGGAGCTTTTTTTTTGGATTTCAAAAACAAAGTGAAATCTATTGAAACATAGTACTGAAGAAGGGTCTCGGCTCGAAACGCCACCCATTCCTTCTCTCCAGAGATCGTACCTGACCCGCTGAATTATTCCAGCTTTTTGCCTAAACCAGCATCTGCAGTTCCTTCCTACACATTCTCCATGAAAGTTTCAGAACTACAGGGTTAAGGGTGTACGGGCAGAGGAGCAGCACATGCAAAAAATATGGGGAAACACGATAAGATGCCCAATTACCAAGTAAAATTGCAGAGAAAAACAAGTCTGTTCCAGGCATGATAAGAACCATTGCTTTAAATGTGGTGATGATAATGAAATAGGCATGGAATGTAACCTCCCTGCAGGTATATCGGTATGGCCTTTGTATCGGACCTTTGAGTGGGATTGCGAGGGACAATGAGTATGCAAACATACTCGGGGTTGCTCTCCCACTCCGTCATGCGAAATAAAGAGGAATTGTTACAATCTTAAAGTGACTAATGTGGATTGTTGTCTGATAGGAATGGAATGGAACTATAACATCTAGAGGATGGAACTATAACATCCAGAGACGCCGTCCGTCCCACTGAGTTACTCCAGCACCCTGTGTTTGTCCTTTGGTGGAAATCAGCATCTGCAGTTGCTGGCTATGCTTAACATGTACCCTCATCGCTCAAAGCCCTGCTGCTTCATGCTATAAAACCCAACACGCCATCAATACTTGCTTTACCCGATTGTGGTCTAGTGGAGACACTGCACCGTGCTGCAGCGGTAGAGTTGCTGCCTTACATAGAAACATAGAAACATAGAAATTAGGTGCAGGAGTAGGCCATTCAGCCCTTCGAGCCTGCACCGCCATTCAATATGATCATGGCTGATCATCCAACTCAGTATCCCGTACCTGCCTTCTCTCCATACCCTCTGATCCCCTTAGCCACAAGGGCCACATCCAACTCACTCTTAAATATAGCCAATGAACTGGCCTCAACTACCCTCTGTGGCAGAGAGTTCCAGAGACTCACCACTCTCTGTGTGAAGAAAGTCTTTCTCATCTCGGTCTTAAAGGATTTTCCCCCTTATCCTTAAGCTGTGACCCCTTGTCCTGGACTTCCCCAACATCGGGAACAATCTTCCTGCATCTAGCCTGTCCAACCCCTTAAGAATTTTGTAAGTTTCTATAAGATCCCCTCTTAATCTCCTAAATTCCAGAGAGTATAAACCGAGTCTATCCAGTCTTTCTTCATAAGACAGTCCTGACATCCCAGGAATCAGTCTGGTGAACCTTCTCTGCACTCCCTCTATGGCAATAATGTCCTTCCTCAGATTTGGAGACCAAAACTGCACGCAATACTCCAGGTGTGGTCTCACCAAGACCCTGTACAACTGAAGTAGAACCTCCCTGCTCCTGTACTCAAATCCTTTTGCTATGAAAGCTAACATACCATTCGCGTGCCACAGACTCCATCTACAGGTGCTGTCTGTATGGAGTTTACACGTTCTCCCTGTGACCTGCGTGGGTTTTCTCTGGGTGCTGTGGTTTCCTCCCACACTCCAAAGACGTGCGGGTTTGTAGGTTAATTGGCTTTGGTAAAAATTGCAAATCTTCCCTAGCCATTGTAGGATAGTGCTAGTATATGTGGTGATCGCTTGTTGGCGGCTGAAGGCCCGTTTCCACTCTGTATGTCTAAACTAAACGGAAAATGTGCAGCTAATTATGGTGCAAAGTTTTGAGCATGAAACTGTGAAGTTACTGTACACTGAGGCAAAGTGTGAAACTAAAATGAATTGCGGGAGCGGGAGAGAGGCGGCGATTAGCCGAGGCGCGGATCACGTGTGTGGTGGAGTTTAGTTCAGTTAAGGTGGGGTTAAGATGTGAGGTGAGGTGTGAGGTTTAGTTGAAGGGTGAGGTTTAGTGAGGTACTGTTTTTAATCACGGTTTAGGATTTAGGAGAAGTATGGTAGTGAGGTATCGTCGAGGTGAGGGATTTAGTGGGGCGAGGGGATTTGTCAAGGTGTAAGTGTGTAGGTGAGAAGTGAGCGTAGGTGAGGTAAGGAGAAGTGGGTGTCAGCTCAGGAAGGGAGACCGAGGTGCTGCTGAAGGAAACAAGACCACTGTCTTCTGTGGCAGAGAATTCCACAAATGCACAACTCTGGGTGATATCGTTTTTTCTCATCTCAGTGCTAGGCAAAGAGACATTTTTCCATGGTAACATTTTTTGTAAAAGATTTTTTTTTTTTGCTGTAGGAGGCCATTTATTGAAAAATAAGATTATTAAGGGTTTGGACATGCTAGAGGCAGGAAACGTTTCCAATGCTGGGAGAGTCCAGAACCTGGTGCTACAGTTTAAGAATAAGAGATAGGCCATTTAGAACAGAGATGAGGAAATACTTTTTCACACAGAGAGTTGTGAATCTGTGGAATTCTGTGAAAGGCAGTGGAGGCCAATTCTCTGGAGGCTTTCAAGAGAGAGATAGGTAGAGCTCTTAAAGATAGCAGAGTCAAGGGATATGGGGAGAAGCCAGGAATGGGGTACTGATTGTGGATGATCAGCCTTGATCACAGTGAATGGTGATGCTGGCTCGAAGGCCCAAATGGCCTACACCTGCAGCTATTGTCTATTGTCTATTTCATGAAATATATTCCTTTTCAGGGTTATTTCACTGCTTATGTGTTTGAAAAATTCCAAGCTTCTGTTTTGTAAACTACCAGCAGAAAGCTTGAGAATCACTTTATTTCAAATGCATGAGTTTCAGGGGGTGTTGCCCCTAGAACCCTCCGGGGGTTTAGCCAGCCTCCTGGACTCCCGACAAATACGTCCTACTTTTTTTCTGGAGGTGAATATCATGCTTCGTCCACATTGGTTAAATTTTTTGTGTCTAATGTATGGGAAACGGTTTAAAACAAATAATATTCATAATATAGTGTAATTCAAAGCAAAATAATAGTTAAAATAAAAGTTGAAAGGTTATTAAAGTATCATATAGGCTAGCTGTAAACAAAAATAAGTTCAAATTAAGTAGTTTCATTCCAAATATATTTAATATAAAATAATTATAAATAATTTAAAACACCATTAACAATTATGACAGAAATTAAAATTTGTGGTGATCTGTCATTGAACAACCCCAATGAACCCCAATGGTTACCCAGACTTCTTTGCTGGTTGCGAAGGGGCCCCCATAACAGTTCAAGCTTCAGGGCCCCAAAAATGTAGGTCAGCCACTGGGCAAAGGTCCATTGTTAGTGCTGTGGTCATGATGAACCCCTGCCTTTAGCACTAAAGCAACAACACACACACAGATTGATACACACCCCCACTGTACAGATACCCTGATACATGAGCAGAACACAAAGCGCTGGAGAAACAGGCAGCATCTGGAAATGGACACGACATTTTAGGTCATAGGGTAATAGAATGTTACAGTGTGGAAACAGGCCCTTTGGCCCAACTTGCCCACACCTGCTAACATGTCCCAACTACACGAGTCCCACCTGCCCGCCTTTGGTCCATATCCCTCCAAACCTGTCCTATCCATGAACCTGTCTAAATGTTTCTTAAAGAGTGGGATAGTCCCTGCCTCAACGACATCCTCCGGCAGCTTGTTCCATACACCCACCACCCTTTGTGTGAAAATGTCACACCTCAGGTTCCCATTAAATCACACCTCCCCCCCCCCCCCCCCCCCACCTTAAACGTATAAAGTTATGCCTATAAAGACTTTAAGTGATAGGAGAAAAATTAGGCAATTGGGATCATCAAGTCTACTCTGCCATTCAATCAAGGCTGATCTACCTCTCTCTCCTAACCCCATTCTCCTGCCTTTTCCCCATAACCCCTGACACCCGTGCGACCCATATAAACCTGCAAAGATGCAGATAGAACTGCCAATGCTGGGTTAAACCGAAGATAGACACAAAAAGTTGGAGTAACTTAGCGGGACAGGCAGCATCCCTGGATCGAAGGAATGGGAAATTTCAGGTGGAGAATCTTCTTCAGACTGAGCGTCAGGGGAGAGGGAGACACAGAGATAAAGAAGATTAAGGTGTGACAACGTGACAAAGGGGATGGAGATCATGGAACATGTAGAATAGATTGTTGTTAGCCAGTGACACCAAGGCAGAGAAAAAATGTAAACAGGGACAGGCAGACTGGTCGGAGAACTGGGAAGGAGGGAGGGGTGGTGAACAAGGGTTACTTGAAGATATCTAAGTTGCTCCAGCCCTTTATACATAAAAAGCTGGAGTAACTCAGCGGGACAGGCAACATCTCTGGATAGAAGGAATGGGTGACGTTTCGGGTCGAGACTCTTTTGTTGAATATTCCCGCATGTTTCGTTTCTTGTCCATTCCTGGGACATGAACCTGCATCACTCACCGATCGAGGAAGCGACCGTCCTCAGCTGTAGGGGGATTGCAGTGTTGGCGATGGGACGAATGGTCTTGCTTGGTGCTCCCCCCGGCACAATCAGTGCTGAGTGCAGACACAGAACCTCACTGGACCGACAACCTCCCTGGCTAGGAGCTGAGATGTACCGAGACTCCTTTCAGCAACATAATAATCGACTCCAACGCCCGCGGCGATATCTGCAGAGAAAGGCAATTTATTCTCCAGTGATGTCTGCACCGGAAAGTGGAATGAATTCCATGAAAATACACTTTGACGTTCGGTCTTAATGTGCAGAAACGATGAACCTGACCACAAATGAGGGTGGTGCACACCAGATGCAGCAAGCTGGCGTGAAGATAGGTTTTTTCAACTTTAAGTAACCCTTGCTTTGCCTCTCTCCCCACCTCCCTCCCCAGATCACTGATTAGTGTCACTATCCTGAGTGTCACCGAAATGAGGAAAGACCTTTTCACCAAGAGAGTTGTGAATTTGTGGAATTCTCTGCCACAGAAGGCATTGGCCAATCCATTGGATGTTTTCAAGAGAGAGTTAGAAGAAGGGTCTCAACCCGAAACGTCACCCATTCCTTCTCTCCAGAGATGCTGCCTGTCCCTCTGAGTCACTCCCACCTTTTGGGTCTATCTTCTGAGAGTTAGATTTAGCTCTTGGGGGGTAATGGAATCAAGGGATATGGGGAGAAAGCAGGATCGCAGTACTTATTTTGGATGATCAGCCATGATATTATTGAATGGCAGTGCTGCCTCGAGGGGCTGAATGGCCTACTCCTCCATATATTTTCTAGATTTATATGTCCATTTGATTAATTTGTGTAGGAAGGAACTGCAGAAGCTGCAGTTCCTTCCTACACTGAAGATAGATACAAAATGCTGGAGTAACTCAGCGTGACAGGGAGCATCTCTGGAGAGAAGGAATGGGTGATGTTTCAGGTGGAGACATTTCTTCAGACTGAGAGTCAGGAGAGAGGGAGACACAGAGATAAGGAAGGGCAAGGTGTGAAAATTATAGATCAAGTTAGGAAGGTGAATTCACTCTGAAGAAGGGTCTCGACCCGAAACATCACCCATTCCTTCTCTCCAGAGAAGCTGCCTGTCCCGCTGAGTTACTCCATCATTTTGGGGCTAACAGCAGTTCAGTTTAGTCACGAGATGCAGCGCGGGAAACAGGCCCTTCGGCCTAGATCACCCTGTACGTTAACACTATACTACACACACGAGGGCTAATTTACAATTATACCAAGCCAATTAGCCTACAAATCAGTATGTTTGTCGTATGGGATGAAACTTGTCTGGCGCAGTGAGGCAGCGACTCCACCATGCCACAGCGACGCAGTTGTGTGGGTTAAGTCACCCTCCACGCCCACAGTAATCGGTCAAGACTCAAGTTTCCTTCTTCATCAGTTTTTTGGAGCACGGTGGCGCAGCGGTAGAGTTGCTGCCTCACAGCGCCGGAGACCTGGGTTCAATCCCGACTACAGGTGCTGTCTGTACGGAGTTTGTATCATATCCCCGTGACCCCATGGGTTTTCTCTGAGATCTTCAGCCTCCTCCCACACTCCAAAGTTCAGGTTTGTAGGTTAGTTGACTTGCATAATTGTAAATTCTCCCCAGTGTAGAGTGGTGTTCATGTGCGGGGGTTGCTGGTCAGTAGGCCGAAGGGCTTGTTTCCGTGCTGTATCTCTAAACTGACAAGAAACTAACCATAAGAAAGAAAACTAGCAGATACCGCACAGTGGTTTGAGCTAATATAAAGCCACAGAGTTCAGAAATTGCAGTGAAAAACAGACAGTGGATGTTGGAACAAAATATAGATATAGATAAGTTAGATAGAACTCTTAGAGCTCTTAAAGATAGTGGAGTCAAGGGATATGGAGAAGGCAAGAATGGGGTACTGATTGTGGATGAACAGCCATGAATGGTGCTGCTGTCTCGAAGGGCCGATTGGCCTACTCCTGCACCTGTTGTCTATAAACAAACTGCTGGAGGAAGTCTGCAGGAAGGAACTGCAGATGCCAGTTTACACCAAAGATAGACACAAACTTATCGAATAGCAAAAGGCCTGGATAGAGTGGATGCAGAGAGATTGTTTCCACTAGTGGGAGAGTCACGGACCAGAAGGCACAGCCTCAGAATTAAAGAATGTTCCTTTAGGAAGATGAGGAGGAATTTCTTTCGTCAGAGGGTGGTGAATCGGTGGAATCTATTGCCTCAGAGGGCTGTGGAGGCCGTCAATGGATATTTCAAAAGCTGAGATAGATTCTTGGTTTGTACGGGCGTCAGAGGTTATGGGGAGAAGGCAGGAGAAAGGGTTAGGAGGGAGATAGATCAGCCATGATTGAATGGCGATGGGCCGAATGGCATAATTCTGATTCTAGCATTTATGAACATGCACTTTAAAATACTGGGAAATTAGCAGGTCGGGCAGCATCTCTGGAGCCGTTGAGTCATAGAGCATGGAATCAGGTCCTTCAGCCCATGTTGCTCCCACCAGCCAACATTTCCCATCTACTGGGCCTGTACTCAAGTGTAGAAAGATGAGGGGGAACCTCATGGAAATATACCAAAAGGCCTGGATCGAGTGAATGTGGAGAGGGTTGCAATGGCAAATTTTCAACTTTTCCAGTGTCCTCTTTTCCAATTACCATTCATACATAGGTAGAGTTGGAGTGATCTTACGCAGACCCAATAGTACAGATCTTCCGGTCGTTATTTCCAGTTTAGTTGGTTGTTTATTGTGGTAGTTGTACAAACAAAGGGATGAACGTACCAGGTTTTCCTAATTCTGCATGCAAGTCGTAGCTGGTTGCTCTGTCTGGTGAAAATTCTGGTCTGGTGAAAAATGTATGCGCTCCCTCTCTGTGTCTGCCCCCTATGCCCTTACACATACACCACCTTGTGCATCTAATGACCACCCACAAGTGTCCAAAATAATACTGCAAGATATATCTAAGCAAAATAATATGATATGCCGACAATAAACATAAATGGCTCCTACACACCGGCCCCTAATTGTCCTATGTATGTAATAAAACAATTACCAATAAATAATAAAAGGAGCTGTATACATTACACCAGCCCATTTTCCTTTACACATTTTTTAAAAAGGTACAGTGGCTTGCAAAAGTATTCCTACCCCTTGAACTTTTCCACATTTTATAACGTTACAACCACAAACGTAAATGTATTTTATTGGGATTTTATGTGATAGACCAACACAATGTGGTGCATAATTGTGAAGTGGAAGGAAAATGATACATGGTTTTCAAATTTTTTTACAAATAAAAAACTGAAAAGTGTGGCGTGCAAAAGTATTCAGCCCCTTTACTCTGATACCCCTAAATAAAATTCAGTGCAACCAATTGCCTTCAGAAGTCATCTAATTAGTAAATAGAGTCCACTTGTGTGTAATCTAATCTCAGTATAAATACAGCTGTTCTGTGAAGGCCTCAGAGGTTTGTTAGAGAACATTAGTGAACAAACAATGTTCCATGGGCATCATGAAGCACAAGGAACACACCAGACAGGTCAGGGATAAAGTTGTGGAGAAGTTTAAAGCAGGGTTAGGTTATAAAAAAAATCCCAAACTTTGGACATCTCATGGAGCACTGTTCAATCCATCATCTGAAAATGGAAAGAGTATGGCACAACTGCAAACCTACCAAGACATGGCTATCCACCTAAACTGATAGGCCGGGCAAGGAGAGCATTGATCAGAGAAGCAGCCAAGAGACCCATGGCAACTGGAGGAGCTGCAGAGATCCACAGCTCAGGTGGGAGAATCTGTCCACAGGACAACTATTAGTCGTGCACTCCACAAATCGGGCCCTTATGGAAGAGTGGCAAGAAGAAAGCCATTGTTGAAACAAAGCCATAAGAAGTCCCATTTGCAGTTTGCCACAAGCCATGTGGGGTACACAGCAAACATGTGGAGGAAGGTGCTCTGGTCTGATGAGACCAAAATTGAAGTTTTTGGCCTAAATGCAAAACGCTATGTGTGGCGGAAAACTACCACTGCACATCACCCTGAACACACCATCCCCACTGTGAAACATGGTGGTGGCAGCATCATGCTGTGGGGATGCTTTTCTTCAGCAGGGACAGGGAAGCTGGTCAGAGTTGATGGGAAGATAGATGTAGCCAAATACAGGGCAATCTTGGAAGAAAACCTGTTAGAGTCTGCAAAAGACTTGAGACTGGGGCGGAGGTTCACCTTCCAGCAGGACAATGACCCTAAACATACAGCCAGAGCTACAATGGAATGGTTTAGATCAAAGCATATTCATGTGTTAGAATGGCCCAGTCAAAGTCCAGACCTAAATCCAATTGAGAATCTCTAGCAAGACTTGAAAATTGCTGTTCACAGACGCTCTCCATCCAATCTGACTGAGCTTGAGCTATTTTGCAGAGAGGAATGGGCAAAAATTTCAGTCTCTAGATGTGCAAAGCTGGTAGAGACATACCCCAAAAGACTTGCAGCTGTAATTGCAGCGAAAGGTGGTTCTACAAAGTATTGACTCAGGGGGGCTGAATACTTTTGCATGCCAAACTTTTCAGATTTTTATTTGTAATAAAATTTGGAAACCATGTATCATTTTCCTTCCACTCACAATTATGCACCACTTTGTGTTGGTCTATCACATAAAATCCCAATAAAATACATTTATGTTTGTGGTTGTAATGTGACAAAATGTGGAAAAGTTCAAGGGGTATGAAAACTTTTGCAAGCCACTGTATGTACTATATGGTGGCATTTAATCCTCTTTAGTGATTCTTCAATCTTCTTCTCTTCCTCCTTTTTATTTTTATTTTGAGGGCCACCAGTACCTAGATCTCAGCTTCTTGGAGCAGGCATATCTTTGTTATCGGTCTTTCCAAGATGTTGTTTTAGGTCTGGTCGAACTGTGCGCACAAGACCTTGTGCATCTGGTATGGTCTCCAATATTCTGCCCATTAGCCAGGATCCTCGTGGTGCAGTGGAATCCGCCACAACAAGGTCACCTGGAGCAAAGCTTCTTCTGACGGTTGACCACCATTGTCATTCTTGGATTAGAGGCAAGTATTCTTGTGTCCACCATTTCCATACGAGGTCTGCCATATATTACACCTGTCTCCATGTTCGTTTAATGTACAAGTCTTCCTTTCCAAAGAGTCCAAGTAGTAGTATTAATTTGGGCTCCAACAGAAGAAGATGGTTTAGTGTGAGTGCTTCCAGGTCCATTGGATCATCAGAACTCTTGGTAATCGGTGGATCATTTAAAATTGCTTCAACTTCACAAATTAAAGTTTGCAATCCTTCATCATCCAGAACTTGTTGGTTAAGAACAGAGCACAGCACATTTTGAACCATGCTGATCAATCGTTCCCAAACACTGCCGTGATGGGATCCTACTAGGGGTTAAAGTACCACCTTATCCCTCGCTGAAGCATAGCACTCTGGATATTGTCCTGATTCAAGCCATTGAGTGCTTCTCTCAATTCTCTTTCCGCTCTGATAAAATTTGTACCATTGTCTGATCTTAAAGATGAAACTTGACCTCGTCGACAGCTGAATCTTCGTAATGCATGGATGCAGGCGTCTGTGTCAAGTGTAGATGCAACTTCAAGATATACTGCCCTGCTTGCCATGCAGGTGAAGATTACACCATACATTTTAACAATACTTTGTCCTCTCTTGATCTCTATAAGACCGAAGTAGTCTACTCCCACGTCTGTAAATGGAGGCTTGTCCGGCAGAATCCTCTCCAGGAGCCAGTCAGCCATTTTTTGTTCTCCATCTCTTCCCCGCTGTCGTTTACACACATCACAGTCCGTTATGACCTTTCTTGCAGCGGAGGTCGCTTTGATAATCTAGTATTTTCTACAGAGGTGAGACGGCATATGATTTCTTCTTCCATGTCCGAGTTGTTTGTGGATATTTCGTAACAGTAGTGTTGATATGTGAAGGTCCTTCGAAACAATAATAGGATGTTTGGCCTCTTCAGGCATCGCTGGTCTATTCAGACATCCGCCTACTCTCAGAAGTCCATCTTCCAGCACCTGATTTAGCTTGTACAAATGACTGCTTCTTTTGACACCATTTTTACCAGCTTCTAATACTGATAGTTCTTCTTTGATTCCTTGTCTTTGGCTGAAAGAGATGACTACGCTTTCTGCTTGGAAAAGTTCTTCAGGGCTCCCTCCCCTCCCCACCGGCCTCCGCCAAGCCCTGCCTGAAGCCGTCCCCCTCCCGGGCTGTAGAACGCTCCCCCCACCGTGCCCCCCCCCCCCCCCCCACCCAGCTGCAGAACGCAACAAGAGACGCAACAAGAAAGAATAGACTGAATAAATCTCATCTATAACATTTAACATGTTGTTATATTTTAAGAGCTATTCACATTTTAAGCTTTAATAAATCAATTTTCCGCATGCCGTGCCTGTCAGCTGCGCCTGCGCAGTAATACCTGCCTGTTGTACGTCACAATGGGCACCCAATGGGCAGGAATGGCTACACCGCCGGAGAGCCGCTAAGAGTGGGTGGGGGGGGGGATGGAGTGAGTGCGTGGGGGGGGGGGGGGGGGGAAGGGCAAGGAGCGGAGTGGGGGTGGGATGAGGGGAGGAGGGGGAATCAGGGGCATCACAACGGGAACCCATCAGCCGTGCCTGCGCAGTTGACGGCTATGCGTGAGTGGTAGAATATTGTGTTGGGGGACCAGGCCTCCCGTGTGACAATAGGACCCAACGGGTCCCACTTAGTCTAGTACATTAAAAAAAGGTCAAGCTAAAATGTTGTAATATACAATTCCCTGTCCTGGGTATACAACTTTAGTAAAGTTGTGATGGGTTTGGAAGGGGCGAAGAATAAATGTAATAACATTATATTAGGGATGGAGGGCTTCAATCATGTGAAAAGACTGGAGTAGCTAGGTAGGGGTTGCTTTAGGAACAAAGGGGGTTACCAGTAAGTCTGACTGAAATATTCAAAATCATAAAAGGTACAGAGAAACTAGATAAAGAGAGTCTGTTCCCAATGGTGCCGGCATTGGAAACCAATTCAAAGAATGAATGTGACGAGCAAAAGAACAGAAAGTGACCTAAGGACTTATTTTATGTACACAGCAGATGGGTGTAATGTACATTTCTCTGCCAGGGTCAGTGAGAGGAGATTCAATGGCGGCTCGGTGGCGCAGCGGCAGAGTTGCTGCCTGACAGCGCCGGATCCCCGGGTTTGATCCTGACTACGGGTGCTGTCCACACGGAGTTTGGATGTTCTCCCCATGACCATGTGCGTTTTCTCCAAAATCTTCGGTTTCCTCCCACAGTCCAAAGACGTACAGGTTTGTAGGTTAATTGGTTTGTATAAGTGTAAATTGTTCCTAGTGTGTGTAGGATAGTGTTAGAGTGCAGGGATCGCTGGTCGGTTTAACTCTGTGGTCCAAAAGGCCTGTTTCTGTGCTGTATCTTTAAACTAAACTAATTGTATTGTTCATAGGTGACTGGAGGAATATCCATAGGAAATAATTTGGAGGGCTGTGGGGAAACGAGTGAGATTAGCTGGATTAATAAAACAATAAATTATTAATTGGCCAAAAGGCTTCCTTCAATGCTTTTACCTTTCAGAGATTCAGTGAACTATATTAACTCAGCTCATGTCTGTCTATTACGGTGCTGATTTATACAGGTTGTATTCAATAGAAAGTGTTCACAATGATTATCCCAAAAATAATTAATAAGAGAGATTATCATGAAGAGTTAAATTGTAATCTTGCTTGATGGAGCTGATGGGATTTTTGGCGATACAGGTATACGTTCCGCAGTCACTGATAAAACTATGTTTGATAACAAGTGTCCTGTTCTCTTCTGTAAGTTCGTGATGCTGGGAAATTTCCCCTCCATCTTTCCACCATTGATACTCAGTAGGATTTCCAGTGACGTCACATCTGAGATTGACGAGGAATCTCAAGGACCTGTTGTCTGCCAATATCGAAACATCTGGCAGTTTTTCTGTAGAAGAAAAAAATTGTTGCCGAACTATAATATTCCTGCCTTGACTCAGAATGAATTTCTGCTCAGTTACATTGCACCAAATGTTTACAAATGGACGCATTTCTTTATGTTCATATACACAAAGATATACATGCAAATATAGAAATTAAGAGCAGGATTAGTATTTCAACCGGAAGCCTGAACTGCCATTGAATGAGATCACAACTTATTGTAACCTCAACTCCACATTCCTGTCTACCCACAGTACTAATATACCCCGTGCTTATTCGTTACCTGCTCAGCTGTCTTAACAATATTAAAAAACTCAAATCCTCTACCTCAAAAGCGAAAATAGATGCGCAGAGACCCAGTTCCCTGAACTTGGTAGGTTTAAGGATGATGGTGTTGAATTCAGAGCTGTAGTCTATGAACAACAGGCTGATGTATGTGTTTTTATTCTTTATGTGGTCCAGTGCAGAGTGGAGAGCCAGCGAGATCTCACCCCACGTTGATATATTGTGGTGGTGCGCAAATAACAATGGGTCCAGGTTCCTGCCAAGGTAGGACTTGATATGAGCCATAACCAACGTCTCAAATCACTTCTTCACCATGGACCTTAGTACCACCAGTCAGTGGTCATTGAGGCACTTCTGAATTGCTCTATCACCTTGCTCTTATGACTACCCTTTGAAAGCAGGTGGGAACCTCAAACCTCAGTAATGTGGTTGAAGAGGTGGAAGATTGCAACCTTCACGTGGTCCGCCCTGTTTCGACTAATGCAATCAACTCGACGTGCACAAACGGAAGATCAAATAGAACAAGTCGTCCGCCACACGAAAGAGGTTGAAGATGTCCGCAAAATCTCCTGCCAGTTGGTCCACACATGGTTTGAGAATGTAACCGCGTACCATCAGGTCCAGATGCTTTCCGAGGGTTAACCCTCCTGAAGGATCTTCTGACATCGGCAACTGGGATTAAAATGCCATCATGAGTTACGGGACGGCGCATTAGTGTTCACCCTATTGAAGCATGTGTAGAACGCATTGAGCTCGTCCAGGAGTGACGCCTCACTCTCGTTTGAGCTGCCACTTGATTTTGCCTTGTAGGAACTACAGCTGTCGAATGTCCATCTCGTCTTCCAGTTTAGAGCCAAAGTCCCCTTTAGCCTTTTTGATGGCCTTACAGAGGTTGTATCTGGACTTCATCTACGAATCTGCGTTGCCAGACTTGCATGTCCAAGATACGATCCTCATAAGATTGCGGACCTCCTGGTTCATCCAAAGATTCTGGTTGGGGAATTCTCGGAATGACTTTTGTGGGAACACGCTCTTCCACATATGCTCTTATGAAGCCGGAAACAACCGTGGCGTGTTCATTTAGGACCATTACCAAGTCCTTGAACATCGCAGTCTACCAATTCTAAACATTCCTGCAGTCATTCCTCTGCCTCTCCTGACCTCGAGTTCAACCCTGGACTTACTACGGCTCAAGGTAACTGAAATGTCCTTTCATCAGGGGCGCCGGAGCGATGGCTGCCCTGCCGGCAGTCTGTTCATTTTTTCATTCATTTTGTTATTTTTAGTGTTTCTTAAAAGTTTGTTTTAATGTCCTTCGGTTTGTTTTATGTGGGGGAGGCGGGAGGGTATCGGGGGAATTTTTTTTCAAGTTCTTACCTTGCCGGAGATGTGATTAATTTTCGGATCACGTTCAACCAGTTTGACTCTCCTCCTGATTAAGTTTTATCTTTGTATGCCTCGTTGCCACCTTCCCCGAGCTAACAATGATCTATACCATTTTCCTTGGCTTTCGTCCCATTTGATCTTTCCTTTCCACACCTTACCCTTCCTTATCTCCGTGTCTCCATCTCCCCTGACTCTAAGTCTGAAGAAGGGTCTCGACCCAAAACATCACCCATTCCTTCTTTCCCGAAGTGCTGCCTGTCCCGATGAATTACTCCAGCAATTTGTGTCTACCTTCCATTTTGTTTAAATAAATCAATATGGATTGTATTCTTTCTCTTCAGCATGTTAAGTGGATGGCAAACTATTTATTAGAAGTTTAAACCGTCATTCTGCTGAATGTTTTTCACTCTAAGTATAGGAGCAAGGTCCTACTGCAGTTGTACAGGGCCTGGTGAGACCACATCTGGAGTATTGTGTGCAGTTTTCATCTCCTAATTTGAGGAAGGACATTCTTGCGATTGAGGGAGGTCAGCGTAGGTTCATCAGATTAATTCCTGGAATGGCGAGACTGACATATGATGAAAGAATGGGTCGACTGGACATATTCACTGGAATTACGAAGGGTGAGAAGGGATCTTATAGAAACGTAAAATTCTTAAGCAATTGGACAAGCTAAATGCAGGAAAAATGTTCCCGATGTTGGGGGAGTCCAGAACCAGGGGGTCGCAGTTTAAGGGGTAGGCCATTTCGGAGTGAGATGAGGAAAAGCTTTTTACACCCAGAGTTGTGAATCTGTGGGATTCTCTGCCACAGAAGGCAGTGAAGGCCAATTCACTGGATGTTTTCAAGAGAGAGTTAGATGTAACTCTTATGGCTAACTGAATCAAGGGATATGGGGAGAAAGCAGGAACTGGTTGTGGATGATCAGCCAGTGATATTGAATGGCGGTACTGGCTCGAAGGGCCGAATGGCCTACTCCTGCACCTATTTTCTGTGTTTCTGTTTCTCTACTGCGGCACGCTGACACAACGGTAGAGTTGCTGCCTAACAGCGCTTACAGCTTCGGAGACCCAGGTTCGATCCCGACTACGGGTGCTGTCTGTACGGCGTTTGTACGTTCTCCCCGTGACCACTTGGGTTTTCTCCGAGATCTTTGGTTTCCTCCCACACTCCAAAGATGTACAGTTTATAGCAGGTTAATTGTCTTGGTGTAAGAGTGAATTGTCCCTAGTGTGTGTAGGGTAGCGTTAATGCACAGGGATCACTGGTCGGCATGGACTCGGTGGGGCGAAGGGCCTGTTTCTGCGCTGTATCTCTAAATTAAAACTAAACTAAAAAGCAATAAACATTTTAAACAGTTTTGTTTGTTTTACTGTCGTGTTTAAAAATGGAGTAGTGATAATCATTTTGGACTGGACAGTTAATTACCGTCGCACCCATCACCTCTCACCAAGTGACAATGTCCAGTCCAGTAAATCTAGGGTGAAACTCATTTTGTGAAGACTTATAAGTTTATAAGACATAGGAGCAGAATACGGCCATTTGGGCCAACGAGTCTGCTCCGCCATTCAAACACGGCTGATCTATTTTTCCCTCACAACCCTATTCTCCTGCCTTCTCCCCAAACCTTTGGTGTAGTAACTAATTAAGAAACTATCAATCTATGTTGTAAAATAATCCAATTGACTTGGCCTCCACTGCTGTCTGTGACAATGAATTCCACCCTCTGGCTATAGAAGTTCCTCCTCATCTCCATTCTGCAGGTATGCCCTTTTATTCTGAGGCTGTGCCCTCTGGTCCTAGGCTCTCCCGCTAGTGGAAACATCCTCTCCACATTCATTCTATCCAGGCCTTTCAATATGTTTCCATGAGGTTACCCTCATCCTTCTACACTCGAGTACAGGCCCAGTAGATGGGACATGTTGGCTTTTGGGAGCAACTTGGGCCGAAGGGCCTGTTTCCATGCTATATGACTCAATGGCTCCAGCGATGCTGCCCCACCTGCTAAGTTCACAGTATTTTAACGTTCATGTTCATAAGTGCTAGGAGCAGAATTAGGCCATTTCGGCCAATCGTCATTCAATCATGGCAGATCTATTACCTCCTACCCTATTCCCCTGCCTTCTCCCCATAACCTCTGACACGCATACTAACTGGAAATCTATCTATCTCTGCCTTAAAAATATCCATTGATGGCCTCCACAGTCCTCTGAGGCAATGAATTCCACAGATTCACCACCCTCTGACTAAAGACATTCCTCCTCATCTTCTTAAAGGAACGTACTTGAGTCTCCCACTAGTGGCAACATCCTCTCCACATCCACTCTATCCAGGCCTTTCCACTATTCAGTAAGTTTTATGTCTATCTTTCGTGTAAACCGACATCTGCAGTTCCTTCCAGCAGTTTGTTTGTCGACAATAGATTTCAAGTCAGCACCGCCATTCAGTGTGATCATGGCTGATCATCCACAATCAGTACCGTTCCTGCCTTCTCCCCATATCCCCAGACTCTACTATCTTTAAGAGCTCTGTCTAACTCATCTATATCTATATTTTGTTCCAAAATCCACTGTCTGTTTTTCACTGCAATTTCTGAACTCTGTGGCTTTATATTGGCTCAAACCACTGTGCAGTATCTGCTAGTTTCCTATTCTATGTTGAGTTGTTTTCAGTTTAGTGATACAGCACGGAAACAGGCCCTTCGGCCCACCGAGTCCGCACCGACCAACAATCCACGCACATTAACACCACCCTACACACACGAGGAACAATTTACATTTATGCCAAGCCAACCAACCCACAAACCTGAACGTATTTGGAGTGTTGGAGAAGACTGTAGATCTCAGTGAAAACCCATGCGGTCACGGGGAGAACGTACAAACTCCGTACAGACAGCACCTGTAGTCAGGATTGAACCCAGGTCTCTGGTGCTGTGAGGCAGCGACCTACCTCTGCGCCACAGTGCTCCAAAAAATGAAGAAACTTGAGTCTCGAACGATTACTGCTGTCGTGGAGGGAGACTGAACTGCGCGGCACGGTGGCGCAGCGGTAGAGTCGCTGCCTCGCAGCGCCAGAGACCCAGGTTCAGTCCTGACTACAGGTGCTGTCTGTACGGAGTTCGCACGTTCTCCCCGTGATCAGCGCGGGTTTTCTCCAGGTGCTCAAGTTTCATCCCATACGACAAACGTACTGATTTGTAGGCTAATTGGCTTGGTATAATTGTAAATTGTCCCTCGTGTGTGTAGTATGGTGTTAATGTACAGGGTGATCGCTGGTCAGCATGGACTCAGTGGGCCGAAGGGCCTGTTTCCGTGCTGTATCTCTAAACTAAACTACGGTTAGGCACAAAATGCTGGAGTAACTCAGAAGGACGGGCAGCATCTCTAAGAGATGGAATGGGTGGTGTTTCGGGTCGAGACCCTTCTTCAGACTGACTTCACCTTCCTGACTTGATCTGTAATTTTCACACTTTACCCTTCCTTATCTTTGTGTCTCCCTCTCCCCTGACTCTCAGTCTGAAGAAGGGTCTCAACCTGAAACATCACCCATTCCTTCTCTCCAGGATGCTCCCTGTCCCGCTGAGTTACTCCAGCATTTTGTGTCCATCTTCAGTGTTTACCAGCTTCTGCAGTTCCTTCCTACACAAATTAATCAAAAGGACATAGAAACCTAGAAAATAGGTGCGGGAGCAGGCCATTCAGCCCTTTGACGCAGCACTGCCATTAAATATGATGATGGCTGATCATCCAAAATCAGTACCGCGTTCCTGCTTTCTCTCCATATCCATTGATTCCGTTAGTACTAAGAGCTAAATCTAACTCTCAGAAGACAGACACAGAAAGTTGGAGTAACTTAGTGGGACAGGCAGCATCCCTGGAGAGAAGGAATGGGTGACGTTTCGGGTCGAGATCCTTCTTCTAACTCTCTCTTGAAAACATCCAGTGAATAGGGGTGTTGCACGTAAGGTCATCGGGTCAAATGGCGTGACTCATGGAGCAGCTCAATCCTTCTGGAGGACATGGTAGCTTCCGGCAAACAGTGTTAACACACCAAACGCGTACTTTCTTACCTGTTAAAAACCGCCGAAATGATCAATTGTTTGCGCTGTAAATAATTGTGTAGGGCGAGTGAGCGCTCTGAACCAAATGCTCTAGTATCTTTGCTCTGAACCCGAGCACCAAAGTGTAAGCGGCCGAAGGAGCGCATCCCTCGGGACAGCCCCCACTCCTCCCCCGGGGTCAGCACTGTCCGGCCACCTTCCCCGTGCGGGCCGCACTGTCATGGGCTGTGGGTCGGCAGCGCCCACACAGGGGACCGGGTGGAGCGGGGTCAGCGGACACACGGGGACAAAAACCGGCAACGTCCCCGTCCGCTGCAGCAGAGTTGGGGACAGTCTGGTCCCTCCGCCCACCCAGTCACTGACCACCCTCCCACACTGGCAATGTTCCCCATCAGCTGCAGCAGAGTTGGGGACAGTCTGGTCCCTCCGCCCACCAAGAGTCACAGACCACCCGCACTCCGCCCCCCCTCCCCACACACGCCCTAGCCACCCGAGTCACTGACCCCCCCCCCCCCCACCACCACCACCACCACCGACACCCGGCAACGTCCCGTCAGCTGCAGCAGAGTTGGGGACAGTCTGGCTCCTTCCGCCCACCCAGAGTCACTGACCCCCTCACCACCACCCGGCAACATCCCCGTCAGCTGCAGCAGAGTTGGGGACAGTCTGGTCCCCTACCCACCGAGTCACTGACCACCCTCCCACACCGGCAATGTCCCCATCAGCTACAGCAGAATTGGAGTCTAGTCCCTCCGCCCACCGAGAGCCACAAGACCACCTTCCCTCCCCACACACACCGACCACCCAGCAACGTCCCTCGCTGCCAGGGTTGGGGACACTGGTTCTTCTACCCACCCAGAGCAGACTACCTAGATGTGTTGTAGCAGTGGGGACAGACTGGTCTCTCCACCGCAGAGGCACATCGACCACCCAGCAACCCCGTCCACTGCAGCAGTGTTGGGGACAGTCTGGTCCCTCTACCCACCGAGTCACTGACCACCCTCCCACACCAGCACAGTCTGGTCCTTAGTCACTGACCCCCCCCCCCCCCCCCCACTCACTGACCACCAGCAACCGTCCCCGTCAGCTGCAGCAGGGTTGGGGACAGTCTGGTCCCTCCACCACCCAGAGTCACAGACCCCCCTCCCACACCCAGCAATGTCCCCATCAGCTGCAGCAGGGTTGGGACAGTCTGGTCCCTCCACCACCCCCACCCCCCCCCCCGGCCGCGGGGAAGCAGTCAGTCAGCGCGGAGTCGGGATACTGGGGCAGAAGACGGGCCGGCCGGAATCCATGGTAACCAAGTGGCAAAGATCCATGCTATAGCGGAGCAAGATAAGTCGCTGCCGCTGAACCCAACGGGCTGACGGACGGACGGACGCAACGTCGGCCTTTCCTTGCAGCATTTCAGTAAATCCCGACCGCGACTGGTTCTCCCTCTCGCAGTGTAAACCAGCGAGAGTTGCGGGGGGGGGGGGGGGACAGTGCGTGAGTCGGTGCGATGTCGGGTGCCCCCGGCCGCTCGCCTGAGCGACGGAATGAAAGATCACGAGCGGACACGCAGGGGGCGACGGGAACTCCCAGCGCGCCCGGAGACGGGGAGGGGTGGCGGGGTGAGGCTGGCGTGACGTAACGCGCCCGGAGACGGGGGAGGGGCTGGCGGTGACGTAACGCGCCCGGAGACGGGAGGGGGAGATGACGTCGCGCCGGAGGGGAGGGGCTGGCGGTGACGTAACGCGCCCCGGGACGGGGGAGGGCTGGCGTGACGTAACGCGCCCGGAGACGGGGGGGGCTGGCGGTGACGTAACGCGCCCGGAGACGGGGGAGGGGGAGGGGCTGGCGGTGACGTAACGCGCCGGGAGACGGGGGACGGGGGAGGGGGAGGGGCTGGCGGTGACGTAACGCGCCCGGAGACGGGGGGGGGGGGGGGCTGGCGGTGACGTAACGCGCCCGGAGACGGGGGTGGGGGAGTGGCTGGCGGTGACGTAACGCGCCCGGAGACGGGGAGGGGGAGGGCTGGGCGGTGGACGGGGGAGGGGGAGGGGCCCAGACGGGGGAGGGGGGGGGCTGGCGGTGACGCAACGCGCCGGGAGAAGCGGGGGAGGGGCTGGCGGTGACGTAACGCGCGGAGATGGGGGGAGGGCCGGAGGGGCGGCGTGACATAACGCGCCGGAGACGGGGGAGGGGCTGGCGGTGACGTAACGACGGGGAGGGGGCCGGTGGTAACGCGCAGAGACGGGGAGGGGCTGGCGGTGACGTAAACGCGCCGGGCGACGGGGGAGGGGCTGGCGGTGACGTAACGCGCCTGACGGTGGACGGGGGGGCTGGCGGTGACGACGTAACGCGCCCGGAAGACGGGGAAGGGGGCTGGCGGTGACGTGACGCGCCCGGGTGAGGGGAGGGCTGGCGTTGACGGGGAGGGGGCGGTGACGCACGGCCCAGAGACTGGGGAGTGGAGGGGCTGGCGGTGACGTAACGCGCTGGCCGGTAAGACGGACGGGGGAGGGGCTGGCGGTGACGTAACGCGCCGGAGACGGGGGAGGGGCTGGCGGTGACGTAACGCGCCCAGGAGACGGGGGGGGGGGAGGGGCTGGCGGTGACGTAACGCGCCCGGAGACGGGGAAGGGGAGGGGCTGGCGGTGACGTAACGCGCCCGGAGACGGGGGGGAGGGGCTGGCGGTGACGTAACGCGCCCGGGAGACGGGGGGGGAGGGGGCTGGCGGTGACGTAACGCGCCCGGAGACGGGGGAGGGGCTGGCGGTGAGGCGGTGACGTAACGCGCCCGGAGACGGGGGAGGGGGGAGGGGCTGGCGGTGACGTAACGCGGAGCCGGGGAGGGGGGGGGGGCTGGCGGTGACGTAACGCGCCCCGGAGACGGGGGAGGGGCTGGCGGTGACGTAACGCGCCCGGAGACGGGGGAGGGGCTGGCGGTGACGTAACGCGCCCGGAGACGGGGGAGGGGCTGGCGGTGACGTAACGCGCCCGGAGACTGGGGGAGGGGCTGGCGGTGACGTAACGCGCCCGGAGACGGGGAGGGGCTGGCGGTGACGTAACGCGCCCGGAGACGGGGGGAGGGGCTGGCGGTGACGTAACGCGCCCGGAGACGGAGGGGGAGGGGGAGGGGCTGGCGGTGACGTAACGCGCCCGGAGACGGGGGAGGGGGGGGCTGGCGGTGACGTAACGCGCCCGGAGAGGGGGAGGGGGAGGGGCTGGCGGTGACGTAACGCGCCCGGAGACGGGGGGAGGGGGGGGGCTGGCGGTGACGTAACGCGCCCGGAGACGGGGGGGGGGGGGGCTGGCGGTGACGTAACGCGGGAGACGGAGGGAGGGGGATGGCGGTGACGTAACGCGCCCTGGGAGACGGTGACGTAAGCGCCCGGGAGGGGGGGGGGGGGGCTGGCGGTGACGTAACGACGCACGGAGACGGGGGGAGGGGGGTCTGGCGGGGGACTGGCGGTGAGTAACGCGCCCAGAGACGGGGGGGGGGGCTGGTGGTCACGTGTCGGGGGGTTGTTGTCCACTCGTCACGTGATCCCGACTCCGCGCTGACTGACTGCTTCCCCGCGGCCGGGGGGGGGGGGGGGGGGTAGGGTCAGCGTCACGAAAGTAGGCATGCAGGTGCAGCAGGCAGTGAAAAAAGCGAATGGTATGTTAGCTTTCATAGCAAAAGGATTTGAGTACAGGAGCAGGGAGGTTCTACTTCAGTTGTACAGGGTCTTGGTGAGACCACACCTGGAGTATTGCGTACAGTTTTGGTCTCCAAATCTGAGGAAGGACATTATTGCCATAGAGGGAGTGCAGAGAAGGTTCACCAGACTGATTCCTGGGATGTCAGGACTGTCTTATGAAGAAAGACTGGATAGACTCGGTTTATACTCTCTGGAATTTAGGAGATTGAGAGGGGATCTTATAGAAACTTACAAAATTCTTAAGGGGTTGGACAGGCTAGATGCAGGAAGATTGTTCCCGATGTTGGGGAAGTCCAGGACAAGGGGTCACAGCTTAAGGATAAGGGGGAAATCCTTTAAGACCGAGATGAGAAAGACTTTTTTCACACAGAGAGTGGTGAGTCTCTGGAACTCTCTGCCACAGAGGGTAGTTGAGGCCAGTTCATTGGCTATATTTAAGAGTGAGTTGGATGTGGCCCTTGTGGCTAAGGGGATCAGAGGGTATGGAGAGAAGGCAGGTACGGGATACTGAGTTGGATGATCAGCCATGATCATATTGAATGGCGGTGCAGGCTCGAAGGGCCGAAAGGCCTACTCCTGCACCTAATTTCTATGTTTCTATGTTTCTATGTGACGCGCCCGGAGATGGCCGAGCGGCTGCGGGAGGTTTCATTGACCCCGTGGCGCACGCGGATGCTGCCTGACCCGCTCAGTGACTCCAGCTTTACGTGTCTACCTTGCGTGCAGATTATGACACTTGTCTTGTTGTCATATTATCCAACTAGTTCTCACCTAGCAAACAGCTAACAATGTCCTTTCCTTTATCATCGTTCACTAGCATTAGAGTGCAGGGATTGCTGGTCGGCGTGAACTCGTTGGGACAAAGGGCCTGTATCGGCCCTAGAGGGAGGTTTCACGGCAGTGGGGTCACGACCCATGACCCGTACTGTTGCTACGCTATGCCAAGTGGAGTACACGCGATGAACTGCAGGTAAGCACTTGCCATTGTTTCCAGCATAGCGGGCCCATTAAAACCCGCCAAAATCGTCAGTTTTTGCGCTGTAAATAATTATGGAAATCGGGATAAGCGTGAGAGACATTTAGCCAACTTCAGAATTCCAAATGTGAGGAGAAATGACGGTAGGTAGAAGCGAGAGCTGAAGGGACAACAACAGCCGTGCCGAGTGCTTGCCGAACATTTGCCTTTTGCTCACAGCATTACATCAGCTAAGGCATTATTTGTGTTTTTTCTTGATTCCTTCGGCATCTAAAAGGTTAACATTTTTAAAAAGCCTGTCCAAATAACATTCGCACAAGAATTCACAATATAACATGATTTTAAAATCTCATGTCATTAATTTATAGGCCAAATGAAAACTGTTTAATTAACTGTAAATTAATGGCCATTTAAATCAACTTGCGAGTGGGTTTTTGTGGAACGCGATGGATAGGAACGTTGCATTTGCAGTGAATTTAAACCCCAGTCGGCAGGAAAAATACTGCCGGTTCGTATATTTTTTGTCACCTTTTCGCAACATGAAATTTTGATTAAAGGCCTCCTAAGAAGCACGTTTTTATGTAAAAATTAACTGTGTACCTTCTTTTGTCCCCTACGTAAGATCCGTCCCGTTGTCGGCGTTCACGGCTTTAGAAGATGATTTTTAATTCACTCTAGCAATTAAATTATTCAGCACCAGACAATATGACAACAAGACAAGCATAAATTATTTACCTCCATTAAACAAATGTCGGAGCGATTTCTCTTCAGCAACTAAATTAATCGATTTGAATGGTCTGGAGTAAACGGCATTTTAAACCCGCCCCCCTCTCAAAGGTGCCAAAGTCGCGCACACGGGCAGTGGCAGAACTGCAGCGCCGCTAAAGGTAAGTTTTGTAACATACCTACTATATCTCAAAACTAAAATCCACAGATGCTGTCTGACCCGCTGAGTTACTCCAGCTTTTTGTGTCTATCTTTGGTGCAAACCAGTATCTGCAGTTCTTTCCACCCCATTCCTAAATGTCAGTCATTGTGATTGAAGAAGGGTCCTGAACCCAAACATCATCTATCCATGTTCTCCAGAGATGCTGCTTGATCTGCTGAGTTACTCCAGTATTTGGTGTCCATCTCATGGATGCAGCCTGATCATGTCCTTCACAGATGCTGTCTGAGTTACTCCAGCATTTTTGTGTCCCATGGGGAAGACCATCACCTGTAGTTCCTTGTTTCTACTCTTTAAATTGTCAGTCATTGGCTCGAGTGTCGCCCTCTCATCACTTAATGCCTTTAATATCCAGAAATTCCACAACTTCTTTAGCAATAATGGTACAGTATGTTATTTGTCATGTACCGAGGTACAGTGAGTGTGTATACTGAGATACAGCACAGAAACAGGCCCCTCGGCCCAGGGAGCCGCACTGACCAGCGATCCCCGCACATTAACACTATCCTACATATACTAGGGACAATTTTCCATTGACATTTATAACAAGCCAATTAACCTGCAAACTGTAGGTGTGTAGGTCTTTGGAGTGTGGGAGTAAACAGACGATCTCAGTGAAAATCCACACACGTCATGGGGGGAACGTACAAACTCGGTTCAGACATGCACCCATAGTCAGGATTGAACCCGGGTCTCTGGCGCTGCAAGACTGTAGCTCTACCGCTGCGCCACCATGCCGCCCTATTCTTCTATTCCCCTCTAATGACTCTGTAATCTCTCCCACTGCCCCACTCTCTGTAATCTCTCCCACTGCCCCGATCTCCGTGATCTCGCTACCACTCTTTATTCCTCTCCATGACCTCTCTCCATTATTCCGACACCTCTCACCTCTCCTCATCACCTTTGCTTTCCTCTCTGTTGACTCTGCCCCTCTCTGTCACCCCCTCACCCTCTTGTCACCTCTCTCCATTATCTTTCATGCTCACCATCACCTCTTTTGTTCCCAAATGCCTCTCCCGTGCTCTGATGTATCTCTCTCATTCCTCTTTCTCTCTGCCGTCTCCCTCTCTTTCTGTCCCAATACCTCCTCCCTCTACCAGTTTCTCCCTTCCACCATCACTTTTCCCTCCCCCTCTTGATCCTCTCTCTCTCTGATGCCCTCTCTTCGTCACCTTTCCCTCACTGATATTCCCTGATGGAAACACACGCGTTGTTCTGCCTCCCTGTTTACAGATATCCTGATCAAGAGCGGGTAGACACAAAAAGCTGGAGTAACTCAGCGGGACAGGCAGCATTGCTGGAGAGAAGGTACGCGTGTTGCTTCAGGTTGAGACCCTTCTTCAGACTGAGGGTTAGGGGAAAGGGAAACGCGATATAGATGGTGATGTTGAGAGATATAGAACAATGAACGAAAGATATGCCAAAAAAAAAGTTATGATGATAAAGGAAACAGGCCATTGTTAGCTGTTGGGTGAGAACGATGCACGGGTTGCCTGAAGTTATAGAAATCAAGCATCATAACTCGGGATTGTAAGCTGCCCAAGCGAAATATGAGATGGTCTTCCAATTTGCTTTTAGCCTCACTATGACAATGAAGGAAGCCTGGGACAGAAATGTCAGCGTGGGAATGGGAAAGAGAATTAAAGTGTTTAGCAACCGGGAGATCAGTTAGGTCCAAGCAGACTTAGCGATGGTGTTGAGTGAAACGATCGCCCAGTCTACATATGGTCTCACCGATGTATAAGAGTCCACATCTTGAACAACGGATACAGTAGATGAAGTTGGTGGAGGTACAAATTAACCTCTGCCTCACCTGAAAGGACTGTTGGAGTCACTGGACAGATTCGAGGGAGGAGGTACAGGGACAGATTTTGCATCTACTGCATTGCAGGGGAAGGTACCTGGGGAGGGGTTGGTTTGGGTGGGAAGGGACGAGTTAACCAGGGAGTTGTGGGGGAACGGTCTCTGCGGAAGGTGGAAAGGGGTGGAGATGGGAAGATGTGACTAGTCCGCCCTCAATAGAGAGTGTTCATTCTCCTTGATTTGTAACTTCTGGTGACTACTCAATTCTCCCAGAACAAGAATCTGATTTCCCAACAAATCATCAAAGTTTACACACACACATTAATTAATCTGAGTGCATCTATAATGTTTAATTCAAAAATGTATTTCTATTGGAACAAGCCATATATTAATTCCAATACAATGTCAACTAGGCATACATGCTTTAAAATGCAAAAGCCATAACATAGTATCACCGGAGACAATAGTCCATTGGTAAATTACAGATTACTTCTGAAAGAATGTTTAAGAAGGAACTGCAGATGCTGGAAAATCGAAGGTAGACAAAAATGCTGGAGAAAATCAGTGGGTGAGGCAGGATATATGGAGCGAAGGAAATAGGCGATGTTTTGGGTCGAGATTCTTCTTCAGACAACTGAAACGTCACCTATTTCCTTCGCTCCATAGATGCTGCCTCACCCGCTGAGTTGCTCCTGCATTTTGTCTACTTCTGAAAGAATAGTGCACAGAGCACAAAGTGCTGTTGTACCTCAGCAGGTCAAGCAGCATTTCTGTAGGATGTGGACAAGTGACGTTTCAAAATAGGCAGGAGAAATCTGAAGGGATGGGGAAGGACAGAGCCTATCAAGTGTCCTTCTCCCCCCCCCCCCCCCACACACACTTTATTTCCAGCTTTCTCTCCCCTGCTACATTAGTCTGAAGAAGGATCCCAACCTGAAACGTCGCCTATCCATGTCTTCCAGAGATGCTGCCTGACCCATTGAATTACTCCAACACTTTGTTCCACGCAAAAATGCAGCATCTGCAATTCTTCAAAGGTATCAAAGGCCTTTATTGTCACATGTACCAATTAAGGTAGAGTGATATGCAAATGACCATACAGCCATACTGAAAAAAAGCAACAAGACACACAACTACATCAAAGTCAACATAAACATCCACCACAGCAGATTCCACATTCCTCACTGTGATGGAAGGCAAAAAAAGTCCAATCTTCCTCCTCTTTATTCTCCCGCGGTCGGGGCAGTCGAACCATTCGCATTTAGAGCGATCGTAGCTCCAGCAGCCAGCAGTCGAAGCCCCCGCATTGAGGGGGGTGGGGGTCGAAGCTCCTGAGGCTTGGAGTTCCTGTTCGGTCTCTGACCAGACACCGCGGGCTCCGTTATGTTAAGTCCGCAAGCATCCATGGTCGATCCCTGGTAAAGGGATCGCGGGCTGCACGATGATAAAATCCTGAAGGCGACCGCGGTTGGAGTTCTCAAAATCGGTCTCCAGCGAAGGCCTCCGACTCCTCGATGTTAGAACGCAGTGAGGACAGAGAAATGCTACGGGACAATATCGCATCCCTGTCGAGGTAAGAGATTAGAAAACATTTCCCCCAACCCCCCCACCCCACATAAAACAAACTAAAGAACACTAAAAACATACATTTAACACACAATTAAAACACAAAGAAGGAAAGGACAGACAGACTGTTGGCGAGGCAGCCATTGCTGGCTTCACCCGGTGGATTCTTTGTGTCTTCAGAAAGAATAATGTCTGGTTCAGGTGAGATAGAATTGTTGTCACATTATCGATGTTTGCCATTTATCCTATTGGTTTTGCAAGAGAAAAGTTATTAAGAATTGACTTAAAAGGGGGAAGTATATAGAAGGAATAGGGGATAAAATTGTATTAGAAGTATAGAGCGGTGGGGTGCTGGCGCCTATTGGCAGTGGCTCGAATACAGTCCGTTTGTCTTTTAAAAATGTTTTAAAGGGCTCCAGTCACGGAGCCTGCGGACTTGACATCGCGGAGCTGGCCGTCTTCAGAACGGGAAGAGCTGTGGTGGTGCGCGGCTGCGACCCGACTCCGGAACTTCAGAGGCTCCGGCTGCAAGCCGGGTGGACAGTAACATCGGGAGCTCCAGGTCCCTGGAAGGACATTATTGCCATAGAGGGAGTGCAGAGAAGGTTCACCAGACTGATTCCTGGGATGTCAGGACTGTCTTATGAAGAAAGACTGGATAGACTCGGTTTATACTCTCTGGAATTTAGGAGATTGAGAGGGGATCTTATAGAAACTTACAAAATTCTTAAGGGGTTGGACAGGCTAGATGCAGGAAGACTGTTCCCGATGTTGGGGAAGTCCAGGACAAGGGGTCACAGCTTAAGGATAAGGGGGAAATCCTTTAAGACCGAGATGAGAAAGACTTTTTTCACACAGAGAGTGGTGAGTCTCTGGAACTCTCTGCCACAGAGGGTAGTTGAGGCCAGTTCATTGGCTATATTTAAGAGTGAGTTGGATGTGGCCCTTGTGGCTAAGGGGATCAGAGGGTATGGAGAGAAGGCAGGTACGGGATACTGAGTTGGATGATCAGCCATGATCATATTGAATGGCGGTGCAGGCTCGAAGGGCTGAATGGCCTACTCCTGCACCTAATTTCTATGTCTTGTTAAATGTATGTCTTGAGTCTAGTTGAGGGCTAGACAACCTGAGGGCTCCAGTCACGGAGCCTGCGGACTTGACATCGCGGAGCTGGCCGTCTTCAGAACGGGAAGAGCTGTGGTGGTGCGCGGCTGCGACCCGACTCCGGAACTTCAGAGGCTCCGGCTGCAAGCCGGGTGGACAGTAACATCGGGAGCTCCAGGTCCCTGGTGGGAGACCGCTCCTCTGAGCTCCCGCAACGGAAACTTCCCCAGCTGGAATCGTGGGGTTTAAAGGACACGGAGCCGGGCCAAACATCGTCCGGCGTGGCTTAAACGGCCGCGGGACATACCATCGCCCGCCGGGAGCTTTAACATCGGGAGCCCCAGTTTGCCTCGACGTTGCAGTTGGACTGCTGGACCGCAGGAGAAGAACAAAGGGAAGAGATAAGACTTTGCCTTCCGTCACAGTGAGGAGGTGTTGGAGATCCACTGTGATGGATGTTTATGTAAACTGTGTTAAGTGTGGGTCTTGGGTTTTTTTGTAATGTAAGACTGTAGAAAATGCAATTTCATTCAAACCAAGCTGTTTGAATGACAATAAAAGGCATTCTATTCTATTCTTCTAGAGTGGAAATTAAAAATTGATTAGTGCAAAGAGCAATACAAAGTGATACTGGCAGACGAGAGTAAGAACAGGTCCAAAGCATTTTATGTTTATCCAATGAAAGGATAAGACCCATTGGAGACCAATCTCTATGTGGAACCACGAGATGTAGTTTAGTTTTAGTTTCGAGATGCAGCACGTAAAGAGGCCCTTCAGCCCACCGAGACAGTTCCGACCAGCGATCCCTGCACAGTAACCCTATCCTACACACACCGGGGACAATTTACATTTATACCAAGCCAATTAACCTACAAACCTGTATGTCTTTGGAGTGTGGGAGGAACCTGGAGATCCTGGTAAATTCCACGTAGGTCACGGGAAGAACGTTCAAACTCCGCACAGACAGCACCCGAGGTGAGGATCGAACCCAAGTCTCTGGCGCTGTGAGGCAGCAACTCTACCGCTGTGGCACCGTACCACCCAGGGTGAATACTTCTAGTCTTAGACGTATAGAGCGGTAATTAAAAAATGATTATAAGTGCAAAGACAGACACAAAAGTGTCACTGGCAGGCAATATTAAAGACCGGTCCAAAGCATTTTATGTGTATCCAGTAAAAGGATAGGACACATTACGGATCCATCTCCATGTGGAAACACAAGGTATAGGTGAATTAAATGAAAACCTCTCCTCTGATTAGGAAGGAACTGCAGATGCTGGTTTATACCAAAGATAGACACAAAAAGCTGGAGTAATTCAACGGGTCAGGCAGCATCGCTGGAGAGGAGGAATGGGTGACGTTTCGGGTCGAGACCCTTCTTCAGACTAAATAGATCATTGTTAGCTCGGGGAAGGTGACAACAAAGCAAACAGATACAATGTAATCGGGGCAGTCAGACTGGTCGGAGAACTGGGAAGGGGGATGGAGAGAGGGAAAGCAAGGATTACTTGAATTTAGAGAACTCAGAATTTATACTGCCAGGTTATCAAGGGCCTGTCCCACTTTGCGATTTTTTCGGCAACTGCGAGTGCCAGTGACTGACTCCCATAAAACTGTCAAGTAGCACGACATACACGCTGACGTATGCTGTCCTGTGGGTGACGCCTGGTTAGGGCTAGGGTTAGGGACCACAGATGGGCTGTAAAATATTCATCCTTCAATGCATAGATTTTAAACATTCATATATTACAATTAATACAATAAATTCAATTGTGCAAATGAAAAGATGTCTGAGTCGTTCAGTTTTATTTACAGAAGTATTGGTCCGCTTCCAGATCCAATCATCGTCTCTAACTTTTCACAGGGATGGATTCAGTGAGTGTAGACTGAACTCCTCTCTCCCCTCCTCCCCCTCTTCCCCCCCTCCCGCCCCAATCCCACCTTCTCTACCCACCTAGCCATCTCCCCTCTCCTGCCCCTCTTCCTCCCTTCTCCCCGTTCCACTCTTCTCCCCCTTCTCCATTCCTCTCTCTCCCTCCCTCTCTCATTCTTCAACCCCCCCCCCCCACAATCCCCGACGCCCCCATTTGTGAACGCACCCTGTGACAGCTAGATCCCACTAATAGTACTGCACATGGGCCACATCATCTGTTTTAGTAACATTGACTCTGGGATAAATGCAGACTTTGGGAACAACACCCATTTCCACCTCCCCCCACCCCCCCCCCCCCCCCCCCCCCCCCCTTTGCCCCCTCACCTTGCTACAAAATGGGTGGTGGGTATTTAGACTCAGTGGCCGGAACAGGTGGGTGGCCCTGGTACATTGACAACATTGCCTGTACCCAGTCGAAAAGCCTGCTGCCTCTGGGGGTTTGGAGAGACCATTGGAAGAGAGAACTGACTCTGGGACAACTCGTGGCCAACAATTTAGTTCCCATAAGGAGCAGGCAGAACATTGGGGATTCGAGTCCAACCCCTGGGGCCCCTGTGTCACATTTAGTTCAGAGATACGGTGCCCTTCGGCCCACAGAGTCCACATCGACCCCGCACACTATCCCACACACGCTAGGGACAATTGATACTTATACCAAGCCTATCAACCTACAAACCTGTGCGCCTTTGGAGTGCGGGAGTAAACCCTAACCTTAACCCGAGTCCTAACCGGGCTTAATTCGCAGGACAGCATACGTCAGCGCACGACATGATGAGACACCCAGATGTCACACGAAGACTTTGAACATTCCAAAATCCGTGGGTGGCAGGGAGACACCACGCATCACTACATGCGTCACCCCGCGAGAACTTATTTTCAGGCTGAAAATGTGGCCCAATTGGGACAGACCCTTAAGTTGTCCAAGCTAAATATGAGGTGCTGCTCCTCCAATTTGCGCTGGGCCTCACTCTGACTTCTGCTCTGTATTTACTGAAGGGAAGGATATTGCAATTCTTGAACCTTAGAATTTATGTTACCATTAAAAATGAAATATTAGATACCTTGGATGAGATTTACAATGGATGTAGCCCAGGCTGCTATGGGAGATTACTTTGAGTCTGGCAGAGATTCTTACTGTTTACTTTGATGAGTGACGTGCAAGAAGTCAGGAGGACAGCAAATGTGATCCCATTATTCGAGAAGGGCAGCGGGGACAAACCGGGTAATTCGAGGGCTCTGAACCTAACGTCAGTCGTATAGAAGATATGGGGAAGTAAAGTTGAGGCACAGGACTGCTGTACACTTGCACAGTGTTTGGAGAAGCATTTATTTCTAGAGGGCTAGAATACAAAAACATGGGTGTAATGATGTGGCTTTATAGGCTGCTGGTCAGACCACATTTGGATTATTGCGAGCAATTATCACCTTAGCAGATAGCCTCATATCTGAAGAAGGATGTGCTGGTGCGGGAGAGGGTCCAGAGGAGGTTTATTAGAATAATCCCAGGAATGAGTGGGTTAACATATGATGAGCATTTGACGGCACTGGGCCTCTACTCACTGGAGTATCGAAGAATGAGGGGGGACTTCATTGAAACTTACTGAATCAGTGAAAGGCCTGGATAGAGTGGATGTGGAGAGGATATTTGCCCTCGTGGGAGATTCTAGGATCAGAGGCCATAACATCAGAATAAAAGGGGACTAGGAGGAATGTTGTTCGTCAGAGGATGGTGAATCTGTGGAATTCATTGCCAAGTCAATGGACATTTTTAAAGTGTAGATTTCTACTCCACCATTCAATCATGGCTGATCTATCTCTCCCTCCCAACCCCATTCTCGTGCCTTCTCCCCATAACTCCCGACACCCATACTAATCAAGAATCCATCTATTTCTGCCTTAATTGAATTGTCCTCCAGAGCCTTCTGCGGCACAGATTCACCACCCTCTGACGAAAGAAATTCAACTTCATCTCCTTCTTAAAAGAACATCCTTTAACTTTGAGGCTGTGCTCCTAGACGCTCCCACTGGTGGAAACATCCTCACCACAACCACTCTATCCAGGCCTTTCACCATTTGGTAAATTCCAATGAGGTCACTATGGGCACTTGGGAGAGGGGAAGGACAAGGAATTAGAATGTGGATTTGTGTATCGGTTGAGTGAAACACACTGGAAACAGCTGGAATGTGTCTCAGTTACTTATTTGAAGAGAACCAATTCATCACTTTGATATTTTTTTCTTTAACTTTTCTCCAGTACTTTTCCCTCTGCCACACCTTCCTTCGAATACTCTGATAGCAGCATCTTGTTGGTGATTATTTCTCTGAACTCTGCCTCCTTCTTCACAGCGGTGAGTGCTTGAATTCGCCCAGTGAAGCCGGGCTTCACCTCGTCTTTCTCAGCCTGAATCAGGAGGTCAATGTAAGCCGGGGTGGACAACGGGTTTGGTCGCAGGGCTATTTCTTCAAGTCGTCTAATGCCCTGGGATAATTTTTGAAACTGCTCCTGCACTGTGTTCCCCACCTCAGCAAACTCCTGCTCAAGTGACTCCATAACCCTCTGCTGGCTCATCTTCTCACCGTATGTCTTCTCGTACTTTTCCTTCAGTTCGTTGTAGGTCCTCTTCTCCTTTTTTGTTATACAGACATACCTGTACTCTTCCCTTCGGTGTTTTCGCGAGGCGCACTTCCCCGGACAGACTACACAATTTCCCCACCAGTCCATTGATGAACACCAGTATTTGAAAATATAACCTGCAGTCGTACAGGGGTCGTGACAACTGTATTCACAAACCGTACAGTTGTTTATTAATGGAGCATCGCTGCCAAGTTTCCTCTTTTCTTTAACAGTCACATTGACCTCGTACTCAAAATCTTTATTTTCGTCCAGTTTGGACTGGTTTTGGTTCAGAACTTGTTGGGTTTTCTTGAGCTCCTCCAACTTGGTCAGCCCTGCTTGGATCAGAGTCTGCAACACTGCCACTACAGACTCCAGCTGGCTACGTTCCTTCAGAACCTCTCTGGTCAGGCGCAGGCTCCTCGCCTGCATCGTGCTCAGAGCTGTGAAGAACTTCTTCATACTGTTTGACCCCATGTTCCAGAACATCAAGTCAAAGTCATTATCCTCTTCCCCGCTGTCGTCAGATCTTCCCACGTCGCCAGAGGTTGGACGCTGGGCATAAATGGCAGAATTGTTAAACTTGAAGTGTACTGGCAATCCCTTTTTGTCTTTGGGGCAGGGTACCTGGGCGGCTTTCAGGGTCTCCAGAACTGGGGGGCGCTGCCCGTCCGCGAACGTCACCAGTATCTGAATGTTCTCCGTGATATCTTTGCCAAAAATGGAAAGGATGGAATCAAAGACATATTTCTGTGTCTGGGTCAGGCGAGCCAGGGAGGCTTGGGCGACGAAACAGACCGCGTCGATCTGATCAACGCCCTGTGGGGAAGTGAAGAACTCGCGGATGTGGTCAGTGATCAGTTGATCACGACTGATGTCGCTGGTGTCCCCGAACTCTGGCGTGTCGATAATAGTCAGAGAGCAGTCGATGTTAAACCCTACCTGGTGGTGGAGATGGTAAGCAGTGATGGAGGAGGTCTGGCTCTCAGTTTGGGATTTTCCCATCTCCTCCTGTATTAACTGGTATCTGAAGTTGTCCCCCCACTCCATGCCCAAGATGTAGTTGATCATCCCGTTGATGAGGGTTGTCTTTCCTGACCCAGTTGCCCCCAGCACCATAATTGTCTTCATCTTGTGCATAATGGTGGGTTTTCCTAAGGAGCATTTCACAAAGTGCTTGGACTGACTAAACACCTCCTTTTCTAGTTTGAGCTTGTAAATGGAAGGGTTGCCTCTGGATATTAATTGAGCTTGTTCGAGAAGTTTCAGGGCAATTCTCTTTGGTCTGTGTGAACTATAATGGTGTTGTCTGTCTTTTGTCTGAGCCTTCTCCCATGATTCATCCAATGAGATAGACTTGAACAAAGGTTCTTCCTTGTATTTATTCCTGAAATGAAATACGTCGGCTCCAATCTGACTTGGTCTGTCCCCGGACAGTGTTGATTTGGGTGAATGATCCTGGAAGACCGGTTTATCAGGAGGACTTGTCGGCCGGGTGGAGACCTTGTTCATCTCACTGGCCTTGCTGACCCCTACCTTGGTCACGGCTCTGTATTGGATGTGATATTCCTGGTGTGGCTCCAACCCAGATATCGTGAAGGTGTGGGATGTGTCAGGTGTATCTAGTATTGTCCATTTCTCCTGCTGGCTTCCTCGATACTCTACCTTGTAGCCCACAATCTCATCAGAACCGCATGTGGGTGGCTCTAACTGCAGCGTCACACTGTCGTGAGTTGTCCCACTCGCTGTTGGTCTCTCAGGCTGAGACGGGGGTTCAAAGCAGCGGCTCCTCACCATCACACCCCCGTACAGGTAAATAGACGCACCCACGTTACTGTCATCCCGCACGGATCCAACAAGGAATTTTACTCTCTCGTCCCCACTGTTGGCTGTGGCAAAATCCAGGAACACTCCGGATCGTTCCTTCATCTTCTTGGTTATGGACAATGGGTGAAACCAGCGCTCACTGTGTTGTGTTGTACAGGCTCCGTCAGCAGGAGGTGGCATCTGCATTTTCTCTGCTGTGAGAGATCGGAGGTAATTGATTGCCTCCGTCAGGTAGAAATCCTCCTGATGCAGTGTTGTGAATGTGAAGCAGACCACGTAGTCTGTTACTGGATCCATCAACACTTCATGCAACTCTCTCCTTGATTTCACAACAGGTATGTCTTTCATTATCCTGAGGCAAAATCCCACAACCATCATCTCCCATTCCTTGTCATCCAGCCATGTGGTTAGTGCCTGGTGTTTAAATAGTGACTGCTCCCTGTTCTTCAGTATGTCCGCCAGCAACCCTTCCTCCTTCCCGCCGCCCCGAATGGACGGCAAAACTCTGGCTAAGGTCCCTTGGAAAACCAGTTTGTACTCCAGACACATCTCTCGGAATTGAAGTATCCTGTTCCCGATCTCAGGAAACTGAACTGCGACACTGTCTTTCATCAGGTCATTGCACCTCATCACGGCCTCACTGAGTTGTTCCAGGACACACTGGCAGCGATTGACCAGTCCCACGCTGATCTCCCTCACCAACTGAGCAGCTTTGGTGTCCAGTTTATTGAGAGGATGGAGCCAGACTGCGACGGGCACTGAATGTTCTCCACCTGAGCCCAGGAGGTTTGGGAGTGTTGCGTAGATATTGATGGCCTCTCGGTAGGTGGTGGGATTGTTCTTCAGTGAGAAGTCCCCGTAAAAGGTGCAGCTAAACTTCTCGGCCTGAGAGCTCTGTTCTTCTGTCATTTCTCGGGAGGCCTTTCCCTCGATCGCAATCTTAGGGAGACGTTTAATCATCGCCTCCATGTTGCCCTGAATATTCCGTATGTTCTCTGTTGAAGAAGCCATTTGATCAAACACAAAGAAGGCCTGGGCCCCATACAACACTGCTGTAATCACATGGGTGGCTGAGCCCTCATCAAACACACTCGGGTAGGTAATATTCTGTGTCCCTAAGTGATTCATCGTCAGTTGTTCAAACCTGGTTGTTGCTTTGTACTGAAGGGTAACTCGTGCTTGTTGCTTTGATTCCTTTGTGTCTCTGAGATACTTGGCCGACCCTTTCACCTCCACTAACCCACCCAGGAAACTCACTTTCAGTGATGCTGACACGTTGAGGGCAGCGGCTTTCTTCTCCATGGAGTCTGATGCAATGATGTGAAACTCAGTGCTGGGCTGGTCACGGCGGTCAAGGTTGCTCTGCAGTGTTTGCAAGTCCCACAAGGTGTCGCCTACAGGATAAATCAGCGATCATATAACCATATAACCATATAACAATTACAGCACGGAAACAGGCCCTCTCGGCCCTTCCAGTCCTTGCCAACCATTTGTTTTCCCCTAGTCCCATCTACCTGCACTCAGACCATACCCCTCCATTCCCTTCCTGTCCATATACCTATCCACTTTACTTTTAAATGTTAAAATCGATCCTGCCTCCACCACTTCTGCTGGAAGCTCATTCCACACAGCCACCACCCTCTGAGTAAAGAAGTTCCCCCTCACATTACCCCGAAACTTCTGTCCCTTAATTCTCATATCATGCCCTCTTGTTTGAATCTTCCCTACCCTCAATGGGAAAAACGTATCCACGTTAACTCTGTCTATCCCTTTCATCATTTTAAAGACCTCAATCAAGCCCCCCCTTAACCTTCTGCGCTCCAAAGAATAAAGACCTAACTTGTTCAACCTTTCTCTGTAACATAGTTGCTGGAACCCTGGAAACATTCTAGTAAATCTCCTCTGTACTCTCTCTATTTTGTTGACATCCTTCCTATAACTAGGCGACCAAAATTGTACACCATACTCCAGAATTGGTCTTACCAATGCCTTGTACAATTTTAACATTACTTCCCTACTCCTATATTCAATGCTCTGATTTATAAAGGCCAGCACACCAAAGGCTTTCTTTACCACCCTATCTACGTGCGATTCCACCTTCAGGGAACTATGTACAGTTATTCTTAGATCCCTTTGTTCCACAGCATTCCTCAATTCCCTACCATTTACCATGTAAAACATTTACCATCAAAACTGTTAATGATGTGAAAATTACTCAAAGTGAATTATATTCCTTCAGTAGATTCAATCTGTGCAGGGGTGAAAGTACAACACTCTACACTCACTGGACTGATCACATGAACAATAGGTGCGGCTCGTGGCACAGCGGTAGAGTAGCTGCCTTACAGCGCTTACACCGCCAGAGACCTGGGTTCGACCCTGACTACGGGTGCTGTCTGTGCAGAGTTTGTACGTTCATCCCCGTGACTGCGTGGGTTTTCTCCTAGATCTTTGGTTTCCTTCTGCATTGCAAAGGCGTACATATTTGTAGGTTAATTGGCTTGGTATAAATGTAACATTGTCCCTGGTGTGTGTAGGGTAGTGTTAATGTGCGGGGATCGCCGGTCGATGCGGACTGGGTGGGCCTGTTTCTGAGCTGTATCTTTGAAACTAAACTCAACTAAAGGGGTGGGAGATTGCAACCTTCACGTGGTCTGCCCTGTTTCGACTAATGCAATCAACCTTGCGCTGGTGTGCACAATCAAATAAGATCAAATAGAACAAGTTGTCCTATAACTTTAGGTGCATACCAGCGCAAGAAGAACTGAACTAAAAATACATTGAGGCTACAGTAACTCAGCGGGTCAGGAAGCAATTCTGGGGAACATGGATAGGTGGCGATTGGGATCGTCTTCAAATATTCTTCAAATATCCAGGTTTAGTTTAGAGCGTGGAGGTTAACTGGTGATCCCGGAGAAAACTCACACAGGTCACGGGGAGAAAGTACAAACTCCGTACAGACAGCACCCGTAGTCAGGATCGAACCTGGGTCTCTGGTGCTGTAAGGCAGCAACTCTACCGCTGCACCACCGTACCATCCATTATTCAACCCATTACATAAACTGGACTAGCACTGACAAAGTTGTGTCACCATTGTGAGATTGGTCACCTGACCTTATGGCCCTGCATATTGACTACCACTGTATCATAGAATGATACACCATGTAAAGAGGCCTGACTTGCCCACACTGACAAACATGTCCCAGCTACACTAGTCCCACCAGCCTGTGTTTGGTCTATATCCCTCCAAACCTGTCCTATCCATGTGCCCGGTTAACTGTCTTAACCATTGGGGTGGTCCCAGCCTCAACTACCTCCTCTGGTAGCTTGTTCCATACACTCACCACCCATTGTGTGAAAAAGTTACCCCTCAGATTCCTATTTGTTCTTTTCCCCTTCACCTTAAACCTATGTCCTCTTGACCTTGATTCCACTTCTTTCGGCCAGAGACTCTGTGCATCCCGATCTAGTCCTCTCATGATTTTACACACCTGTATAAGATCACCCGCCACATCAACCCATATCAGAGGGCATTTGACAAAATCCCTCATAAGTTGAAATTCATTGAGTGGAAGGTATATCTGAATCCTACCACAACCAGAGAGCAGTCCTGAACCACTATCTACCTCATTGTGACCCTTGGACTACCCTTGATCGGACTTTGCTGGCTTTACCTTGCACTATAGGTTATTCCCTTATCATGACTTTCGATTCACCTACTCTGGGCTCATGTGGCTTCATGATTTGTGTGAAGACATTCCAGTACCTGGGATCAGAGCATCTGATCGGCAGTCGTACAGCATTCCCAACTGGAAAGGCCGGCCCAGAGTGGCCAGTTGCAAGCACTCACTCATCACTAAACCGGAAGTGGACACTCAACAAAATCCAGTGACCTGAAACGGAAAGAGGAATAAAATATGAAGCTGAGTCCACTCGACGTACGGTTTATTGAAAATGTGACCAAAAAGGTTTTCAGAGATATAGCACAGAAACAGGCTCTTCGGCCCAACTAGTCCGTGTTGGCCACGATCCCCGCACAATAACACGTGCTAGGGCCAATTTACATTTATATCACGACAATTCACCTATAAACCTGTACATCTTTGGAGTGTCGGAGGAAACCGAAGATCTCGGAGGAAACCCACGCGGGTCACAGGGAACACATACAAACTCCGTACAGACAGCACCCGTGGGCAGTATTGAACCCCGTGTTTATGTTGAGGGTTGTTAACTATTGCACTGAGAATCACAGTATGTTTTTTTCAGGTGGATGAAGGCCATTCTGCCCATTGAGTCCCTTCTAGCTCTGGGTAAGAACAATCCACCTGGTCCCACATTCCCGCCTTGATAATTCCTTCCTTTCAGGAAGGAAATTTCAGCCAGACATCCGTTGGGGAATGTTGCGGACTGGGCCGCTCCACACTGCAGGAGTACGTACTGAGGGACGCACTGAAGCTTGGTGCAGCCAACGCCAAGGCTCGGTGGGGGAGGACCACTGTCTAGGGTCCTTCCGCTGCTGGACATTGGGGGGCAGGGTCCGGTGGAGATACCCCTCAAACAAGGGAAGGGAAACAAGGTGAAGATCATAAGTGATAGGAGTAGAATTAGGCCATTTGGTTCATCAAGTATACTCCGCCATTCATCCATGTCTCCCTAATAACCCCATTCTCCTGCCTTCTTCCTATAACCTTTCATACCTGTACTAATCAAGAACCTTTCTCTACCTTAAATATATCCACTGACTTTGCCTCCAGAGCCTTCTGGGGCAATGAATTCCACAGATTCACCACCCTCTGACGAACTATATACCTCCTCATCTCCTTCCCAAAGAATGTCCTTTTATTCTGAGACTATGACCTCTAGTCCTAGACTCTCCCACTAGTAGAAACATCCTCTCCACATCCACTCTATCCAAGGGGAAAACATTTAATAGGAATCTGAGGAGTAAGCCCTTTCACACAGAGGGTGATGGAACAAGCAGCTGGAAGAGGTAGTTGAGGCAGGGATCACAACTGTTTCTTAACAAACAGATACATGGATAGGACAGGTTTGGAGAGATGTGGACCACTCTTAACGTCTTGAGTTTATTAGAATGAGGGGGGACCTCATTGAAACGTACAGAATAATGAATGGCTTGGTAAGAGTGGATATGGAGAGGACGTTTCCACTCGTGTGAGAGTCGAGGACTAGAGGTCATAGCCTCAGAATTATAGGACGTTCCTTTAGGAAGGAGATAAAAAAGAATTTCTTTAGTCAGAGGGTGGTGAATCTGGGAAGTTCTTTGCCGTAGAAGGCCGTGGAGGCCAAGTCAATGGATATTTTTAAAGCAGAGCTAGATAGATTCTTGGTTAGTACGGGTGTCAGGAGTTACAGGAGAAGGCTGGAGAATGGTGCACCTATCGCTTATGACCAAAAGCAGGCAGGTGGGACTAGTGTAGCTGGGACATGTTGTCCGGTGTGGGCAGGTTGGGATGTAGGGCCTGTTTCCACGCTGTCTCACTCTATGACTAAACAAAGCAAGTGGCCCACAAGTGTGGCAAAGGTCTGAAGGATGGTCTTGATCCAAAACTGTCACCTGTTCCTTATGCAACATATCCCTTATGAATATGAAACAGCACCTCATATTTTGCTTGGGCAGCTTACACCCAGCGGTATGCACATTGACTTCCTGAACTTCAAGTAACCCTTGCTTTCCCCCTTTCTCCATCCCTCCTTCTTCCCAGTTCACCGACCAGTCTTTCATTTTATCTCAGTTTGCTTTGTTGTAACCTTCTCCCAACTAACAATGATCTATTCTACACTTCCTTATCTATGTACCTCCCGCTCCCGACATCAGTCTGAAGAAGGGTCTCGACCCCAAACGTCACCCATTCCTTCTCTCCAGAGATGCTGCCTGTCCCGCTGAATTACTCCAGCATTTTGTGTCTACCTATTCCTTTCCACCAGAGATGCTGCCTGACCCACTGAGTTACTCCAGCGTTTTATCTTTGTGTTTTCTTTAAAGACAGGCGCAGGTGCCAGCAGCACTAAAACAACAACACACACAGATGGATACACACCCCCACTGTACAGATACCCTGATACATGAGCAGAACACAAAGTGCTGGAGGAACAGGCAGCATCTGGAATGGACAGACGATATTTCGGGTCATAGAGTCATAGAATTTTACAGCGTGGAAACAGGCCCTTCGGCCCAACTTGCCAACACCCGCTAACATGACGTTTCGGGTCGAGACCTTTTAGCTGAAGATTCCCGCACGTTTCGTTTCTTGTCCATTCCTGGGACACGAACCTGCATCACTCACCGATCGAGGAAGCGACCGTCTGCAGCTGTAAAGGGATTGCAGCGTTGGCGATGGGACGAATGGTCTTGCTCGGAGCTCCCCCCTGACACAGAACCTCACTGGACCGACCACAACCCCCGGCGCTAGGAGCTGAGATGTACCGAGACTCCTTTCAGCAAACACAAGAATCGACTCCAACGCCAGCGGCGATATCTGCAGAGAAAGTATTTATTCTCCAGAGATCTCCACACCTGAGATTGGAATGAATTCCGGGAAAATACACTTTAACTTTCGGTCTTAAAGTGCAGAAACAATGATCAGTCAGTCGCTCACGTCGTGCCTGACCACAAACAAGGGCGGTGCTCACCAGGTTCAGCAAGCTGGTTTGTGTATAGGATTCTTCAATTTTAAGTAACCCTTGCTTTGCCTCTCATTGAAAGGCGGTGATGCCTCAAAGGGCCGAATGGCCTCTCCCGCACCTATTTTCTAGGTTTCTATGCCCTTTTGATTAATTTGTGTAGGACGGAACTGCAGAATCTGGTAAACACTGAAGAAATCTCTGGAGAGAAGGAATGGGTGATGTTTCAGGTCTAGCAGATACCGCACAGTGGTTTGAGCTAATATAAAGCTAGTGTTCAGAAATTGCAGTGAAAAACAGACAGTGCATTTTGGAACAAAATATAGATATAGATGAGTTAGACAGAGCTCTTAAAGATAGTAGAGTCCGGGGATATGGGGAGAAGGCAGGAACGGGTTACTGATTGTGGATAATCACAGTGACTGGCGGTGCTGGCTCGAAGTCTATTGTCTATAAACAAACTGCTGGAAGGAACTGCAGATGTCGGTTTACACCAAAGATAGACACAAACTTACTGAATAGTGAAAGGCCTGAATAGAGTGGATGTGGAGAGGATGTTGCCACTAGTGGGAGACTCAAGTACGTTCTTTTAAGAAGATGAGGAGGAATATCTTTAGTCAGAGGGTGGTGAAACTGTGGAATTCATTGCCTCAGAGGACTGTGGAGGCCGTCAATGGATATTTTTAAGGTAGAGATAGAGAGATTCTCAGTTAGTATGCGTGTCAGAGGTTATGGGAGAAGGCAGGAGAATAGGGTAGGAGGCTAATAGATCAGCCATGATTGAATGGTGACAACAAACAAAAATGTTAAAAATATCTATTGCTTTTTAGTTTAGTTTTAATTTAGAGATACAGCGCAGAAACAGGCCCTTCTCCCCACCGAGTCCATGCCGACAATGATCCCCGCACATTAACGCTACCCTACACACACTAGGGACAATTCACTCTTACACCAAGCCAATTAACCTGTTGTAAACTGTACATCTTTGAAGTGTGGGAGGAAACTGAAGATCTCGGAGAAAACCCAAGCGGTCACCGGGAGAACGTACAAACTCCGTACAGACAGCACCCGTAGTCGGGATCGAACCTGGGTCCCCGAAGCTGTAAGCGCTGTTAGGCGGCAACTCTACCTCTGCGCCACTGTGCCGCAGTAGAGAAACAGAAACATAGAAAATAGGTGCAGGAGTAGGCCATTCGGCCCTTCGAGCCAGTACCGCCATTCAATATCACTGGTTGATCATCCACAATCAATTCCTGCTTTCTCCCCATATCCCTTGATTCAGTTAGCCATAAGAGTTACATCTAACTCTCTCTTGAAAACATCCAGTGAATTGGCCTTCACTGCCTTCTGTGGCAGAGAATCCCACAGATTCACAACTCTGGGTGTAAAAAGCTTTTCCTCATCTCACTCCGAAATGGCCTACCCCTTAAACTGCGACCCCCTGGTTCTGGACTCCCCCAACATCAGGAACATTTTTCCTGCATTTAGCTTGTCCAATTGCTTAAGAATTTTACGTTTCTATAAGATCCCTTCTCACCCTTCGTAATTCCAGTGAATATGTCCAGTCGACCCATTCTTTCATCATCTGTCAGTCTCTCCATCCCGGGAATTAATCTGATGAACCTACGCTGACCTCCCTCAATCGCAAGAATGTCCTTCCTCAAATTAGGAGATGAAAACTGCACACAATATTCCAGTTGTGGTCTCATCAGGGACAACTGCAGTAGGACCTTGCTCCTATACTTAGAGTGAAAAACATTCAGTAGAATGACGGTTTAAACTTCTAATAAATAGTTTGCCATCCACTTAACATGCTGAAGAGAAAGAATACAATCCATATTGATTTATTTAAACAAAATGGAAGGTAGACACAAATTGCTGGAGTAATTCATCGGGACAGGCAGTACCTCGGGAAAGAAGGAACGGGTGATGTTTTGGGTCGAGACCCTTCTTCAGACTTAGAGTCAGGGGAGAGGGAGACACAGAGATAAGGAAGGGTAAGGTGTGGAAAGGAAAGATCAAATGGGACGAAAGCCAAGGAAAATAGTATAGATCATTATTAGCTCGGGGAAGGTGGCAACGAGGCATACAAAGATAAAACTTAATCAGGAGGAGAGTCAAACTGGTTGGAGAACTGGGAAGGGGGAGGGATGGAGAGAGAGGGAAAGCAAGGGTTTAGAGTTCGAGAATGATCAGCCATGATCACAATGAATGGCGGTGCTGGCTCGAAGGGCCGAATGGCCTCCTCCTGCACCTATTTTCTATGTTTCTATGAGAAATCAATGTTCTTACCGCTGGGGTATAAGCTGCCCAAGCAAAATATGAGGTGCTATTCCTCTAATTTGTATTTGGCCTCACTCTGACAGTGGAGGAGGCCCAGGACAGAAAAATCAGTGGGAATGGGAGGGGGAGTTAAAGTGTTTAGCAACCAGGAGATCACGTAGGTCCAGGTGGACTGAGCGAAGGTGTTCAGCGCAATGATTGCCCAGTCTACGTTGGTCTCGCCAATGTAAGTTTCTCAGTCTGGAGAAGGGTCTCGACCCGAAACGTCACCTATTTATTTTCTCCATAGATGCTGCCTGACCTGCTGAATTACTCCAGGTTTTTGTGTCTATTTTCATCGAAGAATAATCATGTACAGCAAGGTGAACAAGTTTAATTTAATAACTTTTTTAAATTTGTCAAAGACCTTAACGATGAAAGTGCTTGTGATTAGAGTAAACAATAAATGTTAAAATCGTCTTTTATTTATTTATTTATTTATTTATTTAATTCATTATTTCGAACAGAATAAAAGAATAAAAAGCAAGCGTGAAACAGCATTCAAAAAACAAAACAAGAATATTTATAAAGTGTCATAAACAATATCTATAAATAAATGAAATCGTATGTGTCGGAAACGGAGCAGGAAGAAGCCAAAGCTTATTAATTCCCATCCCTTATTCAACTGCTTATAATTATCTTATACAAATTTAGCAGCTATATGTACACCATGTGTACACCAGCAGCTATATGTAGACCATATGTACACCAGCAGCTATATGTACACCATATGTACACCAGCAGCTATATGTACACCATATGTACACCAGCAGCTATATGTACACCAAATTATTTACATTTATACACTAATCAAATATTTACAAAGCCATACAAAAAAAAGAGAGAAAAATAGAAAAAAGAAAAGAAAAAACCCTCATATACTATACAGTATCTCTTAGTCATATATACAACCCATCACCCTATAATCACCCTTCCCAATACAATCAGTATAACAAATATCCCACTCACAATCACCTATCCTCATCCCAATATCCTTTTAAAAGGTGTTTTTGCACATCTTTTTAAACTGAATTATGTTTGTGCTAAGTTTTATCTCCTGTTCCAGACCATTCCACAAATTCACCCCACAGATTGCTATGCACATACTTTTAAGAATTGTTCTGACATTGAGTTTTTTAAAATTATGTTCCCCTCTCAAATTATACCCACCCTGTCTTTCCATAAACAGTTTTTGTATATTTCCAGGACGTAAATTATTTCTTGCTTTGTACATGATTTGTGCAGTCTTAAATTTAACCAGATCGGTGAACTTCAGTGGATGTGACTGTAAGAATAATAAATTGGTCTGTTCAAGATATCCAACGTTACTGATAATTCCTATTGCTCTTTTTTGTAATGTACATAACAGCTGTAGGTTGGTTTTGTAGGTGTTACCCCATATCTCCACACAGTAACTCAGAGATGGCAATATGAGTGTATTATACAGAGTATGTAATGATTTGTGGTCCAGAATGTGTCTTGATTTTCCCAATATTGCTATAGACCTTATCAGTTTTGCTTTGACGTGGTTTATATGTGGTTTCCAGCAGATTTTGTGGTCTAAGATCACACCTAGAAATTTATTTTCATATACTCTTGAGGGTTTGTTTTATGTTTTCCAAATAGCATAATCTTTGTTTTGCTTAAATTTAGAGACAATTTGTTGACATCAAACCACTGTTTTAATTTATACATTTCTGATGTGATGACCTCCAAAAGCTGCTTCAAATTGTCACCGGAACAAAAAATATTCGTATCATCGGCAAATATAATCAATTTCAGTATATTTGATACTCTGCATATGTCGTTAATGTATATTATGAAAAGCTTTGCCCTAACACAGACCCTTGATGTACTCCACAAGTTATGTTCATGTAAGTTGATTTATGTTCACCTATTTCTACAAATTGTTGCCTGTTTCTTAAATAGTTTCTCACCCAATCCAATCCAACCCCTCAGATGCCCTACCTATCCAGTTTCATGAGTAAAATGTTGTGATTTACGGTATCAAATGCTTTTTTTAAGTCTATGAATATTCCCACTGCAAGTTTTTTTAATTATCTATGCAATTTGTGATTTCCTCGATTAGTTCCATTAGTGCCATAGATGTTGATCTGTCTGTCCGGAATCCATATTGACTGTCGACCAAAAGCTTATGTCTTTCAATGAAATTGTCTTAAATAAACGTTTTCTTTAGACTTTTAGAGTTACAGCGTGGAAACAGGCCCTTTGGCCACCGAGTCCATGCCACCCCGCACACTAACACAGTGGGAGTGGCGGCGCTGCCCTGGCAGCAGCGGCTCGCCTGCAGTCCGTCTGTTTTTCTTTTTGTTTTGTTGTTTTCTTGTCTTGTTTTAGCGTTAATTTGAGTTATTATGTAGTGTATGTGTGTGGGAGGGGTGGGAGAAACGTTTTTAGTCTCTTCCTTTTGGGGGGGACGCGACTTTTCTTGTCGTATCCCCCGTCTCTGTCTCCGCTGAGGCCTAATGGCGGAGCTGACAGCCTCCAACTGTGACCGACCTCGAGGCTCCGGAGGCAGAGCCAGCCAGGACTTACCAGCGCGGGGCTGGCCGACTTCGGGGCTGTGGCGGGTTCAGGCGTTCCGGCGGCCCGACTCGGAGCTGTGGCGGCTTTCCGGTGCCGGCAGCGACTTCGGAGGCCCGGCCGCGGGCCCAGTGGACGATATCGTCGGGAGCTCGCAGGTCACAGGTTGGTGACCTGTTTTTCCGGAGCTCCCGCGGCAACAGCTGCGTCCGCTGGACTGGAGGGCGGCAGCTTCGGCAGCTTCGGCCGCCCCGGGCCGCTCGCGGCGCGCGGTTCACCCGCGGGACTTGTTTACATCATCCAGTGCGGTCACAACATCGGAGGCCCGGGTCCCCTCAGCGTAGAGGAAGAGGAAGAACAAGAAGGGAAGAGACAAAGACAAGATTTTTGCCTTCCATCACAGTGAGGAGATGTCTGGTGAACTCACTGTGGTGGATGTTAAATATGTGTTTATTGTGTGTTTTGTTATTTACTGTATGTATGACTGCAGGGAACGAAATTGCGTTCAGACCGCAAGGTCCGAATGACAATAAAGTTTTCCATGATTCCCTACACACTGGGGATAATTTACAATTTTTTACCGAAGCCAATTAACCTGCAAACCTGTACGTCTGGAGTGTGGGAGAAAACCCACGCAGATCATGAGGAGAACATACGAATCAGTACAGACAGTGCCCGAGGTAAGGATCGAACCTGGGTCTCTGGCGCTGTGAGGCAGCAACGCTACCGCTGCGCCACCGTGCCACCCTCGGTAAGCAAGCGCCAACACTACCACAATTATTTACGTTGTTTGGCTCCATAAATCTGAACCCAGCCCTTTATGTTCAATGCATGGACTGGAACCCAGTTCTGAGCACTTCATATTAACGACACCCCTCCCTCCTAGTGAAAGGCTTAGCCAGGATGTGGAGAGGATGTTTACCCTGGTGGCAGAGTCTAGGACCAGAGGTCACAGCCTCAGAATTAAAGGGCGCTCTTTTAGAAAAGAGGTGAGGAGGGTGGTTAACCTGTGGAACTCATTGCCACTGAGGGCTCTGGAGGCCAAGTCAGTGGATAGTTTTAAGGCAGAAATAGACAAATTCTTGATTAGAACGGGTGTCAAGGGTTATGGGGAGAAGGCAGGAAACTGGGATTTAGGAGGCGGAGATCAGTTGTGAATGAATGGCGGAGTGGACTCGATGGGCTGAATGGCCTAATTCTATTCCTATAACGTGAACTTCCCTCCCTCCCTCTTCGAAGCGAGTCTTCAACAAAACAACAAAGTGCAGGAAGAACGCAGCAGGTCAGGCAGCATCTGCGGAGGCAAAAAGGGCGGTAAGAATTTCATTTTGTTCTGTTTCGGGACGTATTGACAATAAAACACTCTTGACGGCCGCCATTTTGGGTCGCGACCCTTCTTCAGACTGATAGAAAAGCATGGAGAAAGGTCCCCGACCCATAACATCATGTGTCCGATTCCCTCCACAGATGCTAGCTGACCCGCTGATCCTCCAGCACTTTGTGTTTAGTGCAAGATTCCAGCATCTGCAGTTTCGTGCTGAGGCACTACAAGGCGCTGGTCAGGTCGCATTTGGAGCATTGTGAGCAGTTTTAGGCCCCATATCTGAGGATGTGCTGGTGTTGGAGAGGGTCCAGAGGAGGTTTACGAGAATGATCGCAGGAATGATTGGGCTAACATATGATGAGCGTGTGACTGCACTGGGCCTGTACTCACTGGAGTTCAGGAGGATGAGGAGGGACCTCATTGAATCTTACTGAACAGTGAAAGGCTTGGATGGAGTGGATGTGGAGAGGATGTTTCCACAAGTGGGGGAGTCATACCTTCAGAATTAAAGGACCTTCCTTTAGGAAGGAGATGAGGAGGAATTTCTTCAGTGTGACGGTGGTGAATTCATTGCCACAGAAGGGTGTGGAGGTCAAGTCAATGGATAATTTTAAGGTAGAGATTGATATATTCTTGATGATCAGGGTGTCAGGGGTTATGGGGAGAAGGCAGGAGAATGGGGTTAAGAGTGAGAGATAGATCACCCATGATTGAATGGCGGAGTAGAATTGAATGGCCTAATTCTGCTTCTAGAACTTATGTAAGCCCCTCTCTGTGTGTTTGAGGGACTTTGTAAAGGGAAATTAATGCTGTGTTGATGTAATGCTAATGGATTGGCATAACCTGTACTCCAATTGGTGATGGAGGGATATTCTGGATGACTGAACTGATTGAAATACACAGCTTGGAAACAGTTCCTTCGGCCCACCGAGTCCACACCGACCATTTATCACCCGTTCACATTCAAGGTCGACGTTATCCCACTTTCCCATCCACTCCCTACACACTGGGGGCAATTTACAGAGGGACGATTAACCTACGACCCACACTTCTTTGGGATGTGGGAGGAAACTGGAGCACCCTGAGGAAACCCACGTGGTCAAAGAGAGAACATGCAAACACCACATAGACAGCGTCTGAGGTCAGGATTGAACCCGCGACTCTAATAGTGTTGCCGCTGGGTGTATTGAAGGTTCACTGTGATGCCCTTTGTAAGAGTGTGTCCTCCAAGAGTATTGCTCTCCATCAGCCTGCTCTGGGTCCTCCGAGCCTGTAGGAGCGCTCTTTCTCGCTCTCCCCTTCTCTCTCTCTCTGTCTCTCTCTTTTTCCCTCTCTCTCTCCCTCTCTCTCTCTCTCTTTTCCCCACTCCTTTCTCCTCATTGTAACATCCACTTGTGACGTAGAAGCACTCCTCAAGAGATGGAAGAGTGTTGTTTGTATTTTCTTATTAGTTTAGTTTAGAGCACTTCGGCCCACCGAGTCCGCGCCGACCAGCATTCCCCAGACACATGTACCAATTAAGGTTCAGTGAAACACGATCTGCGATACTGATAAAAAGCAACAAGGCACACAACTACATCAAAGTTAACATGAACATCCACCTCTTTCTACACACGATTCGAGACGGGCAACATCAGCCCTAGCTCGCCGGCTAAAAACAACACCGCCAGCGCGCTTGCTAGCGAGGCTGGAGGTAGGTCCACTGCTGGGGATGTACACACCTTCTCGGTGAACATGCATGACGTGAAGAGGGCTCTGACGCTTGTGAACACGAAGAAAGCTGTAGGCCCAGATGGTATATCTGGGCGAGTACTAAAGTCTTGGCTACTCAGCTTGCTCCAGTGCTCACCACAATATTCAACCTCTCCCTGGCCAAGACCGTGGTCCCTGCCTGCTTCAAAAGATCCACCATTGTACTAGTGCCAAGGAATGCCTCTCCAGCTTGCTTGAATGACTATCGACCGGTGGCCCTCACCTCGGTAGTCATGAAATGCTTTGAGAGGCTGATCAAGAACTACATCTGTGCCTTCCTCCCTCGCAACATGGACCCGCTGCTGTTCGCATACCGTCCGAACAGATCCACGGATGACGCGGTCTCCCAGGTTCTGCACACCACCCTCTCTCACCTCGACAGTCAGAGAGGGGGCTATGTGAGGATGCTGTTCATTGACTTCAGTTCAGCTTTCAATACCATAGTGCCCACCAGACTTGCTGAGAAGCTGCTGGAACTGGGGCTGAACACTCTCCTGTGTGCCTGGGTCCTGGACTTTTTCACTGCCAGGCCCAAGGTAGTCAAGATGGGGAGACATACCTCCAACCCCCTCACCCTGAACACAGGATCTCCCCAGGTTTGCATCCTTAGCCCCCTACTTTACTCCTTGTACACACATGGCTGTGTGGCCAGGTTCAGCTCCAACTCCATCATCAAGTTTGCTGATGATACTATGGTGGTGGGCCTGATCACCGATAAGGATGAGAAGGCCTACCGGGAGGAGGTGGCTGTTATGACATTCTGGTGTCAGGACAACAGCTCCTTTTGAATGTCACAAAAACTAAGGAGCTGATTGTGGACTTTAGAAGGGCACAACATCCAAGGACGTACACGCCACTGGGGATAAATGGGACTACTGTGGATAGGGTGACCAGCTTTAAATACCTGGGAGTCCACATCACAGAGGATCTGACATGGACAACACACACTGCCGCACTGGTGAGTAAGGCAAGGCAGCGCCTTTACCACCTCAGGTAGCTGAGGAAATTCAGAGTCTCTGAGGATCCTTCAGTGCTTCTACTCTGGGGCTGTAGAAAGCATCTTGTCCGGCAACATCTCAATGTGGTTTGGGAACAGCTCTGCCCAGGACAGGAAGGCTCTGCAGAGAGTAGTGCGTTGGGCTGAATGCACTATGGGAACCACATTCACCCCCCTGCAGGACCTATACACCAGGAGGTGCAGATCTAAAGCCAGCAACATAATGAGGGACCCTTACCACCCCAGCAACGGACTGTTCCAGCTGCTATGGTCAGGCAAGCGCCTCCGCTGTCATGCTGGAAAAACAGAGGGGATGAAATGGAGTTTCTTTCCACAGGCCATCAGGACTATAAATTCTTATCTCACCAGGGATTAATTTACTGTTGTGTTGTGTCTTTTTTATTTATTTTTTCTAAAATGTAAATACTGGTTGTGTTCTATTCTGTTCTGTGTTCTATAGTTTTTACACAATCCGCAGGCATTGCCACTTTCATTTCACTGCACATCTTGTGTGTGTATGTGACAAATAAAGTTGACTTGACTTGACTACAGCGGATTCCACATTCCTCACTGTGATGGAAGGCAATAAAGTCTTATCTTCATCCCTCCTTTTTCTCCCGCGGTCAGGGTAGTCGAACCATTCACAGTCGGGGTGATCGAAGCTCCCGCCGCCAGCGATCGAAGCTTCCGCAATCGGGGTGCTCGAAGCTCCTGTGGTTAGGAGCTCCCGAAGTCGGTCCCTAACCAGGGACCGCGAGCTCCACGATATTAAGTCCGCAGGCTCCCGCGGTTGGAGCTCTGAGGACGATCCCCAGCAAGAGGCTGCCAGCTCTTTTACGAAGAAGTCGCCTCGCCGTAGAGGTAAGAGATTAAAAAATCCCCCAAACCCCAACATGACAAAGCTACAGAACACTAAAGCATACATTTAACACAAACTAAACAACAAGAATGAAAAGGACATACAGACTGTTTGCGGCGCCACCCGGTGGTCTTCATCAGTCAGGATATTGAGTTTACAAGTTGGGACGTGATGTTACAAGGCGTTAGTAAGGCCACATTTGGAGAACATTTTTTCAGTTTTAGTCACCCTGCTAGGGGAAGGATGTCATTAAGCTAGAAAAAATGTGGAGAAGATTTTAGAGGATGTTGAGAGGAATTGAGGCTTTCGGCTACAGGGAGAGGTTGGGCAGGCTAGGACTTTATTCCTTGGAGTGCAGGAGGCCGAGGGTTGATTTTATAGAGATGTATAAATTCATGAAGAGATGGGATAAATGCACAATCTTTTACCCAGAGCAGGGGAATGTAGAACCAGAGAACATTTGCGGTTTAAGGTGAAAGGAGCAAAACTTAATAGGAATCTGAGGGGCAATGTTTTCACTAAGAGGGTGTGGGTACATGGAACAAGCTCCCAGAAGATGTAGTTCAGGCAGGCGGAACAGTGGTGCAGCAGTAGAGTTGCTGCCTCACAGCGCCAGAGACCCAGGTTCGATCCTGACAACGGATGCTGCCTGTACAGAGTTTGTACGTTTTCCCTGTGACACCGTGGGTTTTCCCAGGATCTCTGGTTTCCACCCACACTCCAAAGATATTCAGGTTTGTAGGTTAATTGGCTCTGGTAAAATCATTGGTAAATTGTCCATAGTGTGTGTAGGGTAGTGCTGGTGTATGGGTGATCGTTGGTCGGCACAGACCCAGTTGGCCGAAGGGATGGTTTCCGTGTTGTATCTCGAAATGAAACAGCATTGAAAAGACATTTGGACAGGTACATGGATAGGAAACGTTTGAAGGAATATGGGCCAAGTGCAGGCAAGTGGAACAGAGTTGAGCCAGAGAGTCATTGTCTGTGCTGTTTGCCTCTATGATTATATGACTTAGGACATTAGGATCTTGTAATAACACCAAAAAGCTGTAGCGATTTATATTAACAAAATACCTGTTTCTTCCCTCGATACAACTGGATCTGCTGGTGTCTTGATTCTACCTGTAATAAATGAAATATTATTTTATAATTTATGGATGCACAGTGTTGTAGAGGATTCTCTTTCTCACCGCCAGTCGCTAAAAAGTAACAATCAACTTTCATTTGCTCTGTTCGTTTAACATATTTCCATTCACCCGACCCTTACAGTGGCAATTGGAAACCAAGTGCTCACAGTATCTCTGGTTAACTCAACAAAACACAAAGTGCTGGAGGAACTCAATGGGTCAGGCAGCATGTGTGGAGGGAAATAGAGTCATAGATTCATAGAGTGATACAGTGGGGAAACAGGCCCTTTGGCCCAACTTGCCCACACCAGCCAACATGTCCCAGCTACACTAGTCCCACCTGCCTGCCTTTGGTCCATATCCCTTCAAACCTGTCCTATCCTGTCCTGTCCTTAACCTGTCTAACTGCTTCCTAAATGTTGTGATAGTCCCAGTCTCAACTACCTCCTCTGGCAGCTTGTTCCATACACCCACCACCCTTTGTGTGCAAAAGTTACTCCTCAGATTCCTATTAAATCTTTTCCCCTTCACCTTAAACTTATGTCCTCCGGTCCTCGAATCACCTACTCAAGGCAAGAGACTCTGTGCGTCTACCCAATCTATTCTCCTCATGATTTTGTACACCTCTATAAGATCACCCCTCATCCTCCTGCGCTCCAAGAAATCCCAGCCCACTCAACCTCTCCCAGTAGGTCAGACCCTCTAGCCCTGGCGACATCCTCGTAAATCTTCTCTGTACCCTTGTGTAGGAAAGAACTGCAGATGCTGGTTTAAATCAAAGGTAGACACAAAATGCTGGAGTAACTCAGCGGGAGAGGCAGCATCTCTGGAGAGAAGGATTGGGTGACGTTTTGGGTCTAGATCCTTCTTCAGACTGATGACAGGGGAGGGATAAAGATAGAATGTAGTCGGAGACAGGAAGACTAGTGGGAGAACTGGGAAGGGGAAGGGAATGGAGAGAGAAAGGGGTATATGAAGTTAGAGAAGTCAATGTTCATACCGCTGGGGTGTAATTTGAGTATTGTGTTCAATTTTGGACATCCTGCTATGGACAGGATGTAATTAAGCTGTAAATAGTGCAGAGAAGATTCACAAGGATGTTGCCAGGACTCGAGGGCCTGATCTATAGGGAGAGGCTGGATAGGCTAGGACTTTATTCTTTGGAGCACAGGAGGCTGAGGGGTGATCTTATAGCAGTGTATAAAATCATGAGGGGAATTGAAGTGTGAATCCACACAGTCTTTTACCCAGGGGAGGGGAATAAAGAACCAGAGGACATCAGTTAAGGTGAGAGGGGAAAGATGTAAGAAGATGCTGAGAGCCAACCTTTTCCACTCAGAGGGTGGTAGGTATGCGGAACGAGCTGCCAGAGGAGGTGGTGAAACACGGTGGCGCAGAAGTAGAGTTACTGCCGTACAGCGCCAGGTACCCGGGTAAAATTCTGACCATGGATGCTGTCTGTACGGAGTTTGCATGTTCTCCATGTGACCATGGTTTTATCCGGGTGCTCCGGTTCTCTCCCGCATTCCAAGGAGGTTTGTATTTAAATTGGCTTCTGTAAATTGTCCCTAGTGTGTGGGATAGGACTAGTGTACGGGTAATCATTGGTCGGCACAGACTCGTGGGCCGAAGGGCCCGTTCCCACATTATTATGGTGTTTACAGAGTCCTATGTTTACATGTAGGAAGGAACTGCAGATGCTGGTTTACACCGAAGATAGACACAAGATGCTGGAGTAATTCGGCGGGTCAGGCAGCGTCTCTGGAGAGATGAAATGGGTGATGTTCCAGATGGGTTTCGACCTGAAACGTCACCGATTCCTTTCCTCCAGAGATGCTGCCTGACCGCTGAGTTACTCCAGCTTTTTGTATAGTTTACTTTAGTATAGAGATAAAGCACGGAAACAGGCCCTTCGGCCCATCGAGTCTGCGCCGACCAGCGATCCCCGCACACTAACACTATCCTACACACACACATTAGGGACAATTTAAACATACGCCAAGCCAATTAACCTACAAACTGTACGTCTTTGGAGTGTGGGAGGAAACCAAATATCTCAGAGAAAACCCACGCGGTAACCGGAAGAACGTACAAACTCCGTACAGACAGCACCCATAGTCGGGATAGAACCCAAGTCTCCCGTACTGCAATTACTGTAAGGCAACAACTCTACCTCTGCGCCACCGTGCCTTCCAATGTTTACACATGTGTTCTATGTTTACACATGTGTTCTATGTTTACACGTGTGTTCTAGGTTTACACGTGTGTTCCATGTTTACACGTGTGTTCCAGGTTTACACGAGTGTTCCATGTTTACACATGTGTTCTGTGTTTACACGTGCATTCTATGTTTAAACATGTGACCTATGTTTACACGTGTGTTCTATGTTTACACGTGTGTTCCATGTTTATACATGTTTTCTATGTGCTGTGCTGTTGCAAGTAAGAATGTCATTGTTCCGCTAGGGATATATGGCAATAAAACGCTCTTGAATATTGGACCACTGAATGCTTTGATGGGATGGATACTTACGATGACTTGCCACAAAGTAGAGTGAGAAGACCACTGCTCCCACAGTGGTTAATGCAAGGAATGTACCCCAGCTTAGATAGCGGCTGTGGCAACCTTGATCTGAAACGTATAAGAGTGAACTCACACTAGTGTATTCACACCCAGTTTTTCCCTCTCCCATTCACATTTTAGAAACATAGAAAATAGGTGCAAGAGTAGGCCATTCGGCCCTTCGAGTCAGCACCGCCATTCAATATGATCATGGCTGATCATCCAGAATCAGTACCCCGTTCCTGCTTTCTCTCCATATCCCTTGATTCCGTTAGCCCGAAGAGCTAAATCTAACTCTCTCTTGAATACATCCAGTGAATTGGCCTCCACTGCCTTCTGTGGCAGAGAATTCCACAGATTCATAACTCTCTGGATGAAAAGGTTTTTCCCCATCTCTAAATGGCCTACCCCTTATTCTTAAACTATGACACCTGTTTCTGGACTCCTCCAACATATTGAGCTCCCAGCCTTGGTCACCCTGGAGCCATGTCTCCACAATCCCACCTACTGTATATCATATCCGTTAGCAACTAACTGCGCATTCAATTCATCCACCTTATTACAAATGCTTCTCGCATTAATGCACAAAGCTTTCAGCTTTTTGTTTTTCTTTTCTCCCTTCTGCCTTTTGCTTCTGCCCTCATTTTATGGCCCTCTATCTCCCCGAGTTTAACTTCACCTTTATTCCCAAAAAGTTATTTTCAAGTGGAGTCGGTAGTAAGGAAGGCAAATGCAATGCTGCCATTTATTTCGAGAGGGTGACATACAGAACCAGGGATGTAATGTTGTGGCTTTATAAGTTTAGTTTAGTTTAGATAGATTCTTGATTAGTATGGGTGTCAGGGGTTATGGGGAGAATGCAGGAGAATGGGGTTAGGAGGGAGAGATAGATCAGCTATTTAGTTCAGATTAGTTTATCGTCACGTGTATCGAGGTACAGTGAAAAGCTTTTGTTGTGTGCTATCCAGTCAGCGGAAAGACAGTACATGATTACAATCGAGCTTTTTACAGTGTGTAGATACATGATAAGGGAATAATGTTTAGAGCAATGTAAAGCCAGCAAAGTCCGATCAAGGATAGTCCGAGGGTCACCAATGAGGTAGATAGTTGATCACGACTGCTCTCTGGTTGTGGTAAGATGGTTCAATTGCCTGATAACAGCTGGGAAGAAACTGTCCCTGAATCTGGAGGTGTGCATTTTCACACATCTGTACCTCGTGCCCGATGGGAGAGGGGAGAAGAGGGAGTGGCCGGGGTGAGACTAGTTCCTCGATTATGCTGCTGGCCTTGCCGAGGCAGCGTGAGGTACAGGTTATAAGGCACTGGTCAGACCGAATGAGGAGTATTGTGAGCAGTTTTGTGCCCCATATCGGTTACTTTCATGGGCGGAAGACAAGCACAGTGCCGGTACTCGATTACAACCCATATCTTCATGGTCATCCTCAGAGTCATAGAGTGATACAGTGTGGAAACGGGCCCAACTTGCCCACACCGGCCAAAGTGTCGCAGTTACATTAGTCCCACCTGCCTGCGCTTGGTCCACATACCTCCAAACCTGTCCTATCCATGTACCTGTCTAACTGTTCCTTAAATGTTGGGATAGTCCCTGCCTCAACTGTCTTCTCTGATACACCCACCATCCTCTGTGTGAAAAAGTTACCCCTCAGATTCCTATTAAATCTTTTCCCCTTCACCTTAAACTGATGTCCTCTGGTCAGTTAGGCAGAGCTTCTCGGTCGCCCGGACAAACTTCGCCCAGCTTGCGATATTGGCGATGCCGAATCCTTGCACCAACCACCGCACGGGGAACTATTATTGTTTGATAGTTTCGTATACAATATATATAAAGGGACACACACAGTGGCACAGCAACTCTGCAGCTGTGGCGAGGAACTTTAATTTAGTTTAGTTTAGAGATACAGGGCGATAACAGGACTTCGGCCCACACTGATCAGTGATTCCCGCACATTAACACTAGCCTACACACACACTAGGGACAATTTACACTGGTACCAAGCCAATTAACCTGCAAACCTGCATGTCTTTGGCGTGTGGGAGGAAACCGAAGACCTTGGTGAAAACCCACGCGGGTCACGGGGAGAACGTACAAACTCCGTACAGACAGCACCCGTATATATCGGTGCGGACTCGAGGGTCGAAGGGCCTATGTGCTCGAAACTCAGAGGATAATGTTGTTAGGAATGGTAAAGAAAGTTAACTCACTCATCTGTCCAAATGTTTCCTTCAGCTCAATGATTGAAGTTGGGATCACAATGGTTTGACTAAATTCAAGTAAAATCGTGAAACCTGCCAGATGGAAATGGAGGCAAGATTTGGAGAATATTGTTTCATTATTCACCGAAAAAATTTGACGTAATAAAATGAGCCATTCCTTACCTGTCAACTCAACAAACTTTAAAATACTGGGATGATGCAACTTCGGAATGGTCATCAGTGCGATCATGGTCAAGAACAGGGCAGACACAATGTACAAAGACCCTGTTATGACAGTGAATGGACCTGGAGCAAAGAGACAAAAGCTGTGAAAAGTACAGGTGGCGCAGTGGTAGAGCTGCTGCCTTACAGCGCTCGCAGCGCCAGAGACACGGGTTCGATCCCGACCACGGGTGCTTATCTGTATGGAGTTTATACCTTCTCCCCGTGATCCGCGTGGGTTTTCTCTGAGATCTCCGGTTTCCTTCCACACTCCAAAGATGTATATAGAAACATAGAAACAGGTACAGGAGCAGGCCATTCGGCCCTACGAGCCAACACCGCCATTTAATATGATCATGGCTGATCATCCAAAATCAGTACCCCGTTCCTGCTTTCTCCCCATATCCCTTGATTCCGTTACTGGTTGGGAGGTTAATTGGGGTGGGGGAATCTGTGGAATTCTTTGCCACAGAAGGCCCTGGAGGCAAAGTCAGTGGATCTATTTAAGGCAGAGATAGATAGATTCTTGATTAGTACGGTTGGGCAGTGGGCAGGTGCTATAGACCTGCACGGGAAGGTAGACGCTCCCGCCCCCATGAGTCTCGGGCAGATGGGGCTCATCAGCCTGGGAAGGCGGTCCATCTGGGAGAGGGAAAACTCAGCAGATCAGGCAGAATCTCTGGAGAACACGGACAGGTGACGTTTTGGGACGGGATCCTTCTTCAGACTGTAGTGGGGGAAGAAAGCTGGAAGAGAGATGGGAGTGATTCAAAGCCCAGGCCTGCTGGATCTCCCAGTTGCTAAACACTTTAACTCCCCCTCCCATTCCCACAGAGTGACTAGTGGGGTGCCGCAAGGCTCGGTGCTGGGACCCCAGTTATTTACAATATTTATTAACGATTTAGACAAAGGAATTAAATGTAACATTTCCAAGTTTATAGATGACACATAGCTGGCTGGCAGTGTGAGCTGCGAGGAGGATGCTATGAGGCTGCAGGGTTACTTGGGTAGGTTGGGTGATTGGGCAGATGCATGGCTGATAAAGTATAATGTGGATAAATGTGAGGTTATCCACTTAGGTGGCGAGAACAAGAAGGCAGATTATTTTCTGAATGATATCAGACTGGGAAAAGGGGAGGTGCAACAAGACCTGGGTGTCCTTGTACACCAGTCACTGAAATTAAGCATGCAGGTACTATCGGCAGTGAAGCAAGCAAATGGCATGTTGGCCTTCACAGCGAGAGGATTTGAGTTCAGGAGCAAGGAGGTCTTACTGCAGTTGTCCAGGGCCCCGGTGAGACCGCACCTGGAGTATTGTGTGCAGTTTTGGTCTCCTAATTTGAGGAAGAACATTCTTGCTATTGAGGGAGTGCAGCGTACATACCTTTTCACCCAGAGAGTTATGAATCTGTGGAATTCTCTGCCACAGAAGGCAGTGGAGGCCAATTCACTGGATGTTTTCAAGAGAGTTAGATTTAGTTCATGGGGCTAACAGAATCAAGGGATATGGCAAGAAAGCAGGAACGGGGTACTTATTATAGATGATCAGCCATGATCATATTGAATGGTTGCTGGCACGATGGGCCGAATGGCTTACTCCTGCACCTATTTTTTATGTTTCTGTCCTGGGCCTCCTCCGTTGCCAGAGTGAGGCCCAGTGCAAACTGGAGGGCACCTCATATTCCGCTAGAGCAGCTTACACCCCAGCGGTATGAACATTGAATTCACCAATTTTAGGTAAATAACCTACAAAAACTCTTCCCATATTTTTCCCCTCAGTCTGCAGCTGGCTGGCAGCTGCGGCTCACCTGCAGTCCGTCTGTTTTTTTCTTTTTTTTAGTGTCTTTTTGTGATTGTTCGGTAGAATTTTGTTTTATTAGGTTGTGTATGTGTAGGGGGGGTGGGAGAAACAGAGTCCTAGTCTCTCCCTTCGGGGGGGATGCGTGTCCCCCGTCACCGTCTGTGCTGAGGCCTAATGGCGGAGCTGTGGCGGCGGCCTGGTTTGGAGCTGCGGTGCTCCAGCGGCGGCGGCGGACCGCAGAGCTACGGTGCTCCAGCGGCGGCGGTGGTCCGCAGAGCTATGGTGCTCCAGCGGCGGCGGTCCACAGAGCTGCGGTGCTCCAGCGGCGGCGGCGGCCCGCAGAGCTGTGGTGGCGGCCCGCAGAGCTGCGGTGCTCCAGCAGCGGCGGTCTGGTTTGGAGCTGCATTGCTCCAGCGGCGACGGCGGTCTGGTTCGGAGCTGCGGTGCTCCAGCGGCGGCGGCGGCGGTCTGGTTCGGAGCTGCGGTGCTCCAGCGGCGGCGGTCCGCTTAGAGCTGCGGTGCTCCAGCGGCGGCGGCGGCCTGGTTTGGAGCTGCGGTGCTCCAGCGGCGGCCTGCAGAGCTGCGGTGCTCCAGCGGCGGCGGCGGTCCGCTTAGAGCTGCGGTGCTCCAGCGGCGGCCTGGTTCGGAGCTGCGGTGCTCCAGTGGCGGCGGCGGCCTGGTTCGGAGCTGCGTTGCTCCAGCGGCGGCGGCGGCCCGCAGAGCTGCGGTGTTCCAGCGGCGGCGGCGGCGGTCCGCTTAGAGCTGCGGTGCTCCAGCGGCGGCGGCGGCCTGTTCCGGAGCTGCGGTGCTCCAGCGGCGGCGGCGGCCTGGTTCAGAGCTGCGTTGCTCCAGCGGCGGCGGCGGTCCACAGAGCTGCGGTGCTCCAGCAGCGGCGGCCCAGCTCAGAGCTGCGGTGCTCCAGCGGCGGCGGCGGCCTGGTTCAGAGCTACGGTGCTCCAGCGGCGGCGGTGGTCCGCAGAGCTATGGTGCTCCAGCGGCGGCGGTCCACAGAGCTGCGGTGCTCCAGCGGCGGCGGCGGCCCGCAGAGCTGCGGTGGCGGCCCGCAGAGCTGCGGTGCTCCAGCAGCGGCGGTCTGGTTTGGAGCTGCATTGCTCCAGCGGCGACGGCGGTCTGGTTCGGAGCTGCGGTGCTCCAGCGGCGGCGGCGGCGGTCTGGTTCGGAGCTGCGGTGCTCCAGCGGCGGCGGTCCGCTTAGAGCTGCGGTGCTCCAGCGGCGGCGGCGGCCTGGTTTGGAGCTGCGGTGCTCCAGCGGCGGCCTGCAGAGCTGCGGTGCTCCAGCGGCGGCGGCGGTCCGCTTAGAGCTGCGGTGCTCCAGCGGCGGCCTGGTTCGGAGCTGCGGTGCTCCAGTGGCGGCGGCGGCCTGGTTCGGAGCTGCGTTGCTCCAGCGGCGGCGGCGGCCCGCAGAGCTGCGGTGTTCCAGCGGCGGCGGCGGCGGTCCGCTTAGAGCTGCGGTGCTCCAGCGGCGGCGGCGGCCTGTTCCGGAGCTGCGGTGCTCCAGCGGCGGCGGCGGCCTGGTTCAGAGCTGCGTTGCTCCAGCGGCGGCGGCGGTCCACAGAGCTGCGGTGCTCCAGCAGCGGCGGCCCAGCTCAGAGCTGCGGTGCTCCAGCGGCGGCGGTGGCCTGGATCGCCTCAGCGCAGAGGAAGAACTAGGAGGGAGGAAGACAGGGACTTAAGACTTTTGCCTTCCACCACAGTGAGGAGGTGCCTGGTGAACTCATTGTGGTGGATGTTGGATATGTGTTTATTGTGTGTTTTGTTTTTATTATATGTATGACTGCATGGTAACAATTTCGTTCAGACCGTAAGGTCTGAATGACAATAAAGGAATCTAATCTAATCTAATCTAGAAGGATCCCAACCCTATCCATGTTTAGATCAGCTGAGAGATACAGCACGGAAACAAGCCCTTCGGCCCACTGAGTCCACACCGACTATCGATCACCCATTCACACACTAGTTCTACGTTATCCCACTTTCTCATCCACTCCCTGCACACAAGGAGGCAATTTACAGAGGGCCGTTTAATCTACAAACCCGCACGTCTTTGAGATGTGGGAGGAAACCAGAGAAAACCCACGTGGTCACAGGGAGAACAAGCAAACTCCACACAGGCAGCACCCGAGGTCAGGATTGAAGCCGGGTCTCTGACTCTGCAAAACACCAATCCTTTTTCTCCATAGACGCTGCCTACTGCAAGAATTGCACAAGTATATTTCCTACAGAACACCCTGTCTCCACTTCAGCCTGCAGAGGGCAGTAGTGAGCCTCATCACCACTCTGCAAATATCCCACTGTTATAGAGTCAAGAGTCATGAGTGCTTTATCGTCATGTGTCCCAGACAGGACAATGGAATTCTTACTTGCAGCAGCACAACAGAGTGATACAGTATGGAAACAGTCCTTCGGCCCAACTTGCTCACACCAGCCAACATGTCCCAGCGACACTAGTCCCACTTACCTGCGCTTGGTCCATATCCCACCAAACCTGTCCTATCCATGTACCTGTCTAACTGCTTCTTAAACGTTGGGATAGTCCCAGCCTCAACTACCTCCTCTGGCAGCTCGTTCCATTCAACCACCACCCTTTGTGTGAAAATGTTACCCCTCAGATTCCCATTTAATCTTTCCCCCTTCATCTAAACCTATTCCTCTGGTCCTCGATTCCCCTACTCTGAGCAAGAGACTCTACCCGATCTATTCCTCTCATGATTTTAAACACCTCAATAAGATCACCCCTCATCCTCCTGCGCTCCAAGGTATAGAGTCCCAGCCTACTCAACCTTTCCCTATTGCTCATACCCTCTGGTCCTGGCAACATCCTCGTAAATCTTCTCTGTACCCTTTCCAGATTGACAACATTTATTGCAAATTATTCTGAATACTCCAAAATGTACTGCCTTTATCTCATGAAATAGTTAAGGGCCTGTCCCACTTACGCGTTTTTTTTTGGCAAATTGCCGGCACCCGTCATAGTCGCAGCAAGTCGCCGAAAATTTTCAACGTTGAAAATCCAGCGGCGACAAGAAAAAGGTACGACTCTTTGGGCGACTACTCAATTGAAAAGTTTCGGCAATCTGCTGCGACTATGACGGGTGCCGCAAGTCGCGGAAAAAATTGCGCAAGTGAGACAGACCCCTTAGTTTATTCCAATCTGTAAACATTATAACCCCATTTGAAACTATCACACCTTTGTTCCATGAGGCACAGTGTCTGAATTTATACATTCCACAGCTTAGAGACTGGTACATCCTTTATAGAGTCACAAGTTGACAAGTTATAGGAGAAGAATTAGGCCATTTGGCCCATCAAGTCTACTCTGCAATTCAATCATTGCTGATCTATCTCTCCCTCTCAAGGGCAGTCACGGTGGCACAGCGTCAGAGTTGCTGCCTTACAGGGAATGCAACGCCAGAGACTCAGGTTCAACCCCGACTACGGGTGCTGTCTGTAGGGAGTTTGTACGTTCTCCCCGTGACCTGTGTGGGTTTTCTCCGAGATCTTCGGTTTCCTCCCACATTCTAAAGATGAGAATATGCAGAATTGGTGATGTTCTAGGATTCTGTTTTTGAAGATCAGAGGCTGCTTGAAGTTTCACTTTTCTTGCTGTGACATCATCATTCTTGTAAAACATGTGATGTTCGATGCCATTGTGATTGACTAAGATGTATTATGCTGAGTATGAGTGTAATTGGGTGGAAAGATTGCCCCCACCTATATAACCAAAGTATATAACCATGTGATACTGTAGTAATTGGTCTAGAATTACCGCCCATTGTAAGTTGTAAGAGGAATAGATCGGGTAGATGCACAGAATCTCTTGCGCAGAGTGGGAGAATCGAGGACCGAAGGGCCTATTCTCTAAATTAATCAAAACTAATTTGCAATGATGCCAAAGGCTAATAGCCAACAAAAATCTGCACGTCTGAGGTGATCAGTTGTCGTAAATAAAAGAGCGCCCACCTTTAATAACAACCCAGGAAACGAGGGCAAAGTGGATGATGACAAGGGATGGTGTGTTCCAACTGGAGAGCCATGTCAATACGTGAAATAATATCCTCCGAGATTCTACAGAGAAATGAACAAGAGAGTTAAAACTGACTGAGAATCCACCTTACCCTGTGGATAACTGATGTACAAGAGATGGGACAGTGGATCCACAGCAGCACAGGTTACAGGCGAGGCGCAGTTGACCAGATACTCCAGCATTTTGTGTCCATGCATTGTAACTCAGCAGGACAGGCAGCATCTCTGGACAGAAGGAATATATATATATATAAAATGTGTAGAAAATCATGAGAGGAATAAATCGGATAGATGCACAGAATATCCCGCCCAGTAATCGTGGAATCGAGGACCAGAGGACATAGGTTCAAGGTGAAGGGGAAAAGATTTAATAGGAATCTGAGAGGTAACGTTTTCACACAAAGGGTGGTGGGTGTATAGGATGAGCTGCTAGAGGAGGTAGTTGTGGCTGGAACTAACCAACGTTTAGGAAACAGTTAGACAGGTACATGGATTCAACAGGTTTGGAGGAATATGGACCAAACGCGGGCAGGTGGGACTAGTGTAGCTGGGACATGTTGTCCGGTGTGGGCAAGTTGGGCGGAAAGGCCTGTTTCCACACTGTATGACTGACTATGAATAGGTAATGTTTTGATGTGTAGGAAGGAACTGCAGACGCTACTTTACACCGAAGATAGACACAAAAAGCTGGAGTTACTCAGCGGGACAGGCAGCATCTCTGGAGAGAAGGAATGGGTGATGTTTCGGGTCGAGTCCCTTGTTTAGTCTGAAAGTCGCGGGAAAGGGAAACGAGAGACATAGACAATGATGTGGAGATGTACAGAACAAATTAATGAAAGATGTGCAAAAAAGTTACAATGATAAAGGAAACAGGCCATTGGTAGCTGTTTGCTAGGTGAGAACAAAAAGCTGGTACGACTTGGGTGGGGGAGGGATGGAGAGAGAAGGAATGCAGGGGTTACAAAGTTAGATAAATCAATATTCATACCCCTGGGATGTAAGCTGCCCAAGCAAAATAACCCAGCAGAATGAATATTGATTTCTCTAACTTTGTTCAATCATTGCTGATCTATCTTTCCCTCACAACCCCATTCTCCTGCCTTATCCCCATAACCATTGACATCCATACCATTCACGAATCCATCTTAACAATTTGCAATTTTGCACTGTTCTAGTTTTAGTTTTTGGAGAAAAGGCCGTACCTTTAGAATGGAGATGGGGAGGGATTTCATTAGCCAGAGGGTGGTGAATCTGTGGAATTCATTGCCACAGACGGCTGTGGAGGCTGTCAATGGATATTCTTAAGGCGGAGATTGGCAGATTGTTGATTAGTGCGGGTGTCAGGGATTATGGGGAGAAGGCAGGAGAATGGGGTTAGGAGGGAGAGATAGATCGGCCATGATTGAACGGCGGAATTGACCTGATGGGCCGAATGGTTCAATTCTGCTCCTCGAACGTATGAACATGAGATGAAGTTTGAAGGGGTACCTGCGTGCTTATATTTTAAGTGTAATTTAAATATTAACACCTACCTGGTATTGACGCACACTTATAGACACGCAGGAACGTCGCGCCAATAAGGGACAAACCAGAATACAACAGTCCCGATGTCCAAACCATCATGACCACAATCTGCTCTGCGGGAACACCTGGAATTTAAAAAGTTTAGTTTAGTTTAGAGATACAGTGTGGACAGGCCCCTCGGCCCACTGAGTCCGTGCCGACCGGCGATCCCCGCATACTAATACTACCCTACACATATTAGGGGCATAGGGGCAACTTACAATTTTTACCAAACCAATTAGCTGACAAACCTGTGAAGGAAGGAACTGCAGATGCAGGTTGAAACCAAAGATAGACAAAAAAAGCCGGAGTAACTCAGCGGGCAGGCAGCATCTCTAGAGAGAAGAAATGGGCGACGTTTCAGGGTCAAGACCATCTGAAGAAGGGCTTCGACCAAAAACGTGGGCAGAAGGGGCCTGTTTCCACGCTGTATCTCCAAACTGAAAACTATATCAAACTCACCGTAGATTGTCAGGGTGAGGTTTTTCTGGGCGGAGCTGACGGGATTGGTCGCGATGCAGGTGTACGTCCCACAGTCGACGCTGGAAGCCCTCGGGATGATGAGGTTAGTGTTCCCGTTCATGAGTTGATGATGTCGGGATATGTCCCCTCCATCTTTCCGCCACTGGTACTCATGAGGATTCCCAACCGCAGCGCAGCTGAGCTGGACGGCAGAACCCAGAGAGCTGGAGTTACTCCACACCGACACCTCGCTCAGCCTGTCTGATGGGGGAAAAAGATGGACATTTATACAAAAACAGGGCTGTAATGCTGAGGCTCCATGAGGCGCTGGGCAGGTCGCATTTTGAATATTGTGAGCAATGTTGGGCCCCTTATCCGAGGAAAGATGTACTGGCTCTGGAGAGGGTCCAGAGGAGGTTTACAAGAATGATCCCAGGAATGAGTGGGTTAACCAATGATGAGTGTTTGTCGGCACTGGGCCTGTACTGGCTGGAGTTTAGAAGAATGAGGGGGGGACATCATTGAAATGTACAGAATAGTGAAAGGCTTGGATCGAGTGGATGTGGGGAGGATGTTTCCACCAGTGGGAGAGTCCAGGACCAGAAGTCATTGCCTCAGAGTTAAAGGACATTCTTGTAGGAAGGAGATGAGGAGGAATTTCTTTTGTGTGGGTGGTGAATCTGTGGAATTATTTGCCACAGAAGGCTGTGGAGGCCAAGTCAGTGGATATTTTTAAGGCAGAGATGGATAGTTTCTTGATTAGTACGGGTGTCAGGGGTTATGGGGAGAAGGCAGGAGAATGGGGTTAGGAGGGAGAGATAAGTCAGCCCCAATTGAATGGCGGAGTAGGCTTGATGGGCCAAATGGCCTAATTCAACTCCTATTCCTTATGACATGACCTTATGATGAATGAGCTACTAGATTAGTAGGAGTGTGTATGAAGGAACTGCAGATGCTGGTTTAAACAGGAAGCCAGACCAATACTACCACGTTGTGGTAAAGATTGTTAATTATCCCCAGTGTGTGTAGGATCGTGTTAATGTGCGGGAATCGTGGTCGGCACAGACTAGTTGGGCTGAAGGGCCTGTTTCTGCGCTGTATCTCTAAAGTAAACTAAGGCACCAGAACAGGACCTACGGCCCACAATGTCTGTGCCAAGAGAACGACGAGACAAACTGATCTAACATGTTGCACACAGGCAGCACGTGCAAAACACACGTGTAAAAATGTACACGCAGACTTACACCATATCATTTAGTTTAAAGATACAGCGCCCTTCGGCCCACTGAGTCCACGGTGACCAGTGATCCCCGCACATTAACACTATCCTACAAACACTAGAGACAATTTACACTTATACCAAGCCAATTAACCTACAAACCTGTACGTCTTTGGAGCATGGGGGGAAACCAAAGATCTCAGAGAAAACCCACGCGGGTCACAGGGAGAACGTCCAAACTCCATACAGGCAGCGCCCATAGTCGGGATCGAACCCGGGTCTCTGGCACTGCAAACGCTGTAAGGCAGCAACTCTACCGCTGCACCACCGTGCCACCCCCTGATGCGGGAGAATGAGGGGGGACCTTATAGAGGCGTTCCCTCTATCTCCATCCCTCCCTCACCCAAGTCGCACCAGCTTCTCGTTCTCACCCAGCAAACTCCTAACAATGGCCTGTTTCCTTTATCATCATTACCTTTTTGCATATCTTTCATTAATTGTTCGTTATCTCTCTACATCATTGTCTATATCTCTCGTTACCCTCTCCACTGACCCGAAACATCACCCATTCCTTCTCTCCTCAGATGCTGCCTGTCCCGCTGAGTTACTCCAGCATTTTGTGTCTACGTCAGTATTCATTTACCTGATCAGTGTCCTGACCCAGTCCCTTCTGGGAAACTTTACTGTTGGAATTTCCAGGCACAGAGATGCTTGGGGAATTTCCAATGATTTTTAAAATCTTAACATCTGTTAAAAGTTCATTTCAATCGGGACTCATGAATTTGTCAAAAACGGAGATCGGAACCGCTATGTGCAACAAAGGTCAGCACGGTGGCGCAGCGGGTAGAGCCACTGCCTCACAGCGCCAGAGACCCAGGGTTGATCCTGAACTCAGATGGTGTGTGGGTGTGTGTGTGCATATGTATGTGTGTATATGTATGCAGGGCTCGAAATTAGCGGTTGCCCGGGTGCCATTGACCACAGAAAGGGCAACCTAAACGCCGACTCATTTTGCCCGGTTTGGCATCCAAATACTGGTTTAAACTGGGAGACGCAAAAAACTGGAGTAACTCCGCGGGTCAGGCAGCATCTCTGGCGAATAGGAACTGACGTTTCGTGTCGGCGGCTGCATTCCTCTTGTATCTTTGATTGCGGGGCAAAGATACTAGGAGCGGGGTGACGAAGGGTCGGAGCAAATGACGGGCCCCTAACAGCGGCAACAGCGGCCGCGACAGCGGCTCCACCGCCGCCTCCTCCTCCCGCACCCCGCCCGGCAGAATGAGCCCTCCCTCTTCCTCTCCCGGCCTCGGCGTGCGAGAGGGGTTGCTTTGAAAGCACCTTTTGCGGATTTGCCATCAGCGGCTGCTATCGCCTTGATAACGGTCGCTGCTTGCGCTTTCAAAACAACCCCTCCCGCACGCCGGGAGGAGGGAGCGAGGGAGAGAGAGAGGCGGAGGTCTCCTTCCGCCGTCTGAAGCAGCTGCACCAAAGATCCTATAACTATAGGATCTATGAGCTGCACCGCTCGGCCCCGCACCTTGCTGTTGGCTGGCGGAGGAGAGGAGGTGGTTGCGAGGAAATCCCAACCGCCTCCCCCTTTGTCGGTGGCACTTTGGGTTGGACAGAGACGGCCAAGGCAGCGGGGCGATATTGTCCTAGGAGCGCTGACCTTCCTTCATCCCCACCTCCTCTGCCCCTCCACCCCCTTTCTCTCTCTCTCTCTCTCTCGTACGCCCCCCTCCACCCTCTTATCCTGGGACCCCTCCTCTCCATCCCGCACTGATCCCCATTCCCTCCTCTATTCAGTCCTCACTGACATCCCCTGTGCTCCCCTCCCCAATCTATCCCCCCCACCAATCTATTCATCATCCTACCCACCTCACATTGATTCTCCTGCCACCCCCCCATCCATCCTGCACTTCTCCCCCCCATTCATACTGCACTGATCCTCCCATTCATCCCATACTGACCCACCCTCCATTTACCCTGCACCAATCCCCCCATCCATCCTGTAGTGATCTCCCCATTCATCTTTTACTGATCCCCCATTCACCCTGTACTGATCCCCTCATGCATCCTGTACTGATCCCCTCATGCATCCTGTACTGATCCCCTCATTCATCCCGTACTGAATCCCCATTCATCCTGCATAGACCCTCCGTTCCACACTGTCCTGACCCCCCACCCATTCATCCTGTACTGATCCCCCCCCCCCCATTCATCCTGTGCTGATGAATCCTGTACTGATCCCCCCATTCAAGAAGAATGGGGGGAAAAGTCTGAAGAAGGGTCTCGACCCGAAACGTTGCCTATTTCCTTAGCTCCATCGATGCTGCCTCACCCGCTGAATTTCTCCAGTATTTTTGTCTACCCCCATTCATCCTGTACTGAACCCCCATTCATCCTATACAGATCCCCCCCCCCACCCATCCCGTACTGATCCCCACATTCAACACCACCGACATCCCCCGTGCACGCCCCTCACATACTCCAACCAACACGTACTAATGCACCTGCCTCAATCCATCCATTCCACACTGATTGCCTTCTCAACCCCTCCCGCCATCTATCCACCCCGCACTGATTCACACATCCCCTGACCCTATTGTGCTTCATGGTCTTCAGAGCGAACATTAATTATGTTTGATAACGGAATGTAATCAAATGTGTTTTAATTCCCAATGTTATTATTTGTTTTGACACCTTTAAACATATTACCAAAAGAACATTTGCTGCAGTTATGTCCTTTGGCCATCTCTTGTCAGTTAGTGTAATGTTTAACCTGTCAGATGGGTATAGTCGGTTTTAACAGCTATTATCATAAAATGCCTTTAGAAATTTCCTTGCAACCTGTATATTTTTTTATGGATAAATTATGTGGGAAGCCAGAATGTTTCTGTGCCAATAGCAATAACGACCCATGCTATGGCCATGTCATGGTACTTTTCGGTCTTTCACAGAAAACATGCTACAATGTATGTTACCATGGTCCAGGATTTATTAACACAGGTTGATCATATGCTGAATAATCCAACCACATTTTTGTTTGAAGTGGAAAGAACTAATAGAAAGTTCTTTGATTAATTGATTTGATTGATACAGATTAATTGCAATGTGTAAAAAGAGTTGAGATATTGTATTATAATTTTGCTGCATGTCATTGTGGTATATATCATGTCTTGATTGGTGAATATATTTAGTTTGTGAGTTATTTGAAGCAGAAATAATATGTGAATGTAGACAAAAGTGCTGGAGAAACACAGCGGATGCGGCAGCATCTATGGAGCGAAGGAAATAGGCAACGTTTCGGGACGAAACCCTTCTTCGGCCTGAAACGTTGCCTAGTTCCTTCGCTCCATAGATGCTGCTGCACCCGCTGAGTTTCTCCAGCACTTTTGCTACCTTCGATTTTCCAGCATCTGCAGTTTCTTCTTGAACATAATATGTGAATGCTTCATTGAGCATAATTCCAACTGGTAACTACGCACTTCGTCCAAGCACATTATCGCACGCGTCATGCAAACCGTCTTCAATGACCACCTAAACTGTCATTTGGCAACCTAAAAAGCTGTGAAGGTTGCCCGGCTGGCAACAGGGAAAAAATGTTAAGCGAGAGCCCTGGTATGTATATATATGTATGTGTATATATGTGTGTGTGTGTGTGTATATGTGTATGTGTGTGTGTGTGCGTGCGTGCGTGCGTGTGTGTGTGTGTGTGTGTGTGTGCCTGTGCCTGCGTCTGTGTGTGTGTGTGTGTGTGTGTGTGTGTGTGTGTGTGTGTGTGTGTGTGTGTGTGTGTGTGTGTGTGTGTGTGTCTGCGTCTGCGTCTGTGTGTGTGTGTGTTTTGCACTTTCTCCCTGTGACCGTGTGGGTTTCCTCCGGGTGCTCCGGTTTCCTCCCACATCCCAAAGACGTGCAGGTTTGTCGGTTAATTGGCCCTCTGTAAATTGCCCCTAATGTGTTTAGTTTGGTTTAGTTTAGAGATACAGCACGGAAACAGCCCCTTCGGCCCACCGAGGCCGCCCCGACCAGCGATCCCCACACACTAGCACTATCCTACACACACGAGGGACGATTCACACTTTTTACCAAAGCCAATTAACCTACAAACCAGCCTGCATGACTTTGTGGAAACTGAAGGAAAAGCTTTGTGGGTTCATTGGCTTTTGGTATAAATGTAAACTGCCCCTAATGTGTGTAGGATACTGTTAGTGTGCGGGGTGATCGCTGGTCGGCACAGACTCGGTGGGCCGAAGGGCCTGTTTCTGCGCTGTATCTCTAAACTAAAACTAAAGCAGGAGGAATCACAGACGGGGATATTTCGAGGCCAAGCTCACAACACAAAGACTATCTCCGAACTAATCTCTGATTCTGGACTCAGCTCCTACTCTGCCCAATCTATTCCTCATGATTTTATACACCTCTGTAGGATCACCCCTCATCCTCCTGCACGCCATGGAATAGAGACCCAGCCTGCTCAACCTCTCCCTGTAGCTCACACCCTCTAGTCCTGGCAACATCCTCATAAATCTTCGCTGAACCCTTTCAAGCTTGACAACATCTTTCCTACAACACGGTGCCCAGATCTGAACACAATACTCTAAATGCAGCCAATAGTACAAATGGGCCAACATACCCATGACTGCCAGCCTGACAGATTGGATGGCATCCTTCTGCAGATTGATGTAGAGTTTGTAGAATCCAGCGTCTTGTTGGGTGAGGTTATGGAAGGCCATCGACCCGTTGTGTGGGAAGAAAGTGACGCGTCCCACGTAACTCCGGATCACAGCTGGTTCCCGGGATCCCGAGTGAAACTGCAGCACCGGCTTCAACGTGCTTCCCTTCCCGGCCGCCCCGCTGGCCTTCTTCCACTGGAAAACCGCCACACCGCTGCGTCGATCGGCATCCACCCCGGGAAACATCACCGAGCCCCCGTCGACCGAAGCAATCTCAGTATCAACTCCCCCTGTGAGAAACAACGAGGGGGAAATGACCAGAGGAGAAACTGCAGATCGAATGGAATGGAATACCTTATTGTCCCAGTGAAATCTACTGACATAACCGAGGTATGCGAATAGTCACCACATAAAGGGTGCTGACAAAGGTGAAAAAAGGCAGATTACTATCTAAATGGGGTCAAGTTGGGAAAAGGGGAAGTACAACGGGATCTGGGGGTCTTTGTACATCAGTCTATGAAAGTAAGCTTGCAGGTACAGCAGGCAATGAAGAAAGCGATTGGCATGTTGGCCTTTCTAACAAGAGGAATCGAATATAGGCGCAAAGAGGTCCTTCTGCAGTTGTACTGAGCCCTAGTGAGACCACATCTGGAGTATTGTGTGCAGTTTTGGTCCCCTAATTTGAGGAAGACATTCTTGCTATTGAGGGAGTGCAGCATAGGTTTACAAGATTAATTCCTGGGATGGCGGGACTGTCATATGCTGAGAGAATGGAGCAGTGGGCTGTACACTCTGTGGCTTAGAAGGATGAGAGGGAATCTCATTGAAACATATAAGATTGTTAAGGGTTTGGACACGCTAGAGGCAGGAAACATGTTCCCGATGTTGGGGGAGTCCAGGACCAGGGGCCACAGTTCAAGAATAAGGAATAATCCATTTAGAACGGAGACGAGGAAACACTTTTTCTCACAGAGAGTGGTGAGTCTGTGGAATTCTCTGCCTCAGAGGGTGGTGGAGGCGGGTTCTCTGGATGCTTTCAAGAGAGAGCTAGATAGGGCTCTTAAAAATAGCGGAGTCAGGGGATATGGGGAGAAGGCAGGAACAGGGTACTGATTGGGGATGATCAGCCATGATCACATTGAATGGCGGTGCTGGCTCGAAGGGCCGAATGGCTTGCTCCTGCACCTGCACCTATTGTCTATTGTCCCCACCCCCCTCTCCCATGCCGGGTACCCATTGCACTCCCCCCCCCCCCCCACCTCACTGAATCATCCGACCACAACCTGAGAGCAGTCCTGAACTACTATCTACCTCATTGGTGACCCTCGGACTACCCTTGATCGGCCTTTGCCGGCTTTACCTCACACTAAACGTTATTCCCTTATCATGTATCTGTACACTGTAAATGACTTGATTGTAATCGTGTATTGTCTTCCCGCCGACTGGTTAGCACGCCAAAAAAATAATTTTCACTGTACCTCGGTACATGTGACAATAAACTTAAGCGATGTTTAGGGTCGAGATGCTGAAGAAGGGTTCTGACTTGAGACATCACCTATCCATGTTCTCCGGAGATGCTGCCTGACCCGCTCAGTTACTCCAGCACAGGATGGTGAGTCTACTCTGGACTTTGGTGAAGTTACACTTGGGCGGCAGGGTGGACCAGCGGTGGAGTCGCTGCCTCACAGCGCCAGAGATCCGGGTTCGATCGTGATTACGGGTGTGGTCTGTACGGAGTTTTACGTTCTCCCCGTGACCTGCGTGGGTTTTCTCTGAGATCTTTGGTTTCCTCCCACCCTCAAAAGACATACAGGTTTGTAGGTAAATTGGCTTGGTATAAATGTAAATAGTCCCTAGTGTATGTCGGGCAGTGTTAGTGTGCGGGGAGATTGCTGGTCGGTGCAGACTCAGTGGGCCGAAAGGCCTGTTTTCGCACTATATCTCTAAACTACAGCCAACAAAATTCAGCCAACCTATTTCTGCATCCTCTCCAAAGCCTCCGCATCCTCGCTGTAACAGGGTGACTAGTGCAAGGATCGCTGGTATGGAAGTTATAAACAAGTTACTTTAAGTTATAAACAAGTTACTTATTTTTACTTTTGTATTCTTAATAAATACATTTATATCCTTGTATTAAACATAAACTGAAATGGTGTGTGTAACAGTATAAAATGGCTTCAACTAAAACATAGCTGGGAGATTAAAAAGCAATAGTTTGGAATTTAAGGATGGCGAGTGAAGGAGAGATACGAGGGGAAATGTAAAGTTTAATAAGATTGAACCAAGGTCGGAATTTAATGGTGGCGAGATAGAGAGAATTAGAATTGTAGAAAGATTGATGCGAAAGGAGTACAGCATGCAAGATAATGCAGCAGAGATAGGGCTAGAAACTGTAATAAAAAGCTGCTTGTTTCTGTGATTCAGAGAGCAATTAGAGAACGGACAGGTGGTGTCGTCTCTGAATGTTCCAAGCTGATATTTGCAAATAAAGGCTTTCGTCTTCTTGAAGAATTCTCCGCGTCTGTGTCATATTATCCAAATTTGAGTCTTAAATCCACAACAAAATTGGTTCAGCGTGCAGAGTCGGTAAGAGACCGTTAAAAGACAAACAGCTCAGGGCGCTTCCCAGCCCCTCTAGCTCCTAGGGACAACAGGAAAAGGGTGGCCACCCAGCAAAATTATTATGCGGTTTTCCGCTTCATTTGGACTAATAACCTGTTGAACATGAGAAGCCACTGGGGACACAGAAGTGCCTAGGTAGTTAGAAGGTCTCTCCGACCCAAGAATCTGGCACTAAATTGTTCTAAAAAGGAGAATTGTCCGAGAAGGCTGCGCTGTGTGGTGAGTAATATATATATATTTTAAGAGTTTATTAAGTCCTCGTGGATACCACCCTGAGAAGTCAGGGGTTTGCACGGACGAGGAAGTTTAAAGAGTTTATTGAGTCCTCGTGGATACCACCCTGAGAGGTCAGGGGTTTCCACGGACGAGGCAGTTTTAAAGAGTTTATTGAGTCCTCGTGGATACCACCCTGAGAGGTCAGGGGTTTGTACGGGCAGAATAGGGCATTCTGTGGATACCACCCTGAGAGTCAGGGGTTTGCACGGACGAGGCAGTTTTAAGAGTTTATTAAGTATTCTGTGGATACCACCCTGAGAGGTCAGGGGTTTGTACGGGCAGAATAGGGCATTCTGTGGATACCACCCTGAGAGGTCAGGGGTTTGTACGGGCAGAATAGGGTATTTTGTGGATACCACCCTGGGAGGTCAGGGGTTTGTACGGGCAAAATACGAATTTAGGGTAATTGGGTAACAGAAACAGTGTACACAGTGATAAAATGTTGCAGAATAGCAGAAAGTAGAATAGCAATAAGAATAGTGTAAGGTAATATAGTGACTACGAGGACAGAGGAGGTGTAAGGACTGAGTTTCTTAACTGCTTGTGGAGGTAAAATTGCTGCATTCTCTCTGCTGAGAGATCAAGACAAAATGTGCTTCTTTGTTTGGAGATTAATGGGAGTGGGGTGTGGTCAGATGTTGCGTGATTAGGATTTTGGTTGGTTGTGATCTTAGTGGGGTGTGGTTAGAATTTGAGTGACGGTGAGTCTGACTAATCACGATCAGAATCAATGTCCAATCACAACGCTCAGGAACCTGACTGATAGGGGATTAGACCATCCTACTTTAACTTAAAAAGGGGAGATAAGAATTATATAAATGTTAATTTTGAAACTTTAATCTGTGTAGAAAATTGCATAATTTCTTTGAAGTAAGAATGGAACGAATGTGATTTGTGTGTAAAAAACCGGTTTTGAGTGAATGAGGAAGTTCATATATGTGATAAGTCTTTTGTTTGTTGTAGACCACATGCTGTAAGGGTATGTGTGTGTGTTCCTTTAAGAAATTGTAAGTAATGGGGGAGGTTACAAACAGCTGTAAGGTAACGATTAACGCTTTGTATCATCGCAGCTTAAAAGGGGAAAGTTGGAAAATGTAGGTTGCTTGGTTTTTCTGATGTTTCTATAGATTTCTTTTCAGTAAAGTTAATTTGGAAAATTGTTACTAGTACTAGGAATTGGAAATTTAAAATAGTGGTGAGAATGGATTGAAATAATTGGAAATAAGTTAATTGCTGAAACATGACCAGCTTTTGTGGTTTGTTTAGATAAACATTCTGGTTGGAGAATGGTAATGATTGTCTGCTGAGATTTTCAGAAACAGTTGTGAGGAAGTGGCCCAAGGAAGACACTTTCAAGATAAATGTGTGACTAGATGGAAGTGTTAATTATGAATTTTATTTCGGAGTCACGTGAGTGACTACGTGAAGACCCCGTCCAGCACGCATGCACGACATTAGCGTTCATGCAGTGCACCCGCGACGAACGGGAGTTCAAGGCGCTCCCGCTACAAATTGAAAGTTGGGCCGACAGGTAAGTTTTACCGTGGCCGTGTGTATTTTCTCTGTGGTCTGCTTTATGTTCCAGAAGAATGAGCAAGACCAGAGGAAAGAAATCTGCAGCTTGCCCCCGTTCGTCTTCCATTGAGGAATGTTCTTTGGAGGGGGGGCAAGAGGCGGCAGGAATAACTACCGAGCCGAGCCCAGCACCGCTAGTGCAGCCTGAGCAGCGGGCTGGAGGTACCTGCAGCCAGAACTGGGCGGTAGTATCTGACGATTCGGATGAAGATGCCTCACCGCTCAAGAGCGGCACAGGCAGCCGCCTAAGCCGAATGGAACGGCTTATGGAGCAATTGCTCCAGCGAGATCTGCTGAGAGAGCAGCAGCAGACTCGCCAAGGGAGCTCAGGCACTCCCGCAGTGCCCTTTACGGCACTGGCCATTGCTTCACCTTCTTTTGAAGGCAGCATTGGCGACCAGGTCTGGGCTGGTCAAGAAGAGGGGTTGTTGGCTGAAGATGTCCGGAGTACGCAGGGTGTACAGGATCAGGAAGAGCTGCTGGGTGTGGTCAACCGCTACGTGGTCATTCCACGAGCGGGTCGGCCTTTAGAGCCGAAACTTGCAGCCAGCATTGACCACCTGTCCTCAAAACCCCTACAAGAACAGGTGGTCAATGAGGCTCTTGAACAATATACAGCCCCAGAAAATTGTACATCATTGAATGTACCAGCTGTAACCAGCCAAATTTGGGGACATTTGGGGCAGAACATCAGGAACCTGGAGTTGGAGCTCCAGAAAATCCTTAAACTCCTGACTGCAGGAATAACATCATATGCTCGGTCCATTGATGGTGTGGACATCTCCACAAATCAGCAAGACACATTAGCTCTGCTGTGCACCACTCAATATGAGATAAACAATTTACGGAAGGAAATCATCAAGCCTGCCCTCAACCCTAAATTTGCGGGACTTTGCAAAACACCGGGTTCAGAACCTCCAATTCTGCTCTTTGGAAAGGACCTTCCGAAAAAGGTGAAAGACCTAGAGGAAGAATCCAAGACCTTTGGTCTCGTGAGGGCAGGTTTGGGACCGAGCAGACCTAACAAACCCAGGCGGCAGTACCCCACGGCGTCCACCAGTCGTCGACCACCATATGCGACTGGTGAAAGCTCGGGGTCCGCACCCATTCCCCGTAAGCTTTTTTTAGGCCAGGGCCCAGAGCGGACCCCATGGAAAATGCGCCACCCCCAACAACATCAACATCAACATCAACCCTCTACAGCCACAGCAGACCTCATCGCATCCAGCGAAGAGGCAGAAGAAGCACCAATAACCATGGAGGTAGGTGGGTCTGGTTCCTCTCAGCATATGAGCAGTAGGGGCTCTATACTAACAGGGGGGAGATTGCACTTGTTTTTGGATGCATGGGAATCCATCACTAATGACAAGTATATTCTCTGCAGCATTCATGGCTATAAAATTGACTTTGTTCATGAAAACATTCCGCCAGTTCAGCATATACCCCAAAAGGTATTCACCCTCTCAGTCAAAGAGAAACAAGAGGGTCAAGCTGAACTGATGAGGCTACTAGCAAAAGGTGTCATTGAAAGAACAAAACATGAACCTTTGGAATTTGTGTCTAATATTTTCACTAAAACTAAAAAAGATGGTGGATGTCGCATCATCATTGACTTAACTACTTTAAACGAGTCTGTTAAGTATATACATTTCAAGATGAAAACTTTTGAAACAGCCAGACTATTGATTTCTAGAGGTTGCTTTCTAGCAAGCATTGATTTAAAAGATGCCTACTACTCAGTACCCACACACAAGGAGCATCGTAAATACTTAAAGTTTATCTGGATGAAACAGCTATGGCAATTTAAAGCCTTACCAAATGGGCTAACCTCCGCTCCAAGGTTGTTCACTAAAATTTTAAAACCCGCTTTGGCATTATTGAGGAAACAAAAGCATATAGTCATGGCGTACTTAGACGACATTTTAATAGTAGGGAAAACCTTGGAGACAGCTATTTTGGCAGTAGCAGCCGCCAAATGTTTGTTTGAAACTTTGGGGTTTGTCATACATCCAGATAAATCCAATTTTACACCGTCCACTACCATGGACTATCTTGGATTTACGATTGATACTGTTCGCATGATTGTAACTCTTCCGAAGGGGAAAGCATCAGAATTGGCACTATCATGCAATGAACTAATGGATAAACATCAGCCAATCATACGGCAGGTAGCTAGAGTTATTGGTAAAATGGTAGCAGCTTTTCCAGCTGTACAATTTGGGCCTTTGCACTATCAAAATTTGCAAAGAGCAAAAGTGCACGCACTAAAGCAAAACTCAGGTCACTTTGACCGAGTTATGAATTTAACTGCTGAATCCATTCCAGAGTTACAATGGTGGACAAGGAACATTAGGCTCAGTTCCAGTCCCATAATAATCACCAACCCAGTATTAACCATTCAAACGGATGCCAGTGCTTTGGGCTGGGGAGCAACTAACATGCAATCCAGCACGGGGCAGATGGACTAATTCTGAATCATCTTGCCTACAGACATGGGGTATCAACTACTTAGAAATGTTGGGTGCATTTTATGGTTTAAAAGCATATTCATCTAATACGCATCATGCACATGTCCGGTTGCAATTAGATAATACCACGGTGGTGGCTTATATCAACCACATGGGTGGTGTAAAGTCGATATTGTGTGACAATTTGGTCAACCTAATCTGGCAATGGTGTGTCGAAAGGCATATTTGGTTATCAGCAACTTACCTGCCAGGTAAGCAAAATACAGTGGCAGACACCAGGTCACGCAAATTTAACGATAACATCGAATGGATGTTAAATCCCAAAGTATTTGCTGAAATTACAAAGCAATATGGCACACCAGATATCGATCTATTTGCATCCAGGCTGAATCACCAGGTACCAACGTATGTCGCTTGGGAACCAGACCCTGAGGCAGCAGCAGTTGATGCATTCACGCTGCATTGGGGGAAAATGTTCTTTTATGCTTTTCCTCCCTTCTGCCTCATCAGTCGGGTATTACGCAAGATTCAATTGGATTCCGCTTCAGGAATCTTGATAATACCCGACTGGCCTACACAGCCATGGTTCCCAGTGGCCCTCGACATGGCTGTCGAAACACCGTTGGAATTCCCCAGCAGTCCAGAATTATTAATCCACCCAGTGTCAGGCATTAGTCACCCGTGCCATGACAGAGTCAATCTCCTGGCTTGCAGATTCTAAAAAGACCTCTACTGGGCCTGGGACTGTCTGAGGACGCCATCAACATGATGACCGCATCCCACCGGGAGTCCACCAGGAGACAATACCTGACCAACATAAGAAAATGGGAACGGTATTGCTCCAAAACAGGAACTACCTACACTACAGCTACAGCCACCAGTGTTGTGGAGTTCCTGGTTGGATTACATCGGGAAGGACTCAGCTACAGCGCCATAAATACAGCCAGGAGTGCGTTGTCAGCTTATTTGGTTCCAGCAGCAGGACAACTGGCTTTGGGGTCCCATCCACTAGTGGTCAAAATCATGAGGGGCATCTTAACACTAATTCCCCCAGGCCAAGGTACACTCAGATCTGGGATGTCAGCATTGTGCTGACGTACCTTAGGGGATGGCCACCACCCAGGTCACTCATGCTGGAACAACTTACTCTAAAATCAGTCATGCTCATGGCACTAGTGTCAGCTCAAAGGGTACAGTCCCTCCACCTTCTGAGGCTGGACAGCATGACAGAGTCATTGGACTGTTTCACATTCCATATTCAGGGACTGGTCAAACAAACTAGACCAGGTACCACGCCTCCAGTCATGGAGTTCCGGGCATATTCATCTGACCCACGGCTGTGTGCCAAGACCCATCTCGCCAATTACATAGACACAACATACAACTTAAGAGGGAGAGAAAAAGCCTTATGGATAAGCCACAAGAAGCCTCATGGTCAGGTGACGAGCCAAACCATTTCAAGGTGGCTAAAGCAGGTGCTTAAGTCTGCGGGAGTCAATACTAATGTTTACAAATGTCACTCCACCAGGGCTGCATCTACGTCAGCGGCTAGGCGAATGGACGTGCCTATGGACCATATTCTGGCCAGAGCAGGATGGTCCTCGGAAAGAACTTTCCAAAGGTTTTATAATAAGCCGCTGGCGGAACCTGCCACATTTGCAGACAGAATTTTAGAGTCTGCAGATAATATTTAATTTAAGCCCGGGGGAGCTCTCTGTTTTTTGTTGTCATTAATAAACCTTTTTTGTTCACAAACAGGTTATTGTTGATTGTGATAACATACTTCCTCCCTCTAAGGTCTTCAGACAGTAAGTGAAGCATGAGCTGGTACACGGTTCGGAATCACAGAGCTTTGAAGTCTTCACGTAGTCACTCACGTGACTCCGAAGTAAAATAGTAAGATTAAATGAGAACTTACCAGTTCGAAGTTTGATCTGTATTTTATGAGGAGTTACGATGAGGGATTACGTGCCCTCCGCTCCCACCCTCTATTATACAGATCAACTGTTAATTAAGTTCTTATTTTTTCTTTACTATATTTATTTCAATTGTTGTGTTTTTTCTGTGAATCCACACCGCTGCTTTGAAGAATGTCGTGCATGCGTGCTGGACGGGGTCTTCACGTAATCCCTCATCGTAACTCCTCATAAAATACAGATCAAACTTCGAACTGGTAAGTTCTCATTTAATCTTACTATTATATGCCACAGATCACAGATGGAAAGGTGGGAAAAGAGGAGAGGAAAGGAATTAGATGTACTTAGGCAGTTTAGAGAGAAAGGAGAGAGAGGCAGTGAGGAGGTGACAGAAGTAGGAAACGACAGGTGTGAAAGTAATAAATCAGGAGGAGTCAGTGGAAGATTTTAAAAGAAAGGTGAATACATTTGCAAAGGAGGATAGACTATCTGAGAAGTAAGAAATTTAGTTTAGAATAAGAAAGAAGGCATACCAGAAAGGATTAAAGTAGGAGGCAGAGGGAACATTGATGAGACTGCTTTAAAAAGAAAAGAGCAGGACAGACACAGATTATCCTTTAGGGCTCCCATAAAACTGAGAGGGCTAAAAAATACCTTACCCAATATTCCTGATGGGGCAGGAAATGGATTATGGCTTTGGAGGAGGAGAACGTGGGACGTTTATTGGCTATGGGAGATTTGAAGGCACTGTTGGTGAAAGTGATAGGAACCACTAAACTGACAGAACACCTGAAGATGGCTGGTATAAAAATGCTGTGAACAATGTAATAAACAATGGCACGCTGTTTGACACAGTCAGGCAGAGGGTATGGCAGGCCCTCGGACAATGTTACCCACTTAAGGTGGACCCCAAGGAATAAAGGGGAGATCCACTGGGAGAGGCAAATAATCCAGCAGCCTATCTGGAGAACCAGCTGAAAAGGTGGAGACTGGAAACTGAACAAGAAATAGAAGGCAACCAGTTAAGGAACACTATATTATGAACCACTGTGGTTCCTCCTAAAGTTAAGTCTAGATTGGAGGAGATGGTGGGATTGTTATCTATTTCCCAGCCCCAATTCAGCGATCATTTGGTCAATGAGGTTGAGAATATCGCAAAGAAAGGAAAAAGACTTGCAGACCAGCAGGAAGAGGTGCAGAGAAAAATGATGCAAATGTAACTTGAAGAGCTCAAAAAGAAAGAGCGTGAAAAAGGAAAGACAATGTTGTCAATAACAACAGACCTGGTTGAAAAGACTGAAATAAGTGATGCACCGACACACAGTGAGTCCTATGACAGAGCCAAACAGGGGCCAGAGAATTCCACGCCAATAATAAATGTCTTTGGGAGAGTGTTCCCTCAAATGCCCTATCAGGAGTGAAATAAATCTGGATTTAAGCCCAGACAGGACTGGGGTCCCCAAGGGAGGGAGGGATCTCAAGGAGGAGGTCAAGAAAGGCTAGTAAGGAGACAGGTAATGGATAAGGTGTGTTGGGGATGTGAACAGGTATGGTAATCAGGAAATTATTATTATTATATTAAGATAGTGGTGAACATAGCTATGGTAAGAACATTAAGAAGAGGTATTAAATACACCTAGGCTAGGATGCAGCAGGGTTTTAAATACTAGCCCCATGTTTTTAATCAGATGTTATAGGCAGATTTGGAAGGTGTTGATATAGTATGTGGATGATTTGTTGGTTTGTTCCACAAGTGAGAAGCAATGTGAGAGAGACATTTTAATTATCTTGGAAAAGATGGCATAGGAGGTCATAAAGTATCAAGGAAGAAGTTGTTGTTTTGTCGGCAGCAGGTAGAATATTTTGGACGAGTAATATCTAAATAAGTAAAAGCTATAGCGCAGGATCAAATTGAAGCGATAATTGAAGTTCCCAAACCTCAGACAGTAGGACAGATGATGATGATCTTGGGAATGGCAGGATGTAGTTCAGACTAGATTGGAAAGTATGTTGAAATTGTGATGTCATTAAGGAAAATAATGAAGGAAGAAGGACACACAAGTCTGAGAAATGTTTTACAGTCAGAGCCTTTGAATGAAGGGGACAAAAGGTTTTGCTTGTGGATGTTTCTTGTTAAAGGGATCATAAAAGCAAGTATGCAGGGTTTGAATTGGTGCATCAGGATGAATTAGATCAAGTAACCAAATTGGAAGTTTGCCTGCAATCTTGCTTAGCTCAGTTGGCAGAAATTAAGGCTTTAAGAGCAGCATGTGACATGAGGGAAGGTGAGAAAGCTGAAGTTTATACCGACTAAACATATGTACATGGGGTCTGGCACATGTTTGGAGCAGTAGGGAAACAGAAAGGCTTTGAGAAAAGCAACGGAGACCCCATGCAAAGTTAGCAGTAAAGTACAGACCTGATAAGGGAAAGATGAAGCCAGGGGCACTAGCTGTCATTAAATGCCAAGCACATAAGAAGAGAAATCAAAGTGCAGACGAAGCAGCCAGAACAGAATCTGGAGGATGATCAGCTGTTATTGCACCTAGGGTAAGTTTGGATAGACTTAGGTGCAAGAACGCTACAGGCCCTTAGAGTAAAACACAGATTTGGGTGTGTAACACCTGCTGTCACAAGGCATGGTCGAAAGAATAAATGGAGCATTGAAGGTTAATATAAATAAGATTTGTGTAACTACAAGGTTGAATTGGATCGATGCCCTGCCATTGGCACTGAAGAGATGTTGCATGCAAAACTAACCGAATAACCCACATAACATCACATGAGATGCTTACTGGCCGACCCATGCCAGTGGCACAATGGAGAGGTCCCTACAAGGGGACCGAGTTTGGAACAGTTAGAGGTAGAATTTAAGAAGTAGGTGTAACAGTTAATTATGATATACAAGTCTATTTATGTACAGGCAAAGTAAAAGCAGTTGGAGGTGGACCAGGAGGAAGGACCCTTTAAACCTGGAGACAAGGTGTATGTATGAGCTTTCAGAACCACCCACCGCTGTTCAGGTAGAAGGTTGATCTACCTGGTACCATTTCAATCCTTACATGAGGGATGTCCCGCAGGTACGACTCGATAATAGCCCTGAGATAAGTGAACAGGAGGACAAAGAAGTGAGGGAAGAGCAGAGTTCTAACAAGAACGTTGTTTGACGTCAGTGGTGGGCAAATTAATGGAAAGGATACTTAAAGATAATGTATATAAGCATCTGGATAAACAGGATCTGATTAGGAACAGTCAACATGGATTTGTGCCTGGAAGGTCATGTTTGATTAATCTTCTTTAATTTTTTGAAGAGGTTACTAGGGAAAAGGATGAGGGTAAAGTGGTGGATGTTGTCTATATGGACTACAGTAAGGCCTTTGACAAGGTTCCACATGGAAGGTTGGTTAAGAAGGTTCAATTGTTGGTATTAATGATGGAGTAGCAAGATGGATTGAACAGTGGCTGAATGGGAGATGCCAGAGAGTAATGGTGGATGGCTGTTTGTCAGGTTGGAGGCCGGCGACTAGTGGGGTGCCCCAGGGATCTGTGTTGGGTCCACTGTTTTTTGTCATGTACATCAATGATCTGGATGATGGTGTGGTAAATTGGATTAGTAAGTATGCAGATGATAGTAAGATAGGTGGTGTTGTGGATAATGAAGTAGATTTTCAAAGTCTACAGAGAGATTTAGGCCATTTGGAAGAGTGGGATGAAAGATGGCAGATGGAGTTTAATGCTGATAAGTGTGAGGTGCTACATCTTGGCAGGACAAATCAAAATAGGACGTACGTGGTAAATGGTAGCGAATTGAGGAATGCAGTTGAACAGAGGGATCTTGGAATAACTGTGCATAGTTCCCTGAAGGTGGAATTTCATGTAGATAGGGTGGTAAAGAAAGCTTTTGGTGTGCTGGCCTTTATAAATCAGAGAATTGAGTATAGAAGTTGGGATGTAATGTTAAAATTGTACAAGGCATTGGTGAGGACAATTATGGAGTATGGTGTACAATTTTGGTCGCCAAATTATAGGAAAGATATCAACAAAATAGAGAGAGTACCGAGGAGATTTATCAGAATGTTGCCTGGGTTTCAGCAACTAAGTTACAGAGAAAGGTTGAACCAGTTAGGTCTTTATTGTTAGGAGCGCATAAGGTTATGATGAGAGGGATAGACAGAGTTGACGTGGATAAGCATTTTCCATTGAGAGTAGGGAAGATTCAAACAAGAGGACATGATTTCAGAATTAAGGGACAGAAATTTACGGGTGACATGAGGGGAACTTCTTTACTCAGAGAGTGGTAGCTGTGTGGAATGAGCTTCCTGTGGAAGTGGTGGAGGCAGGTTCGATTTTATCATTTAAAAATGAATTGGATAGGTATATGGACGGGAAAGGAATGGAGGGTTATGGTCTGAGTGTAGGTTGATGGGACTCGGGGAGAATAAGTGTTAGGCACAGACTAGAAGGGCCGAGATGGCCTGTTTACGTGCTGTAATTGCTATGTGGTTAAGATAATGTGAGGTTTTTGGAGACATTAGTGACTATGAGACTGGTGTAAATAAGGTCAGAATGAGGGGGTGTATGTGTCTTGTTTGGGAAACAATGTTTCACCTTCATACGTAGTAATACTAGCCCAGAGGGGTCTTTCACTAAAGCCATGGATAAGCTAAAAAACCAAAGGAGTGAGGTTAAAAGAAAAGTAGGGTTCAGACATCAATTGTTTGGATGGCTGGAGAGCATGTTGGGGGGTTGGGGAGCATGGCTGATTAAAATTGGTTTGACCATTGGGGTCGTACCACTTGCAGTGGCAATCATGCTGTGCTGTGTTTTCCCCTGTATTAATTCTCTCCTGGTGAAAGCTCCTGTGAAGCAACTGCCAATGATAACGGGTGAAGACGAATCCGGCCCTCAAGGAAAGTGGACCTCGGCGATAGAATACTACTACGATGGAGAAGAAGTGTTAGGAAAATGTTAAACGAAGTCTGAATGGGAAACTGGATCTTTTTTCCTGCCTCACGTAATGGAGGTGGGTTTTTGGCCCAGTTTCTCAGGGAGTCCGAGAAAGAACACTGCACAGCATTACACTAACTTAATTAAAAGAGCCTGCATTTTAGGGCTCTACGGGTGATTTGACCTGAGGGATGTGTGTGTGGTTTTCATTGTCTTTTGAGACTCGTTGGAGTCTCAGAGGAGGGAGTTATATGGAAGTTATAAACAAGTTACTTTAAGTTATAAACAAGTTACTTATTTTTACTTTTGTATTCTTAATAAATACATTTATACCCTTGTACTAAACATAAACTAAAATGGTGTGTGTAGCAGTATAAGATGGCTTCAGCTAAAACATAGCTGGCGCGACTGACGTTGCAGCAGCCCCTCCAGCCTGTCCGTCTTTTTTTTTTTTGTCTAGTTAAATGTAGTTGTTCATGTTTTTTTTGTGCTGATTCTAACTGTGTATATGTGGGGGGTGGGGGAGGGGGAAACTTTTAAAATCTCTTCCCTGCACGGGAGACCTGACTTTTTCCCTGTCGGGTCTCCGTTGTCGTTGGGGCCTAGCACTGTGGAGCGGCCTCCGACCAGGACGACCTGGGGGCTCCAGTCACGGAGCCTGCGGAGCTGCGGACTTACTGGCCTCGGAGCGTAGGGAGCGGTGGTGGCTCGCTGCTGCGGCTCGACTCTGGAGCTCCAGCTCCAGCTCCAGCTCCAGCTGCGGCCCGACTCCGGAGCTCCAGCTCCAGCTCCATCTACCGGTGGAATGTCAGGATATCGGGAGATAACTACCGGTGGAATGTCGCGATATCAGGAGCTCGCGGGTCCGGGTGGGAGACCGCTTTCCGGAGCTCCCGCAACGCAACTTCTCCAGCCCGTGTCGCGGGGTTGGAACGACCTGGAGCGGGGCTGTACATCACCCGTCACGGGACATTCCAGCGCCCGCTGGGGGCTCCAACTTTGTGACTTTTGGGTCTAGAGCGGGGACGTACATCGCCAGGCGCGGCCTCAATGGCCGTGGGACTTAACATCGCCCACCTGGGGCTTCGACATCGGGAGAGAAATGGTGCAGGGGAGAGAGAAGACTTTGCCTTCCATCACAGTGAGGAGGAGATTCACTGTGATGGATGTTTTCTGTAAATTGAATTGTTTGTATGTTTTGTAGGAATTGTTTTGTTTGCATGACTGTAGAAATGGGGTTTCGTTTGAGCCTCTCTGAGGTTCGAATGACAAGTAATAAAATCTAATTTATTAGATTTTATTAGCACGGACTGGAAGGGCCGAGAGGGCCTGTTTCCGTGCTGTAATTGTTATATGGTTATAATCTAATCTAATCTAATCTAATCTAATCTAAAAAAGCAATAGTTTGGAATTTAAGGGTGGCGAGTGAAGGAGAGATACGAGGGGAAATGTAAAGTTTAATAAGATTGAGCCAAGGTCGGAATTTAATGGTGGTGAGATAGAGAAAATTAGAATTGAAGAAAGATTGATGCGAAAGGAGTACAGCATGCAAGATAATTCAGCAGAGATAGGGCTAGAAACTGTAATAAAAAGCTGCTTGTTTCTGTGATTCAGAGAGCAATTAGAGAACAGACAGGTGGTGTCGTCTCTGAATGTTCCAAGCTGATATTTGCAAATAAAGGCTTTCGTCTTCTTGAAGAATTCTCCGTGTCTGTCATATTATCCAAATTTGAGTCTTAAAACCACGACACTGGTCGGCGCAGACTCAAAGGGCCTGTTGCCGCACTGTATCTCTAAACTAAACTAAAGTAATACTCGAGGAAAGGTATTTCGAGCCTAAAGTCACAACACGGAGACAATCGGGCCAATTAATTTGCTAATCCAGCACAATCCAGAACCAGGGGCCACAGTCTTAGAATAAAGAGGAAGCCATTTAAGACTGAGGTGAGAAAAAACTTTTCACCCAGAGAGTTGTGAATTTGTGGAATTCCCTGCTACAGGGGGCAGTGGAGGCCAAGTCACTGGATGGATTTAAGAGAGAGTTGGATAGAGCTCTAAGGGCTAGTGGAATCAAGGGATATGGAGAGAAGGCAGGCACGGGTTATTGATTGGGGATGATCAGCCATGATCACAATGAATGGCGGTGCTGGCTCAAAGGGCCGAATGGCCTCCTACACCTATTTTCTATGTTTCTGTGTCTGGAGACCTCATAGTCAAACTAGGAAACAAATTAGACGGGGGAGAGAGTGGGGGGGGGGGGGGGGGGGGTATGGTTGGGGGGTATGGGGGGGGGGGGAGAGAGTGGGGGAGAGAGGGGGGGAGAAGGGGGGAGAGAGATAGAGGGGAGAGAGAGGGCGGTAGAAGGAAAATAGTACTTACGTGTGATTTTAGTGGGGACAAACAGTACAAACACCAGTTGAACGGCTCGGTACATTCTGCCTTTGGAGAGGAGGACCAGGGGTAGAGAAGGTTTACAGATCAGCTGAGTTCTAGACGCTGTGGGTAAAATGGCAAGTAAGATGGTGTTAGAGGGGGCAGAGAGAGGGAGAGAGAGAGAGAGACAGACAGAGAGAGGGAGACGGAGAGAGGGAGACGGAGAGAGGGAGACGGAGAGAGGGAGACGGAGAGAGGGAGACGGAGAGAGGGAGACAGAGAGAGTGACAGAGAGAGAGACAGAGAGAAACAGATAGAAACACAGAGAGAGCGCTTAATGAAGTTCAGAATCTGGAAACAAAGGAACTGCAGGTGCTGGATAATACAACAAAAAGGACACAAAGTGCTGGAGTAACTCGGCGGGTCGGGCAGCATCTCTGGAGAAAAAGGATAGGTGACGTTTCGGGTCGGGACCCTTCTTCAGACTGAAGACGGTGAGTGGGGTGATGAACTGTTGGTTTATGCTGCCTGACCCACTGAGTTACTCCAGCACTTTGTGTCTTTCCTCCAGCACGGAAACAGGCCCTTCAGCCCACCGAGTCCGCACCGACCAGAGATCCCCGAACATTAACACTATCCTATACACACCAATTGTACCCCCAACCCCTTCCCCTCTGTTCCTCCTCGCTGACTCATTCTCCCCTCCACCGTGATACCGCACTCTCCCCCATGGCTTTTCTCTGTCTTTTCTCCGAGCTCGCCCCCTTACCCCCTGCCCCCACACCCCTGCCCCCCACACACCCCTCCCTTCCACACATCCCTCACAACCCTCCCCCTGCCCACACACACCCGTCTCCCCCACAACCCCCACTCTCCGCCACAATGCCCCCTTCCCACCATCCGCCCCACAATCCCCCTTCCCCCCACAACACCCCTCCCCGCCCTTTCCCCCACAAACCCCCCACACACCCCTCCCCCACCCACAAACCCTTCCTCCACAACACCCCCTGCCTACATCCCCTTGCCCACAGCCCCGCCCACACACACACCCCTCCCCTCCACAACCCCTGCCCCCACACACCCCTCCTCCAAACCGCATCCTTCCTCCCCCCACATCACACACCCCCCCCCACATCCCTCATCCTCCCTCCCCCTCGCAACCCCTCCAGCCCACATACACACTTCCTCTCCCATTCCCCCACCCCCTCCACCACACACCCCTTGTGGTGAACCAATGGGTCCCACTTAGTCTGGTCTATATATAAAAAGCTGGAGTAACTCAGCGGGCCAGGCAGCATCTCTGAAGAGAAGGAATGGGTGACATTTCGAGTCGAGACTCTTCTTCAAACTGGTCAGCGATAAGGGAAACGAGAGATATAGACGATGATGTGGAGAGATAAAGAACAATGAATGAAAGATATGCAAATAAGTAACGATGATAAAGGCAACAGGCCATTGTTAGCAGTTTGTTGGGTGAAATCGAGAAGCTATCAATGTCTAGTGCTTGTTAATATAAGTCCAGTGGTGCTTGTTAATTGCCAACCGGCCTAGTTACTGAATGTGTACCAAGGAACTGCAGATGCTGGTTTACACCGAAGATAGACACAAAATGCTGGAGTAACTCAGCGGGTCAGGCAGCATCTCTGGAAAGAAGGAATGGGTGATGTTTCAGGTTGAGACCCTTCTTCAGACTGCAAGTCAGGGGAAAGGGAGACCAGAGATATGAAAAGGTGTGTCCATTCTCTCCAGAGATGCTGAGTTATCTGAGTTATGCCGAGTCATCTCCTGAGCCGCTGAGTTACTCCAGTGCTTTGTGTCTTTGTTTTGTAAGCCAGCATCTGTAGTTTCTTGTCTTCACTTTGTTTTTCTTTGTCTCCACCCATGTTGAGTTTCTGTTTCATTCAAACATCCGGCTCCTTGGATTGTGTTACTTTTATTTTATTTAATTTAGTTTAGTTTTTTTGGTTTACTTTTGAGATACAGCGCGGAAACAGGCCCCTTGGCCCACCGAGTCTGCGCTGACCAGCGATCCCCGCACACTAACACTGTCCATCGCTCACTAGGGACAATTTGCCATTTTACTGAAGCCAATTAAGCTACAAACCAGCACGTCATTTGAGTGTGGGAGGAATTGGGGATGTGCAAAGATTTGGGGGGGGGGGAGTCAGTCTAACCACGACAGAAGGGGGAGGAGTTGTACAGTTTGATAGTCACAGGGAAGAAGGAATTTTATTGTGGCGTTCTGTGCTGCATCTTGGTGGGACCAGTCTGTTGCTGAAAGTGCTCCTCAGGTTGACCAGGGTATAACATGTTGTCAAAGTTACACAGTCAGACTTCACATCAGGTGATTTACAAGAACCTTCCTTTCAACTTCTCAGAACCTGGTCGCTGAATTTGGGTTGAAAAACATTTCTGTCCATCTCACTGTGTTTATTCAGTGTGATTTCTAACCAGTTCCTCATTTTACAGCCTGATTAATATCCCCGTCTGTCATATAGGGCGTTCAAACCTTCGAAATGTTTATGTGGATAGTTCAGTTTAGTTCAGTTTAGTTTCACAGAGCAGAAACAGGCCCTTTGGCCCACCGAGTCCGCGCTGACCAGTGATCCCTGCACACTAACACTATCCCACACACACTAGGGACATTTTCCAATTTCTACCAAGCCAATTAACCTAAAAACCCGCGCGTCGTTGGGATGTGGGAGGTAACCTGAGCACCCGGAGAAAACCCACGCAGGTCACAGGGAGAGCGTGCAAACACCGAACAGACAGCACCCGTGGACGGGATCAAACCCGGGTCTCTGACGCTGTGAGGCAGCAACTCTACCGCAATGTACCTTTAATGCAGGGATACAACGAACTGCAGATGCCGGAGGAACTCATTGGGTCAGACAACGTCCGTGGACCCGACTCGAAACATCACCCATTCCTTCTCTCCAGAGATGCTGCCTGTCCCGCTGAGTTACTCCAGCATTTTGTGTTTATCTTACATTAACAAGCGCTGGACTTACATTCACAAGCGCTGGGCTTACATTCACAAGCGCTGGACTTACATTCACAAGCGCTGGACTTACATTCACAAGCGCGCTCACAAGCGCTGGACTTTACATTCACAAGCGCTGGACTTACATTCACAAGCGCTGGACTTACATTCACAAGCGCTGGACTTACATTCACAAGCGCTGGACTTACATTCACAAGCGCTGGACTTACATTCACAAGCGCTGGACTTACATTCACAAGCGCTGGGTCTACATTTTCGCTGCACAGTTTCGTTTCTTCGTTGCAATGTCTAAACGGGCACGCGATTGCACACAACTGTGCGCGTGCACGTGAGCAAGGGTTTGCAGGCGTGTACACACACACACACACACACACACACACACTCACACACACACACACACACACACCACACTCACACACACACACACACACACACACACACACACACACACACACTCACACACTCACACACTCACACACTCTCACACAATCTGCACTGGGCTCCCTCTCACACAATTGAAGAGGGTGCGGAAATAGGTCTGTCAGAGGTTACTTTCGTTTAGTCCCCTTCATCCCATCGAGTCTGTGCCGACCAGCGATCACCCCGCTGATCCGCTGAGTTACTCCAGCATTTTGTGTCTCTCTCCTTGTTACTAATGCCCTTTTAAATTGGGTGGCACAGTGGCGCAGCCTAACGACAATTTACAATTCTTACAGAAACCAATTAGCCTACAAATCTCCACGTCTTTGGATTGTGGGAGGACACCGGAGCACCCGGAGAAACCCCACTGAGAGAGCGTACAAACTCCGTACAGACAGCACCCGTGGTCAGGATCGAACCCGGGTCTCTGGCGCTGTGAGGCAGCAACTCTACCGCTGCGCTACTGTGCCACCCAATTTTAAAGGGCATCAGTAACAAGGAGAGAGACACAAAACGCTGGAGTAACTTAGCGGGACAGGCAGCATCTCTGGGTGACGTTTCGGGTCGGGACCCTTCTTCAGACTGAGTTACTCCAGCATTCTGTGTCTATCTCCGATTTAAACCAGCGTCTGCAGTTCTTTCCTGCACAGTAACAAGGAGAACACAGTTGGATTGATTCCTCTGGAGTGTGGCAGGCTGATAGAAGAATATAAAATGATAAGAGGCCCAGATTGGGTCGACAGTCAGAACATTATTCCCAGGATGGAAATGTCAAAGACTAGAGGGCATGGCTTCAAGGTGAGGGGGCAAAGGTTAAAGGTGATGTGCGGGGCAGAGGGTGGTGGGTGCCTGGAACGTGCTGCTAGGGGTGGTGGTGGAGGCAGATATGATGGAGGCGTTTAAGAGGCTTTTGTATAGGGACATGGCAGTGCAGGGAATGGAGGGATATGCAGGCAGAGGAGACATCATGTTTGCACAGACATTGTGGGCCGAAGGGCCTGTTCCCATGCTGTACTGTTATAGAATTATAGAGGCATACAACATGGAAACATGCCCTTCAGCCCATCCAATCCATGCCGACCAAGATGCCCCATCTAAGTTTAGTCTAGTTTAGAGATACAGCGTGAAAGCAGGCCCTTCGGCCCACCGAGTCCGCACAGACCAGCGATCCCCGCACAGTAACACTATCCTACTAGGGCCATTTTATGTTACATTTATACCAAGCTAATTAGCCTACAAACCTGTACGATTTTTGAGTGTGGGAGGGAACCGGAGATCTCAGAGAAAACCAACGAAGGTCAAGGCCTGGATAGAGTGGGTGTGGAGAGGATGTTTCCACTAGTGGGAGAGTCTAGGATCAGAGGTCATTGCCTCAAAATTAAAGGACGTTCCTTTAGGAAGGGGAGAACGAGGAATTTCTTTAGTCAGAGGGTGGTGAATTTCTGGATTTCATTGCCACAGAAATCTGTGGGGGCCGTCAATGCATATATTTAAGGCAAAGATAGTACAGACATCTGGGGTTACTAGGAGAGGGCAGGAGACTGGGGTTGAGAGGGAAAGATAGATTAGCCACGATTGAAAGGCAGAGTAAACTTGATGGGCCGAATGATCTAATTCTGCTCCCATCACTTATGCGCTTATGAGAACTAGTGTATGAGTGATCGCTGGTCGGCACAGACCCGGTGGGCTGAAGGGCCTGTTGCCACGCTGTATATCGAAACTAAACTATTTTGAGTGCCTTTGACTAGGATTACCAGAAATCACCTTTTATGAAATAAGATTTGAATATATCTTGGAAATAATGTCCTTGCTATTTGTCAGATCACATTTGAACGCATGTGTTGAGCGTCAGTCAAGGGGAGGAAGACTACATTAAATACCTTTGTTGCTTTGTCGGCACCCTTTAGATGGCTCCTCTTTGCATACTGCATGCAAAAGTAAGAATTTCACGGTACCAATAACATATCTATCAATGGTAGACAAAAGTGTTGGAGAAACTCAGCGGGTGCAGCAGCATCTATGGAGCGAAGGAAATAGATATAGGTTTCGGCCCGAAACGTTGCCTATCAATTTAGGGCAGCACAGTGACGTAGTGGTAGAGTTGCTGCCTCACAGCGCCGGAGACCCGGGTTCCATCCCGACTACGGGTGCTGTCTGTATGGAGTTTGTACGTTCTCCCCGTGACCTGCGTGTGATTTCTCCGGGATCACCGGTCCCCCCGCATACTGCAAAGACGTACAGGTTTGTAGGTTAATTGTCTGCGGTAAATTGTAAATTCTCCCTCGGATAGCGTTAGTGTGCGGGGATCGCTGGTCGGTGCGGACTCGGTGGGCCGCAGGGCCTGTTTTTCACGCTGTGTCTCCAAAGTCAATTTTAAAAATCAATCAAATGTTCACAGGGTGAACTTGCAAACTCTGCACAGACAGCACCTGAGATCCCTGGCCCTGTGAGGCAGTGGCTCTAAAAGCTGTGCCATTTAGGATTGTAATCACTTTTAACCTTGACATCGTATACGTCACTTGCAGTTAGAACAGTTCTCCGAGTTCGAATCAGGGCAAATTTGAATGAACTCGTACAGTGGGACAGGGCTAGTTAGTTAGTTGTAGAACTACTATCTACCTCATTTGTGACCCTTAGACTATCTTTGATTAAATTTGCTGGCTTTACCTTGCACTAAACGTTATTCCCTTTATCATGTATCTGTACACTGTGAATGGCTCGATTGTAATCATGTATAGGGGGTTGCACGTAAGGTCACAAGGTCATAGGGCTTGATGCACGGAGCCGCTCAATCCAACTGGAGGACATCGCAGCTTCCGGTATATGTTGTTAATACAAGAATCGCGTACTTTCCTACCTGTTAAAAACCGCCAAAATGTTGAATTTCTGCGCTGTAAAAAATTGTGGAAGTCGGGGTAAGCGTGAGAGACTCATGTACCCAACTTCAGAATTCCAAAGTGAAGCGAAATGAGGGGGGGCACAACATTTGCCACCCTCCAGTCTTCCGGCAACTCTCTTGTATTTAAGGACGACTCATAAATTGCAACCAGGGCTCCTGCAATTTCCTCTCTATTTTCCCGTAATGTCCTCAGATATATCTGATTCAGGCCCTGGAGATTTGTCTACCTTCATACACGACAGTACCTTCAGTAACTTCTTCGACAGTAACACTGACTGCCCTTTTTGCACCCTTTGATCTCCTTTTTTCAGTTTACTCCTTAGTTCCTGAAACTCCTCCAGGGATGCACTTGATCCCATCTGCCAATACCTGTCCCAGCATCCTTCTTGTTTTTGCGACCAACACGCCTCAATTTCCCTCGTCTGCCAAGCTTCCTTACGTTTGTCTGCTTTGCCTTCACTCTAACGGGACGTACACAATCCTGAACTTTTGTCAACACACTTTTAAAAACATCCCACTTGGCCGATGTTTTTTTTCCCTTCTCTTCAAATCTATCGTTTCTATTATCCTTAACCAGTCTGAAGAAGGGTCCCTCCCCGAAACATCAACCCATCAGAGATGCTGCCTGAACCACCCGCTGAGTTACTCCAGCTTTTTGTATCTATGCTTCAGTGTAAACCAGCATCTACATTCCTTCCAAAACATCTGTAGAAAGGTCCCAACCGAAACATCACCTATCCATGTTCTCCAGAGATGCTGCCTGACCTGCTGGGTTATGTCAGAAGGTCATAAGTGATAGGAGCACAATTAGGCCATTTGGCCCATCAAGTCTACTTCTCCATTCAATCATGGCTAGTCTCTCCTAATCCCATTCTCCTGCCTTCTGCCACCCATACTAATCAAGACTATTTATATTCGCCTTAAATATATCCACTGACTTTGCCTCCACAGCCTTCAGTGGCAAAGAATTCCACAGATTCACTAAAGAAATTCCTCATCTCCTTCTGAAAAGAACATCCTTTAATGCTGAGGCTGTGACCTCTAGTCCTAGACTCTCCCACTAGTGGAAACATCCTCTCCACATCCACTCTACCCCCTCCACCCTCCACATTCCCCCACCCTCTCTCACCCTTCCTGTTACTCCAGCACTTTGTGTCTTTCCTTGGTTAAACCCCCATCTGCAGTTCCTTGCTTCAAAAGAATATTTTTCAGATCAACGGCCTTTCATGAGTTTGTTGGCAGGTTGTTTGGTTGCTGTAAATATCCCTGGTTAGCAAGTGAGAGGCGGAAACTTGGGGAGTTGATGGGAATGTGGGAAGTGTAGAATGTTGAAACTAGAACAGTATGGAACAAGGAGTCTGAAGAAGGGACTCAACCCGAAACATCGCCTATCTCCTTCGCTCCTTAGATGCTGCTGCACCCGCTGAGTTTCTCCAGCCTCTTGTGTACGCTGGAACAAGGACAAACTGGCCCCAGGGTGGCGCAGCGGTAGAGTTGCTGCCTCACAGCGCCAGAGACCCGGGTTCAATCCCAACTATGGGTACTGTCTACACGGAGTTTGTACGTTCTCCCCATGACCTGCGTGGGTTTTCTCAGAGATCTTGGTTTCCTCCCACACTCTAAATACGTACAGGTATGCAGGTTAATCGGCTTGGTATAAGTGTAAATTGTCCCTCGTGTGTGTAGGATAATGTTAGTGTGTGGGTATAGAAACATAGAAACAAAGAAAACAGGTGCAGGAGTCGGCCATTCAGCCCTTCGAGCCAGCACCGCCACTCAATATGATCATGGCTGATCATCCAGAATCAGTACCGCGTTCCTGCTTTTATCCCCATATAACCTTGATTCCATTAGGCCCTAAGAGCTATATCTATTCTCTTTTATTACATACATTAATTGGACTCTATGCCTTCTGTGGCAGAGAATTTCACAGATTCACAACTCTCTGGGTGAAAACGTTTTTCCTCATCTCAGTCCTAAATGGCCTACCCCTTATTCTTAAACTGTGACCCCTTGTTCTGGACTCCCCCAACATCAGGAACACTTTTCCTGCATCTAGCCTGTCCAATCACTCAAGAATTGTATATGTTTCTATAAGATCCCCTCTCATGCTTCTAAATTCCAGTGAATACAAGCGCAGTCGATTCATCGTTATCCTGCCATCTCGGAATGAAACCTGGTGAACCTACTCTGCCTCCCTCAATAGCATAGGCTCACCAGGTTAATTCCCCGGATGGCGGGACTGACATATGATGAATGAATGGATCGACTGGGCTTGTATTCACTGGCATTTAGAATGGATCGCTGGTCAGTGCGGACTCAGTGAGCCAATGGGCCTGTTTCTCTAAACTAAAGAATCTCTAAACTAAACTAAACTAAAACAAAACTAACAAAACTAAACTAAACTGGCCCCTTCAGACCCACGTAGTCTGAACCCTGTCACATAACATGTTAAACTCAATTTTGCCTACATTTCATCCATGATTGAATGGCGGAGTGGACTTGATGGGCCGAAGGGTCTAATTCTGCTGAGAGAACCTATATCCGCATGAATCCATATCCCTCCATATCTATGTTCTTAGAGCCTCCTCAAGCCCTCAAATCCTCAGAACCTCTTAAGACTAATAGAAACTTATCTAAGCCTCTTAGAGCACTCTTAAAGCCTCTTAGAACCTCAGAATCTTAAAGCCTCAAAAGCCTCTTAAAGCCTCTTAAAACCTTAAGCCTCGTAAAGCCTCTGAAAGCTTAGCACTTATCAAAGCACTCTCCTCATAGAACATCTCACGCCTCTATAACATCTTAAAGTCTCTTAACTAACCTCTTCAAGCTTAAGCCTCCCCCCCCCCCTATAAAACCGCTTAAAAGCCTCTTAAAGACGTAAAGCCTCTAAAACCTGTTAAAGCCTCTAAGCCTCTAAAGCCTCTTAAAGACCTGTGATAATAATAGGATGAGCATAAGATTAGTGCTGAGATGGATGCTGCGGCCACAGGGCATGGACTGCCGTGGGAGGCCGAAGGGCCTGTTTCTGTGCTGAATTACTCGAACTGATTAAAAACAAAGTGGAATGACATTGCACAAGCTGGTACCCATTCGATTTGAGAACGCTGACGAAGTATTCTTCAGGGCTTTGAGAATTACAGCACAGAACATCACACCGACAGCTGTGGAGATCACATGGCAATGGGTAATGGTTAAGGACTTCTCCCACTCCACCTCCCCCCCCCCCCTCCACTCTCCACCTACTCCCCAAATTCTCTTCCCCCACTCTACCCCCTTCCACCGCCCTCCGCCATCCCCTGCGTCACATCCCCTTCCCCTTCCCCACTCCATCCTCTCCCCCCTCCACCCTCTACTTACCGCCCTTAATCCCCCTTTCACCCTCAGCCCCTCATCACAACCGCCCCTCTCTCCCCAACACCCTCAACCCTCCACCCTCCACTCCCTCAACAACAGCCACCGCTTGCCCCCGCCCCTGTCCCATCCCCATCCCTCTCCCCTCGTCCCCCTCCAAACTTCTCTCTCCCCCTCTGCACCCCCACTCCTCCCGAACCCCTCTATCCTCTCCCCTCACCTTCCCCCCTTCCACCACTCTCCAGTCCACACCTCTGCCCCATAGAATCATAGAATCATAGAAAATAGGTGCAGGAAAGTAGGACCATTCGGCTCGCCTTCGAGCCCTCCACCGCCATTCAATATAATCAATTGGCAGATTCATACCAACTCAGTATCCTGTACCTGCCTTCTCTCCATACCCCAGATCCCTTTAGCCCACAAGGAGCCACATCTAACCCCTCTTAAATATAGCCAATGAACTGGCCGCACACTACCCCTATATTCTGTCGGCAGAAGAATTCCAACAGAACTGCACCACCCTAGATAAAATTATCTTCTCTTACATCGGTCCTAAAGACTACCCCCTTATCCTTAAACAGTGACCCCTTGTTCTGGCAGTTCCCCACACGGGAACAATCTTCCTGCATCCTCAAGCCTGCTCCAACCCCTTATAGAACTTCTATTGTACGTCTCCATAAGATCCCCCCTCAATCTCCCTACAAATTCCCATCGAGTACAAAGCCGAAACTATCGCAAGGTAATCTTTCTTCAAGGGAAGTCCTGCCACCCCCCTCTCCCCCTCACAATACCCCTCCACCCTCCTGGCCCACATGTAAGATCAGGAAGGCGCATCACAAACACAAATCACCGCAAAAACAGCCACGATTCCTCTGGAGAAGAAACCGAACTAAGTAAACAGCCATGCACAGCAGGGCATCGAATCAACACGAAAGTCCAAATGTAAAGGTTTATCTCCCATGTGTTTAGAGGCAGTCCACTTGCATTGAACTTCCCAGGTGCCTGAAGCCATTCAGCTAGGAGAATATCACCCCGTGATGAAACTGAAGCAACAGTTATAATGACCCCACAATGGGCACAATTGACCTTCATCAGCCAGAGCATTGAGATATAAGAAATGGTTGTAGGAGTCATGTTGTCCAGTTAGTATAACATGTGGGGAGAACCGCATTTGGGAGAATTGTGTTCAGTACTGGGCTCTTCCGTGTTAACGGGAAATATGTTGTCAATTGGAAAGGTTCAGAGAAGATGACGAGGATGTTGCCAGGACTAGAGGGTGTGAGCTAAAGGAGAGGTTGATAGGCTGGGTTCCTCTATTCCTTGGTGCACAGGAGGACTGAGGGAGTGATCTGATAGAGGAGGTATACAAAATCATGAAGGAAGTAGATCGGGTAGACTGCCACAGAGTCCTCTGTAATATCGAGGACCAGAGGACAATAGTTAAAGTAAACACGCATAAAGTATCCTTTATGTTATTCAAAATTTTAGTTTGAACAAAATTACGTACCTTCAGAGAGTAAAAATAACGAGAATAAATTAAAACAAACACCAATGGTACAACACCGTTTAACATCCACCCCAACGAGGCTACCAGCACCACAATCTCGCATAAGGAAGGCAAAGTCTTAAAGTCCCTTGTCCCTACTTTCCTTGCTTATTCTCCTGGCGTGAGCGAGCAGCTTCCGGTGTTGGCCCCCCGCTGGGTGATGGAGTAAAGACAGATCCCCGCGGAATCAAATCCGAGCTGTTCCGCGAAACGGGCCGGTTCAGAACTCAGCGGCCCGGGAGGACGAAGTCTGCCACCCTCCAAGTTGTCCAGCAGACAAGCTGTTGTGTGGGAGCCCCCCAAGAATCAAGGTCACATCACTTGGGACCCTCAGCTCCGACAACGTTGTGCCCGTCCACTGGGCCCCCGCACCGAACCCTCCGAGGCTCTCGAAGGCAGGGCCGCCAGCCAGCTCATAACTCCTAAAGCGCCAAAACCCACAGCCCCAAGGTCGGCCACCTTCGCGAATGAGTGAGATCCTGACTCCGCCTCCGGACCTCGGGTCTGCCCCAGTGTTGGAAGCCGCCAGCTCCCGATTAGGCCCTCAACCGAGACGGAAACGAACAGACACGGGGCGACAACGACAAACGGAAACAAGGTCGCACCCCCCGAGGAAGAGACTAAAACAAGTTCCCTTCCCCCCCCCCCGACATTATACACAAACTTAAAATATGACAACACAGACGTCCCACCAGAAACAAAAGAAGAAAAAAAAAGACAGACGGAATGCAGGCGAGCCCAAGCTGCTTGGGCAGCGCCGCCACTTCCGAGGTGAAAGGAAAGATTTAATACTAATCTGAGGGGTAACTATTTCACACAAATGGTGGTGCTGTATGGAACAAGCAGTCGAGGAGGTAGGTTGTTTAGGCCAAGGACTATCCCAGAAGTCTTTAAGAACAGTTTGACAGATACATAGATGAGGACAGGTTTTTGGAGGGATAGGACCCAAACGCGTTAGGTAGGACTAGATGTAATGGGACATGTTTGGCCGATGTGGGCAAGTTGGGCCGAACAGGGCCTGTTACCACACTGTGATGCCTATAACTCTTCTATAATGTGGTCTGACGAACTGACAAATGCTAGGTTTTTACATCGAAGCTAGACACAAAAAGCAGGAGGTAACGCCGCGGGTCAGGCAGCATCGTCTGGAGAAAGGAATGGGTGACGTTATTTGGTCGAGACCCTATCATCAACCTGAAATAGAGAATGGAGGGGGTGGGGGGGGTGGGGGATAAGCCTGGTCCACAAGCCACGCAAAATTGTATAGTTTCTATTAAGATCCCCTCTCATGCTTCTAAATTACCAGTGAATACAAGTGCAAGTCGATCCATTCCTTTCGTCAATATGTTAATACCTGCCAGCTATCGGGAATAGAACCTGGGGAAACCTCCGCTGCACTCCCTCAATAATAGGCTCACCAGAGTTAACTTCCCCGTATGCGCGGGACTGACAAAAGATGAATGAATGGATAGACTGGCTTTGTATTCACTCGTCATTTACACAGAAATGGAGTTGGGCGTTTGCGGTCCGTTGTGGACACAGGTGAGCCAATGGTACCTGTTTTCACTAAACCTAAAGAATCTCTAAACAAAACTAAACAAAACTAAACTAAACTAAACCGGAAACTAAACTAAAATGCCCGTCAGACCCACGTAGTCTTGAACCCTGTCACATAACATGTTAAACTCAAATTTTGCCTACATTTCATGCCATGAAGAAATGGCGTAATGGGAACTGTGGCCGAAGGCCTAACTTCTGCCTGAGAAGAACCTATGAACTCATGAATCCATCCCCTCCAAACCATATCTTAGAGCCTCTCATCAGCCTCACAAACACCTCAGAACCTCTTAAAGCTTAGAACTATATCAAAGCCTCTAATTGAGAGCAACTTATAACCTCAGAACAATCTTAAAGCCGCAAAGCCTCTTAAAGCCTCTTAAAACTTAAAGACCCTCGTAAAGCCTCTTAAAGCACTTAGCACTTATCAAAGCCTCAACAGAACATCTCAGCACCTCTTAGAACATCTTAAAGTCTCTTACAACCTGTTCAAGCTTAAAAACCTCATTAAAACCCCTTATAGCCTCATTAAAGCTTAAAGCCTCTTAAAACCTCTCTAAAGCCTCCATAAAGGCCTCTGAAAAGCTGTGATAATAATAGCAGATACATACGATCTTAGTGCTGAGATGATGCTGACTACGCCGGCACAGGATTTCAGTGCGGAGACCTGAAGGGCCCTGTTTCTGTGCTGAAAGTACTCGAACCGTCAAAGGGTGGAATGACATTGCACAACTCATTCGCATACCATGTCGATTTGCGAAGACGCTGACTGAATTCTCAGGCGCTAAACAGAGGACCACACA
>CM069160.1:27525317-27627724 GCA_035221665.1 Okamejei kenojei | reverse complement strand
CATAAAGAGATAGTATTCGGTGTTTGGAGAGCCGGGACTGAGGGATGGATGGAAGTAGAAACCAGCGGCGGAACAGATGTGGAACGGAAAGCCGGGGCTGCGAGAGTTTTGCGGGTCGCCCGCGAGTCCGCTCGATGCCGCGAGAGTCTCTGTCTGAAGGGCAGAGCCCTCAAAGGAGACGGTAGAGAGAGGAAGTGAACAGGGAGACAGGTAGGGAGAGAGAGGGGGTGAGAGAGAGAGGGAGAGGGAGAGGGGGGAGGGAGAGGAGAGGGGGGGAGAGAGAGGGGGAGGGGAGAGCGAGAGGGGAGGGGAGAGGAGCGAGAGAGAGGGAGGGCGAGAGATAGGGAGGGGAAAGAGAGGGGAGGGGGAGAGGAGAGGGAGGGGGAGAGAGAGGGGGAAAGAGAGAGGGGAGATGGGGGGAGAGAGAGTGGAGGAGAGAGAGTGGGAGGAGAGAGAGAGGGGGGAAGAGAAGAGGGGAAGAGGAGGGGAGGAGGAGAGATGGGGGGAGGAGGAGAGAGGGGGGAAGAGGGGGAGGGGAGAGGTGGGGAGGGGAGAGAGGAGGGAGGAGGAGAAGAGGGGGAGGGGAGAGAGGGGGGAGAGAGGGGGGAGGGGGAGAGAGGGGGAGAGAGGGGGGAGGGAGAGAAGGGGGGGAGGGGAGAGAGGGGGGAGGGGGGAGAGAGGGGGGGAGGGGAAGAGGGGGGGAGGGAGAGAGGGGGGAGGGGGAGAGAGGGGGGAGGGAGAGAGGGGGGGAGGGAGAAGGGGGGAAGAAGGGGGGGGAGGGGAGAGAGGGGGGGAGGGGGAGAGAGGGGGGAGAGAGGGGGGAGGGGAGAAGGGGGGAGAGAGGGGGGGAGGGGGAAGAGAGGGGGAAGGGGAGAAGGGGGAGGGGGAAGAGGGGGGGAGGGGAGAGAGGGGGAGGGGAAGAGGGGGGAGGGGAGAGAGGGGGGAGGGGGAGAGAGGGGGGAGGGGAGAGAGGGAGGGAAGAGGGGGGGAGGGGAGAGAGGGGGGAGGGGAGAGAGGGGGTGGGGGAAAAATAAGAGGGGGGAGGGGGGAGAGGGGGGGAGGGGAGATAGGGGAGGGGGAGATAGGGAGGGGGAGAATAGGGGGAGGGGGAGATAGGGGGAAGGGGGAGATAGGGGGAGGGGAGATAGGGGGAGGAGATAGGGGAGGGGAGCTAGGGGGGAGGGGGAGATAGGGGGGGGAGGGGAGATAGGGGAGGGGAAGAGAGGGAGGGGGAAGATGGGGGGAGGGAGGGAGAGAGAGGGGGGAGAGAGAGGGGGGAGAGAAAGAGAGGAAGGAGATAGAGAGGACATAGAGGAAAGGAGGGAGTGAGAAGAGAGAGGACATAGAGGAGTGAGAGGGGAGGAAGAGGGGGAGGGAGAGTGGGGGGGAGAGAGGGGGGGGAGAGAGGGGGGGGAGAGAGGGGGGGGAGAGAGGGGAGAGAGAGGGGGGTGAGAGGGGGGGGAGAAGGGGGGGGAGAGAGGGGGGAGAGAGGGGGGGAGAGAGGGGGGGAGAGAGGGGGGGAGAGAGGGGGTGAGAGGGTGGGAGAGAGGGGGGGGAGAGAGGGGGGGAAGAGGGGGGGAGAGTAGGGGGGTGAGTGGGGGGATGAGGGGGGTGTGAGGGGATAGTGGGGGGGATGTGGGGGGGTGTGTGGGGGGGTGTTGGGAGTGGGGGGGGGTGTGGGGGGGGTGTGGGGGAGGGGGGGTGGGTGTGTGGTGAGTTTGGGGTGGTGGTTGTGGGTGTTGGGGGTGTGTGGGGGTGGGTTGAGGGGGGTGGGAAGAGGGGGTGGTGGGGATGGTGGGGAGGTTGGGGGTATGAGGGGTATATTGGAGGGGGGTGTTTGGGGGTGGTGGGTTGGAGTGTGTGTGGGTGGGGGTAGAGGGGGGTGGGTGTTGTGTTGGGGGGTGTGGGGGTGTGAGTGGGGGGTGTTGTGGGGATGTAGTAGGGAAGGTGTGAGTGGTGTGGTAAGTAGGTGTGTGTGGGTGTGTGGTGGGTGGGGGGAGTGGGAGGGGGGTAGAGGTGGGATGAGTGGGAGGGGATGAGGGTGTGGGGGGGGGGGGGGGGGGGGGGGGGGGGGGGGGGGGAGAGAGGGAGAGGGGAGAGAGGGAGTGAGAAAGGGGGGGGGGGGGAGGAGGGGGAGTAGGGGGGAGGGGGGATGGAAGAGGGAGAAGGGGGGGAGAGGGAGGGGGGAGGGGAGAGAGGGGGGAGGGGAGGGGTTGGGAGGGGGAAGAGGGGAAAGAGGGGAGATAGGAGGGGAGATGGGGGGAGGGAGGGAGGCGAGAGAGAGGGTGGGGAGAGATGGGGTGGGAGGGAAGAGAGAGGGGGGGAGGGAGGGGGGAGGGGAGGGGGGGAGAGAGGGGGAGAGAGAGGGGGAGAGTAATGGAAGGAGAAGAGTAAGGGACAGAGAGGGGGAGAGAGGAGGGGAGAGAGGGGAGGAGGGGGGAAGAGGGAGGGAGAGGGAGAGGGAGTGTGGGAGTGGGAGATAGGGAGATGTGGGTGTGAGGGAGAGTGGGGGGGGAGAGAGGGGGAGTAGTGGGGGTGGGGGGGGTTGGGGTGAGAGGGGGGTTGTAGGGGGAGTGAGGGGAAAGAGAGAGGGGGGAGAGAGGGGGGGAAGAGGGGGGGGAAGAGGGGGGAGAGAGGGGGGGAGAGAGGGGGGAGAGAGGGGGGGAGAAGAGGTGGGAGAGAGGGGAGAGAGGGGAGAGAGGGGGAGAGAGAGGGGGAGAGAGAGGGGGGAGAGAGAGGGGGGAGTGAGAGGGGGAGAGAAGGGGGAGAGAGTGGGGGGAAGAGAGAGGGGGGAGAGAGAGGGTGAGAGAGAGGGGGGAAGAGGAAAGAGAGGGAGGAGAGAGAGGGGGAAGAGAGGGAGGGAGGGGGGAGAGAGAGGGGAAGAGGAGAGGGAGAAAGTGGGAGAGAGGGGAGAAGGGGGAGGGGGGGGAGAGAGAGGGGGGAGAGAGGGGGGGAGAGAGGGGGGAGAGAGGGGGGGAGAGAGGGGGGAGAGAGGGGGGGAGAAGGGGGGACAGAGGGAAAGAGAGGGAGAGAGAAGAGGGGGGAGAGAGGAGGGAGAGATGGGGGAAGGAGGGGGGAAAGAGGGGGAAAGAGGGGAAGAGATGGGAAGAGGAGGGGGGAGATAGGGAGGGGGAGATAGGGGGGGAGGGAGGAGGCGGAGAGAGAGGAGGGTGAGAGATGGGGAGAGGAGAGGGGGATGGAGGGGAGAGAGAGGGGGTAGAGAGAGGGGGAGAGAGCGGGGGGAAGAGTAGAGGAAGGGAGAGAGAGGAGGGACAGAGGGAAAGAGAGGGGGAGGAGAGAGAGGGGGAAGAGAGGAGAGGGGCCGAGAGGGAGGGAGAGAGAGGGGGAGGGAGCGGGAGAAGGGGGAGAGAGGGGGGGAGGGGGGGAGAGAGAGGGGGAGAGAGAGGGGGGAGATAGGGGAGATGGGGGGGGAGATAGGGGGGGGAGGGGAGGTGGGGGGAGAGGGGGGAAGGGGGGAGAGAGTGGGGAGAGGGGGGAAGAGGAGGGGAGAGGGGGGAGAGGGGGGGAGAGGGGGGGAGAGGGGAAGGGGGGAGAGGGGGGAGGAGGGGGGAGGGGGGGGGAGAGGGGGGGGAGAGGGGGGAGAAGGGGGGGGGAGGGGGGGAGAGGGGGAGAGGGGGGGGAGAGGGGGGAGAGAGGGGGGAGAGAGGGGGAGAAGGGGGGAGGCGGGAGGGCGGGGAGAGGCGGGGGAGAGGGTGGTCTAAGAGAAAGAAAGGGTGGGAGAGAAGGGATAGAGCACAGGGCTGCCTACTCCCATGCAATGAGCGTGAGATCACACATTTCACCACATTCTCACGCTGATCACAAATTTCTCACCTCTATCACTGGAAATCTGTGAAAATTCTTTAGAATTTCTAAGCTTGAACCAGGACATCTTAAGCTTCAAAGTTTAATATAGTAGTAGTGCTGATACTGACCCCAACCAACCAAGTAATGAATATCATCCATTCTGGAGGTTTTATTTTTATGATGCCATTTAAACTTCACTTGGATTTCAATCACTTCAATGTAGAAGTAATTGGGAATGGGGAGCATTGGAACAAAACTTTGCCCTCGGTACATATTAACTGTACTGCAATAATGTATGCATGTTGGTAGGTACAATCAAAACAAAGATCTTTTTATAATTGTTGTGTTATTGAGGAAGTATTATAAAAATAGAACTGCTCGGATAGTGACTTTTATATAAGCTAGGTAATTTGCAAAATAAAAAGCTCAAGATTTTCCTGACGGAATAAAGTGCAATTAAGCATATCACACACACTAGGGAACGGATGAGTCAGACACTAAATAGTTAACCCGAACCTAACTTGTGTGAAGAATGATAGCTAAATAGGCCCTTCTTAAGCCAGAGTTCAACTCTTTTCTCTATGGGTAAATTCTTAGTTATGAGGTTTGGTGCTGAGTTTGAATAAATTCAAGGCTGAGAGATAAAGAGGCCCTGTATTAGCCTTGGCTGAAGTTAGAATGTATGTAAGAGAGTTGTGCTTGGAGAAGAAATAATAGATGATGGATTCTGATTAAATTCCGAGTTGTTGATATTAAGCTTTGTCTGTAATATTTGTAAAAAGGCTTGTAAGAGAGATTGGAAATTCATCTCCCAGAGATACAGAAAATGGGAGGCTGTAAGTTAAGAATTAAGTTTCCTGTACCAAACAACTTATAAACTAAGTTGACAGATTACAACCCATTGCATTGCTGGGATATTGTGTATGTGGTTTTTGAACTTAGGAACTGTAATTCAGCAAAATTATAATAATTAAGTTTTTAAATACATATGTAATAAAGAAAGAATTGTAGTGAAACAAATTATGAAATGTATTGTCTTAGTAGGAAAGTAAACATTAGACTTTAGAGAAAATAGTTTAGATTATAGAAATAGAATGAAGAACAGATATATCTTTCTCCTTGGTATTGAAGTGTGTATGATCTGTGATTATTGTATTACAAAATGTCCTTATATTTTGAAGATTGTCTTTGATAATTGGCCTACAGGTTTTGCTGTTGTTGAAATAAAATTAAGCAAAGTTATACCACAGGCAAACGAAGGTTGTAATGAGGCCAGGGAAGGGGGATCATGTAACAATGTTGTAAATCACCAGAATGACTCCAGATAATTGGTTACTAGCTGTCATACCCTCTGTATCTGAATGCCTAATACCTATATAAATGCCATGAGTTTGTATCGAAATTTACTCCTCTCTGGACCTGCCCCAAAGTGGCTCCATCACCTGTGTTGGAAGTTCCAAGAACGAGTCTCGCTAAATAAAGAATTGACTCAACAGCAACAAGTGTTTTTAGTCAAGTTGACTTAGATGACAAAATAACTCCATTTTAACATTGTGTCCAGAAGTGTTTGGAATCATGACGGTTAACTGACAACTTCAAGGAACGAAAAATAAGAGTCAAACTGCGCAACTGATCGACCAGAGGAATTGGCAAGCAGAAGTGAGTAGTTAAATACCACTCTGTTTCCCTTCTCCGTATTTCCTCTGCGAGTTTGACCATTCGTTTCCTTGAGTTTGAACGGGATCCTTGACAGAATCTAATTCAATTCCAACAAACCTGTTTGAACAGTAGGATAGAGCTTTTAAAACAGACTGGTCCATTGGGAATGGAAGACTCGCCATTTGGAAATGGAAGACTCGGTCATTGGAATAATCTAGGGTAACTGACGGCCTTGAACTGGATAAATTTATCCTGACCATTTTGAATGGCAAGAGAAGTTACAGATTTGGAAACAGCGACAGCTAAACACTGACAGTGATAAATTATTTGTTGTCATTTGGAACGGCAAGAGGAGATAGTTAAGATTTGAAACAGTTTCCAATTATAATTGATCTCGACTATTGAATGGTGAGAAGAAATTAAAACATTAAATTTCGATCCAGGAAACGTCTTGTTGGCTAAAATGAGAAATAATAAAACTGGTAACGTCATTATTATATAGTTGTATAGAATAAAGCATGAGAATATTAATACAGTGTATGGAATAAGTGGTTGTAAATATATAGTAATGTGATAAATTCATAAGTGGAGGTATTGAGATATTGAAATATAGTAGTAATGTGATAAACACATAAGTAGGTATTGAGACAGAATGGGTGTACACGAGAGGAAAAGCAACAGGGAGAGGGGGGGAGGGGGGGAGAAGGGGGGAGAAGAGAAGGGGGGGGAGAGTGGGGGTGGAGAGTGGGGGGGGGAGAGTGGGGGTGGGAGAGGGGGGGGAGAGGGGAGGGGGGGTGAGGAGGGGAGGGGATGAGGAGGGGGAGGGAGAGAGAGAGGGGGAGCGAGAAGGGAAGGGGACTGAAAATAAGCAGGCTGGAGAAATCGGAAGATAATAAAGGACTGTGCAGTTCAAATGGTTGGCCTTCAGTAAGCAGAAGGAGACAAAGGAGGCATAGGAAAATGAATGGAATTTAGTCCTAGTGCACCTCCAGTTCCCTATCAGCCTGGGTCAAACTCTAGCCCTACTGGGTGGGTGCCTGGAATTTACCCCGTTTTACCCAAGTGCATGCAACCTCAGACGACTGTCCCAAGAAGAAGGGAAGCCCCAGTTTACAGACCCCGTTGCATGGCATAACCTAGGTCCAGTCTAGAGACCAGCGCAACAAGGAAGGACGAAAGGAGGTCACACAGTTGGGACCTGTAGAAGGGGGCACTTGGCTGAGAACCAAACCCCATAAACAAGAGAAGGTGCTGAAATAGACGAATAAGAAAGCATCCTCCAGCGCCAATATCATGTCAGAACGGTCCCCTAACCCCACAGCCCTAATACCTCCATCCACCCATCAACAACGAAACAGCCATGAATAATGTTGGCTGCCGTGGAAACACATGAGATAAAAATAGATGGGCAATTTTGGTTGAGTGCCTAAAAAGAATCAGAAATCCTCAATCTTTCATTGAATTTTTAAGAACAACGATATCCTTTATATCACCCGCATTCCAGAGATTTTATTGGCACTACTTCACAAGGTATAAACAGCAATTGAATATATCAGGCTCTTGTTCACTTAACCTATGACAACCACGCAGCCCCTAGATGGAGGCACACCTATGGCAGGTAACAATAGGTATTGATCACAGCTTACGTTGGCCAAGCCGTGGGCCTCGCTCTCCAGCACCAATCGATCTATCAAAGGTATTAGATATTAGAACCAGAGGAGGAGAGGCAGCAGCAGAAATTTTTCTGAAAGAGTTTTAAAACCAAACTGGCAACCCGAGTCAGTGCACTCAGTATTAGCAAGGAAATGACTCGCCACGGTTTTGTGCTATGCCTATGAATTGGTTTGGTTTTAGCCTTCCAGCGTCGCAATGGCAATTAAAACCAATAATATGGACTGGTCAGAGTCTTCATCGCCTGCATGTCAAGAGCTGTGAGAGAAGCCTTTGGAAAGACTGTCCTATGAAAGACAGGGAAACCCAGAAAAGGTTAAATATACACACAAAAAATGATATGTGATTAAGAAACAAAAGAAGTTCCACCTGTGGCCTGTCCCTGACTGAATGGGGCTAACAAATCCAGATGTTTTCCCCCTTTTTACAGATGGCAGCTCATCCATTATTGAAAAAGAAAGTGGTATGTCAGGCTTTGTGATTGTTAATCAGGAGGGACCGACCCGTTTATCAGCGTCAATTTAGGCTACCTCTAGGCACATCTACCAAACTATTTGCGCTGATTAGAGCCTGCACCCTGGCCGAAGAACTATCAGTAAATATTGCACGGACCAGCCAATATGGCTTTTTGGAGTGGTTCATGATATGGACACTTATGGAAGAATCGGGGTTTCCTAACCTTCAGGACATTGATATCTCACAAAAATTGTTTTCTAATTTGCTACAGCCATACCAGTTACCCAGTCCGCATGCTGTTAATCAAGTTATAGCCCAAACTATAGCCAACCCCATAGACATAGGAAAATTGCCGTTGCCAACGAGGTATCAAAGAAAGCTTTTAGGAGTCACCAAAATGTAGTGCCCCACATGAGGCAGATTACAAAGTCTACTAGGTGATAAGTCTCCCTTGAAAAAAGGAATGCCAACCATCCAAGAAGTACATCAAATACAGGAGGACCTCCTGCACATGAAGAACCAGCTGAGGCAGTAGACAGGTTGTGTGTATGATCCTGTCACAGCTTATGGGTTACGCCTGCCAGACAGACCTTGCATTTTTGACAAGCTTGCGTTGTGGTTTATTGAATGTGTACACTTTGCAACTCATTGAGGGGCCAAGGCCGTAAGTGATCTGCTTCTAGAGACCTGGTGCATCTGAAACTTACTGGACTTGTCCCCAGTGTAATCAGCCATGTGATGTCTATTTGCCAGCAGCATAATTACATGTAAAGGCTTGTCCTGTGAACCAGGTAAGACCCCTTTACCCGCAGGTCCCTTTGAGACTCTTGCAAATGGACAACATGAGTTTTAAAGATTCCATGTTATAAGTAATGTTCTTGTAATTGTCGTTTTCAGTAAATTGAATGTTTTCATAAATGGATTGAAGCATGGCCGACCACTGACAATAAGGCCTCTACCATTGAAAAAATATTGTTACGCGAAATCACACCACGATTCGGTGTTCCTGCGTGGTTAAGTTCAGATAATGGTCATCTGTTGTAAATTGCTGCTGTAAACAAACGAATTACAGATACGTCAACAGCCTCCATTGTTGCGTAATCAACCTAGGCCACCGGATTGGGTGGAATGGGCAAATCAGACTTTTGAAAAACCAAATTAGCAAAATTACTGGCATAGACAAATCTCAACATGGTTTAGAAACTCTTCCTGAGTAGTCTTTGTCAGATAGCCACTACACTTTTCTGGTATGGCACGTGTAACGCCTGCGCAAATCATATATGGTCCGACCTTTAGGAAGCCATGGAATGACCTTGCCCCTGCAGTGGTCCATTTCCACCAGATGATTGAGGAAATGACATCTATGTATTTCACTTTAACCGTGCTTTGCAAACTTTCGCATTCACAGGTCAGGGCTCATATGTTGAGGAGCCAGTGCTCAAAGTTTCCATCTAGTAATTTGGCCTGTTGCTAATGAGGCTGGTCAGGACTGGACGAGTAAGCACTTGGACGATAAACCGACCACCTATGATTACCCTGTTGTTCCAGGAGTGCAAATTTGACCTTTTTCTGCAGACAGTAATCTTTGGAAGACAACTCGCAAAGGATCATATTGTATGATGGACTATGCTATCGAGAACATTTAGAGTCTACCCATTGGTTTACAGGAGAAAGAACATGAAAAAACAGGGAATAATGGCAATTGGAAGAACGACTCTAACCATGTTTATACAAGCCCATAATTAACTCTTTGTAAAGGACAAAATTGATGCGTTACCTTGCCTATGAAATCAGTTAGTATCTATTTCAGTGGTCTACAGAGTGCGGGAGGACTGAACTGTTAGATAAGTTGTCCAAGGTGAGAAGGTCAGTTCTGGTCAAAACTGTCACCAACTGTTTGCCCACTACCTCAGATAATGGCCATTCTTACCCTGGTTTGAACACGACTTAAATGCGGTGTAATATCAGAAATTGCTTCTGTTCTCTTTACAGATATATATGCCTTAATACTATCTGTTGGCCTGTGAGGGAGGACGTGTGCTATATGTGAAAGACTGATGTATGATGGGAATTCAGGACAGGAACAGTAAACATCACAACAACAAACATACATTGTTACCCTGCTCGATGGGATAACAAGAGAGTATGAATGGGAAGACTGAGGATTTGGGATTTTATAATTCGATCATTAGTATGGCCATAAATGCAAGCCATAGTGGTTTTGTGTTAGTTTGTGGGAATTACTGTTGTTAATGTATTATTGGCAAGACCAATGACAAACCTTGGGTAATGTTGGAAACTGGTGAGAAGATATTATTGCATCAACTAGAAGAGGAAATTTCCAATGTTGAAGGATGAGGATGTTGAAAGGAATGGTAAATCACGCAGGTTGAAAAGAATTTTAGAAGATGATGTATTAGAAATGAGGTAAAATGGAGATAACCAGTGGTAAGAAGCCCAGAATAGCTGATCACACCAAGGCTATGGTATGAAGCACAGCAAGAAGCAGGGAAAAGCATTGTAAACAAACAAGCCACCTGCTGACCTACGGGTCCAGAGTTTGGGGCCCTATAAAGCATCTCGAGTTAGGATAAACTTGGATGACTAATAAGCCAATGCGACGAATCTCTGCCTTGTGTTATTATTCTATTAGTGTCCATAGAATGAACCAGAGTGGGGAATGAGGAAGTATTATATAAATAAACTGCTCGGATAGTGACTTTTATATGCTAGGTAATTTGCAAAAGAAAAGCTTAAGTTTTCCAGACAAAATAAAGTGCAATTAAACATACACACACACAGGAAGGATGAGTCCAAGACATAGAAACGGTTAACCCGAACCTGACTTTAGTGTTGAAGAAAGGATAGCAGAATAGGGCCTCTCTTAGCCAGATTCAACTCTTTTCTCTATGGCCACATTCTTAGATTATGAGGTTGTGCAGAGTTTAGATAATTCAAGGCTGGATAGATAAAGAGGTCCTGTATTAGCCTTGGCTATGTTTGAATTAGGAATGTATGTGAAGAGAGTACGTGCTTGGAGAAGAAGATTAATTAGATTGCATAGATTCTAGTAATCTGATTGTGATTTTACGCTTTGTTTCTGTAATATTTGTAAAAAGCTAGTAGAGAGATTGGAAATTCATCTCCGGAGACAGCAGGAAAAGGGGAGGCTGTAAGTTAAGAATGAAGTTTCTCCTGTACCCAAACACTTAATTAACTAAGTTTGACAATTTACGACCCATGCATGCTTGGGAGATGTGTATGTGTTTTGAACTTAGAACTGTAATTCAGCAAACTTATATAATTAATGTTTAAAATACATATGTATAGTAAAATTGTAGTGAAACAAATATGAAATGTATTGTCTTAGTAGGAATGTAAACAATAGACCTTATAGAAATTGTTTAAGATTTATATAAAAATATTTCTCCTTGTAGGAAGTGGTGTTATCCTGTGATTATTGGGTTTACAAATGTCTCTTATATTTTTTGAGAGTTTCTTTGATAATTGGGCCTACGGGTTTTGCTGTGGTGAAATAAAATAAGCAAAGTTATACACAGGCAAACAAAGGTTGTAATGAGGCCAGGGAAGGGGTATCATGTAACTGATGTTTAAATCACCAGAAGACACTCAATAATTTGTCACTAGCTGTCATACCTCGTATCTGAAATGCCTAATAACCTATATAAATGCCATGAGTTTGTATCAAATTACTCCACTCTGACCTGCCCCAGAGGCGACAGCTCTGTGTTGGAAGGTTCATGATGAGTCCATCAGCTGATAAAGAATTGATTTCAACAGCAACAAGTGTTTGAGTCAAGTTGACTTTAGATTGACAAAATAACTCAGTTTAACATTATGAATACCACAGAAAATATTATGTACTCTCAAGATCACATTTAATAGAATAATATTGCTTAAATATATAGTTATTGAACTTTGCATTTTGGAAAAGTCCCAGCTGAGAGGAAGACAGCAAAATACTGAAAATATTGGGGGTGAAAATGACTTCAGGACAGTTTGTTACAAAAATGAAAGAAATTGTATCAGAATACTTATACAGCTGAGTGAGTATAATTTTATGGATGGGAATTGTGTTCAACCAACTGAAGACTTCTTTGACTAAGTTAACTGCACGTTAGATAACAAGGAAGCAAGAATGTATCACGTTTTGATTCTCCATAATATGGAGTCTGTGAAGTGCCCCATAAAAGGTTACTGCATAGAGGAGCAACCTTTGGACTTGAACGTAATAGGTTAAGTCCATGGGTCAGATATGGGGCTTATGTGTGGGCAGATATATTATCAGTGCAAAGCGGCTAGAGCAAGGTCAAGTTTGCATCCAGAGTCAAGTCTGGAATAAGAAACTATGTGTGCAGTCAAAGCTGGGACCAGTGGGTGTGTTCAGCACCTGGGAAATCTAAGCAGTAAGGCATCTATGATCAGGGTAGAATAGGGGGGCAGGTGTAAGGCTGGACTTAGGGTCAGGAATGAGTGAAGGTATGCAACTGGAGTCAGGGCCAGGAGCAATACCAGGTGTACAGTGAGACCCAGGTTGGTCAACATCGGCCAAGTGCTTGATTAAAATCTGATTTCCATACATGAATCATTCCATTCGAAATCATTCATGTGCTGCACCTGTTGATCAGAGCCTGGGCTCTACTGTGGAATGTAATTTACTCTAATATTATTCATAGCTAATCCAATTTAAAGCATATATATTGCATTCAAATATGTTTAACAGAACTCCTACAGTATGCACCATATTGCACAATTTCAAGCTGAAAAGTGCAAAAGTTCCGTACTAATGAGAACTTTTGCCCCCTCCCCCCCCCCCCCCCACCCCCGCTAAGCTCCCTCGGGCTTGATCTCTCACAATTTCTCACTCCCAACTCTCACCCAATGTTGGCCAGCCACACCTGGTGTAGGGATCGCTGGTCGGTGCGGACTCGGTGGTGGAAGACCTGTATCTCTAAACTAAATTTTGTGGAAATCACCTGTCGTCTGCAAAAATTTAAATTTTTCCCACAGAATGGTGACAATGAAACTAACAGATTACAGAAGAAGTCGTTGTGTTTACCAGCCTGCCAACCATGGACAGTAAGTGAAGCTGATCACCCAGGTCCTATGTAGATTTTCTATTTTAATATTGACTCAGTCCTTTCTTTATCACGGAACGGATGCATGCGGAAAGTATCAGAGTGTTTCCACTCCTTTGTTTATGCAAATCTCTCGTCCTTCGACTACCCTCTTTAACAGGATTCACATGTAAAACATTTTATCACAGAGGCAACTCTGGCCTCCAACCCCTTAAAAATATTCCATTGTCTGAAGAACGGTCTCAACCCGAAATCATCATCCAAGATACTGCCTGTCCCGCTGAGATACTCCAGTATTTTGTGTCTACCCTTTGTTCTATTGTTCCCTCCTACCCCCATCCTCTCTTCAACAACTTTGAACTCACATGCGCAGCAGTGGACGTTGGATCATAATCCCAAGTGAATCGTTCCATAGGATGGCAGGTATATCATAGCTGACTGAATGTCTAACGTTACAGTGCATGTTCTACCAGGGCAGGCTTCCTACAAAACTATTCTTGAAACCAACAGCCGCATATTTTACATGCTTCACCACGAAGAAGTGAAAAGTCTTACCAATCACAAGCAGTTGTATTGTTTTCAAATCTTTGCCATTTACAGTAAAGGTGAAATTTCCCTCGTCACTGGCTTTTAGCCCATTTATCATCAGCGCACCATTAGTAGCATTGAACTGTGTCCGGTTCTTGAACTGTTCACTTGGTTCCATTGTGAAGATTCCTGGGACATGATCCAAAATAACAGTGCTTTCGTTGCTGCCATGAAAAGTCCAAAACATCTCATGCTTGCTGGGATCAACCGTGATTTTAGGATGCAGTAAAAATGATGAACCAAGGAAACCAACCACTTCATCCGTTTCTGCTGATTAGAATAAAAAGAAGACAATCATTTGAACTATCGAGGCATTAAAACATTGAAATGCAGCAACAAATGAAACAAATACAACAGTCAAGAACATGTTACGAACGGTGAAGGGTCTCAACCTGAAACATCACCTATTCCTTTTATCCAGAGACCCACTGAGTTGTGTCCAGCAGTTTGTGCTAATATTATGGGGTTATTTAGTTGGTATTCAGGATCTGGCTATATGTAGTTTTCTCTTATTGAAATGGTTAAGATCAACTACTTCACCAATTATCTGAGAGAGAACAAATGTTCAGGTAGGTTTAAATATACTGTAAATATAAGAGGTTAAATATAACCTCTCGAAGTTCATGCTTTTCTTTATTCATATGATTCTGTTGGCCTCATATAGTTTCTGCTGAATTTAAGCACCTCTGTAAAATCTTCCCATAAACTTCCCTGTACCAGTTTACAAACCTCAACTCCTTCAGTCATCTTCATCAGGGGAATCCCCTCTGCACAGCATTATAACCTTTCAATAGACCTTTAAACCTTTTTTTGGTTTAAAATAATTTCCTAGCTTTTGATTTTCACATATCAAAAAATTATGTGAAAAATTGTGTGAAGAATGATGCCTCAGATCTCCTTTAAATCTCATATTAAACCTCTGCCCTCTAGTTTTAGAGGCCCGTGGCATGGGAAATAAGCACTGGTTATCTATGCCTCTCAAAATGTTATGAACATGTATCATGTCAACTCTTAGTTTCCTTCCCTCCGAGGAAAAAAAAATTAGTTAAGACCAAAGTTGGACCCTTGAAGACTGAAAAAGGTGAATTTATTATGGGGAACAAGGAAATGGCAGATAAGTTGAACAGATACTTTGGATCTGTCATCACTAACGATGATGCAATCTTCCTGATGTACTTGTGGCCAGAGGATCTGCTGTGATGGAGGAACTGAAGGAAATCCACATTAGGCAGGAAATTGTGTTGGGTAGACTGATGGGACTGAAGGATGATAAATCCCCAGGGTCTGATGGTTTGCATCCCAGGGTAATTAAGGAAGAGGCTCTAGAAATCGTGGATGCATTGGTGATAATTTTCCAATGTTCTATATATTCAGGATCAGTTCCTGTGTGTGTAGCTAATGTTATCCCAATTTTTAAGAAAGGCAGGAGAGAGGAAACAGGGAAATAAAGACCAGTTAGCCTGACATCAATGGTGGGGAAGATGCTGGAGTCAAATATAAAAGATGAAATAGCCGCACATTTGGATAGCAGTAACAGGATCGGTCTGAGTCAGCATGGATTTACGATGGGGAAATCATGCTTGACTAATCTTCTGGAATTTTTTGAGGATGTAACTAGGAAAATGGACAAGGGAGAGCCAGTGGATGTAGTGTACCTGGACTTTCAGAAAGCATTTTATAAGGTCCCACATAGGAGATTAGTGGGTAAAATTATGGCACATGGTATTGGGGATAGAGTGCTGACATGGATAGAAAACTGGTTGGCAGACTGGAAACAAAGAGTAGGGATTAATGGGTCCCTTTCAGAATGGCAGGCTTGGTGCTGGAACCGCAGTTATTTACAATATACATCAATGATTTAGATGAAGGAATTAAAAGTAACATTAGCAAATTTGCAGATGACACAAAGCTGGATGGTAGTGTGAACTGTGAGGGGGATACTATGAGAATTCAGGGTGACTTGGACAGGTTGGGTGATGGGCAGAAGCATGGCAGATGCAGTTTAATGTGGATAAATATGAGGTTATCCACTTTGGTAGCAAAAACAGGAAGGCAGATTACTATCTAAATGGTGTGGAAAAAGGGGAAGTACAACAGGATCTGGGGTCCTTGTTCATCAGTCAATGAAAGTAAGCATGCAGGTACAGCAGGCAGTGAAGCAAGCGAATGGCATGTTGGCCTTTATAACAAGAGGAGTTGAGCATAGGAGCAAAAAGGTCCTTCTGCAGTTGTATAGGGCCCTAGTGAGACCACACCTGGAATATTGTGTGCAGTTTTGCTCCCCTAATTTAAGGAATGACATTTTGCTAGTGAGGGAGTGCAGCGTAGGTTTACAAGGTTAATTCCAGGGATGGCGGGACTGTCATTTGCTGAGAGAATGGAGCAGCTGGGCTTGTATACTCTGGAGTTTAGAAGGAGGAGATCTTATCAAAACATATAAGATTATGAAGAGTTTGGACACGCTAGAGGCAGGAAACATGTTCCCGATGTTGGGAGAAGTCCAGAACCAGGGGCAACAGTTTAAGAATAAGGGGTAAGCCATTTAGAACGGAGACGAGGAAACGCATTTTCTCACAGAGGGTTTAGTCTGTGGAATTCTCTGCCTCAGAGGGCGGTTCTCTGGATACTTTCAAGAGGGAGCTAGATAGGGCTCTAGCAGAGTCAGAGGATATGGGCAAGAAGGCAGGCACGGGGTACTGATTGGGGATGATCAACCATGATCACATTGAATGGCGGTGCTGGCTCGAAGGGCCGAATGGCCTACTGCACCTATTGTCTGTTGAAAACAGTCCCAACCTACTTAATTCAACCTGAAAAATCAAGTACTCCAATCAAAGTAACATCCTTGTGAATATTTTCTGCAACTTTCTAGATTTTTTACCTGCAGGGAGATAGTGGAAGAAATGGCTGCACACCAGGATAGAGCAGTTTTGTTTGCTGGAGTATAATGTATATTTTCAGAAAGGATACACCAGGTTTAGAGAAAGACCAAAAGAGATTAATTAAGCTAATTCCAACATCTGCAGTTCACTGGGCTAATTGTAGGAATGCGAGGTTTATCCTTTCATCAGCAATTAAACAAATTGACGTTGACATTTGGCATTCACTCCAACTTGTGGTTGAGTCATGCCATCTGCTTCATGGTGCCTGCCTGCCAGCTCTGACCAGAGAGTTGATGTTCTTTTTGCTGCAGTCTGCTTCAGGCAGTCACTCCATCTTTTGGTGGGCTTCCTCTTGGGCGGTTTCCATGGCCACGTGGCGTAGGAAGAGATAGACTGGTTAGTATAATCAGGGATTAAAACCCTGGTGCTGTGTTGGCTTTTCATCATGATGTAGTTTTATTCATAAGTAAGCTAGGTGGATGAGAGGTCCTCTCCTAGCCACCCTGATCTGTTCGTTCTTGCTGAATAATCAGCAAGGTAACAACCCCCACCACCAAGAAGGTAGATCAGGACGTTTACCCATAATCTCGCTCCCGGGCAGCGCCAACTGTAATACATTCGCTCCCGGGATTATCTTCAGTAATGTAAATGATGTGGTTTATTGATCTTTAATTTCAGAGAGAGAGGGGGCAGAGCGAGAGAGTATGAGAAGGAGAGGGAGATAGAGAGGGGGGGATAGAGAGAGAGAGAGAAATAAAAGTCGGCCATCCCCACACTGCATGCTAAACTACATGCTAAATGTAGTATCTAGCAAGATGCTACCAGGGACGGTCTCCTCCTTGTATGGTCCATCATATAAATATGATAAGAGAAAGCAAGTTTTGGGGGTCTATAAATAAATTATAGACACAAAAAGCTGTAGGTCAGCGGGTCAGACTAGCATCTCTGGTGAAACGGAATAAGTGAGTTTTTGGGAGGAGACCCTGCTTCAGACTGGAGTCAGGCAAGATGGAGACAGGGACATAAGGAAGGGCAAGGTGTGAAAAGGAGTCAGGAAAACAGATGTTGTGAAGGAAATAGAAATATAGAAAAATAGGTGTTGGGTGTGAGGGATAAAGTGATTAAACCCCACTATTGTAAGGGGCTTTAAAGAGGATTCTAACCGATAGAGGCCAGGGAGAGGGTTCTGACACAGCTGTGGATTAAGTTACCAGAACCGTCCTTGAGTAAGAATTGATAGCATTGTATAGCGGTAGGAGGGAGTGATGTAGATAGACCCCTATCAGTAGAAGGGAGTGATAGATGGGACCCTTGTCACTATAGCCTAGCTTTAGTGCTGATATAGGAGAACAGAGAGTTCAGTTGGAGGTGAGCAAAACTAGGGCAGGTCATAGACAACTGAGCATGCTTAATAAAATAAATGAATATTACAACACACCCCTGGTCAAGAAACTGCTCATTACCGTGCACATGTATGGACATGCGATGTATGATGTGGGATGTACTGGGGGGGGAACGTACCTACAGACTGTGCACCCCAGTGCCCTGATTGGAGAGGGTCAGAAGGGGAGGTTAAATGTAGAATTGTGTGTATAAAGGGGCTACGCTTTCCTGACTTTGGTGTGTCTCAACTTGGAGAGGCACCCGACTCTGCAGACTCGCAAATAAAGAATCTCTTGCTTCCACGATTTAGTCTCTGAGTAGTGATTGTGAGCACATCGCATATCTCACATTGGGAGTAGGCCATTCGGCCCCTTTGAGCCAGCACCACCATTCAATATGATTATGGCTGATCATCTAAAATCAGTACCCAGTACTGATGTACAATGTACAATGAATTAGGCTGTTAACATTGTTAGGCTGAGGGGAGGTGACAAGAAGGCATACAATTAATGTTTAAGAAAGAACTGCAGATGCTGGAAAATCGAAGGGAGACAAAAATGCAGGTGAGGCAGCATCTATGCAGTACCTAAGTAACAATTAACGTACAATTAAGTTTAGTTTTAACACAAAAGGCTGGAGTCACTCAGCGGGACGAGGCATCTTCTCCACCGCCCAGCGCGACACGTGACGGGCCAACGGGCCAACGGACGCCGCTCGCTCCCTCCCTCCCACCCCCGCCCCGCGCGCCAGCAGCAGCAGCAGCAGCAGCAACGGCCGCTCCACGTGACCCATAAAACCTCCCGCCGACGCTGCGACCCGGCGCCTGCGACGACCGGGGGGGGGGACTCCGACCCCCCTCCCCCCGGCTCGGCCCGCAACACGTGACCATCAGTCCCCTCGCTCGGCCATCTACCGGGCACGTCACGTTACCACCGCCCCCCCCCCGCTCGGGGGGGCCCGCGACACGTGACCATCAGTCCCTCGCTCGGCCATCTCCGGGCACGTCAACGTCACCACCCCCACCCCCGGCTCGGCCCGCGTCACGTGACCATCAGACCCTCCCCGCTCGTCCATCTCCGGGCGCGTCACGTCACCACCCCCTCCCGGCTCGGCCCGCGACACGTGACCATCAGCCCGGCCATCTCCGGGCGCGTTACGACCCCACGCCCCCCCCCCCCGCTCGGCCCGCGTCACGTGACCATCAGACCCTTCTCGCTCGGCCATCTCCGGAGCGTCACGTCACCACCCCCTCCAGGCTCGGCCCGGCCCGCGACACGTGACCATCAGCCCCTCCTCGCTCGGCCATCTCCGGGCGCGTCACGTCACCAACAATCCCCCCCCCGCCCGCGACACGTGACCAACCAGCCCCTCCTCGCTCGGCCATCTCCGGGCGCATCACGTGACCGCCAGTCCCTCGCTCGGCCATCTCCGGGCGCGTCACGTCACCAATCCCCCCCCGCCCGCGACACGTGACCATCAGTCCCTCCTCGCTCGGCCATCTCCGGGCGCATCACGTGACCGCCAGTCCCTCGCTCGGCCATCTCCGGGCGCGTTACGACCCCACCCCCTCCCGGCTCGGCCCAGCCCGCGTCACGTGACCAGCCAGCCCCTCCTCGTTCGGCCATCTCCGGAGCGTCACGTGACGAGTGGACAACAACCCCCCCCCCCTGGAGCTGCCCGGGCTACGAGCGCCATTCCGTCCAAAGATCCTAGAGGAGCGGGCGATCCAGGGGGGAGGGAAAGAGATCGAGAGGGGAGAGAGAGATAGAGAGGGATTGAGAGAAGAGGGGAGAGAGAGAGATAGAGAGGGATTGAAAGAAGAGGGGAGAGAGAGAGATTAGAGAGGGAGAGAGAGAAGAGAGAGAGACAGAGAGGGGGATTGAGAGGAGGGAGAGAGACAGATGAGAGGAGGGATTGAGAGAAGAGGGGAGAGGAGAGAGAGACGGGATTGAGAGAGAGGGATTGAGAGAAGAGGGGGAAGAGAAGAGAGAGAGAGGGGAGAGAAGAGAGAGAGAGGGATTGAGAAGAAGAGAGAGATAAGAGAGGGATTGAGAGAGAAGAGGGAGAGAGAGAGATGACAGAGAGGGATGAGAGAAGAAGAGAGAAGAGGGATTAGAGGGGAGAGAAGTGGGGAGATAGAGAGAGAGGATTGAAAGAAGAGGGGAGAGAGAGAGATAGAGAGGGATATTGAGAGAGAGAGAGAGGGGAGATAGAGAGTAAGAGTGGGGCGGAGAGAGATAGAGACGGGAGGACGGAGAGGGATTGAGAGAGAAGAGGGGACGCCGGGATTGAGAGAGAGGGGATAGGAGGGATAGAGAGGGGATGACAGGGATTGACAAAGAGGGGGTGACTGAGAGATCTGGGGAGGGTGAGCGGAGAGAGGGATTGGGAAAGAGAGACCTCCTCGAGAGCGTTAGTGAAGGGATTGAGATAGAGATGGATTGAGAGAGTGGGGGTCGAGGATTTGCTGAGGAGATGCTGGGCCGTTGGGGAGAAGAGAGCAGATAAGGGGGATTGAAGAAAGGGAGAGACATGGAGGGGAAGATGTTAGAGGGGGTTTTTTCCTCTCTGGGGACGTTGTAGAGACGGAGAGGGGGGGACAGAAGAGGGGAGAGATAGAGAGGGGAGGAAGAGAGAGATGGTGGGGGATGAGCGACGAGAGACAGAGGGGGATTGAGAGAGAGACAGAAAGAGGGGGAGAGATAGAGAGAGACGATTGACAAAGGGGGAGAGAGAGTAAGATGGGGATTGAAGAGGGGAGAGGGAGTTGAGAGAGAGAGGGGAGAGGGATTGAGAGGAAAGAGAGAGAGATAGAGAGGGATAGACAGAGAGGGAAGAGAGGAGAGGGGTTTGAAAGAGAAAGGGGGATTGAGGGGGCGGAGGAGGGGGAGAAAGTGGGAGGAGAGAGAGAGAGGGGGGATTGACAGAAGGAGGGGGGAAGAGAGAGAGAGATGTTTGGGGGGATGGGGGTGAGATGAAAGTGGGAGAAGAGAGAGAGGAGATTGAGAGATTGACAGATGAGGGGTAGAGATAGGAGAGGGAGACTCGTCACTGAGGAGAAGGAGAGCCCCTCTTTGAGAGAAGAGGGGGGAGAGAGAGAGAGATAGAGAGGGAGAGATTAGAAACTTAGGGAGAGAGGATTGAGAGAGGGGAGGGAGAGAGATTGGAGAGGGGCGAATTGACCAGAGGAGGGGCGAGAGAGATTGAGAGACTTGTTGAGGAAGAGGGGAGGGGTGAGAGAGATAGAGATGGGAATCTCTCCTGAGAGATAAGAGGAGAGAGAGATAGAGATGGATTGAGAGAAGAGGGGAGAGAGAGATAGAGAGGGATTGAGAGAAAGAGTGAGAGTAAATACAGAGGGTGAGAGAAGAGGAGGGGAGAGAGGAGAGAGAGAGGGATTGAGAGATAAAACAGAGGGGGGAGTAGATACAGACTGAGAGCAAGAGGGGACAGAGAGGGATTGAGAGAAGAAGAGGGGAGAGGAGGAGAGATAGAGAGGGATTGAGAGAAGAGGGAGAGAGAGAGAGATAGAGAGGGTTTGTCGAGATTGAGAGAAAGAGATCAGGGATTTGAGAGTGAAAGAGGGGTGAGAGAGATAGAGAAGATCTTAAGAGGGGAGAGAGAGATAGAGAGGGATTGAGAGAAGAGGGGAAGAGAGGAGAGAGAGGGAGTGGACAGAAAAGAGGGGAGCCCGTCAATCCCTCCGAGTAGGAGATAGAGAGGGAATTTGAGAGAAGGGAGAGAGGACTCTCTTAGAGAGGGATTGAGAGAAGAGGGAGAGGAGAGAGATTTCATCTCTGAGAGAAGGGTGACAGAGAACAGATAGAGAGGGATTGAGAGGGAGAGAGGGGAGAGAGAGATTGAGGGAATTGAGGGCAGAAGAGGGGAGGAGCGAGACGAGAGAGATAGAGAGAGAGAGGGTAGAGAGAGGATCTTCTCCTCTTTAGAGAGGGGAGTGAGAGAGAGAGTATAGAGAGGGATTCAGAAGAGGGATTTAGAGAGAGATAGAGAGGGATTGAGAGAGGGGTGTCCGGAGGGGAGAGGGAGAATAGAGAGATACTGCCTGAGGGATTGAGAGAAGAGGGGGGAGAGAGATAGAGAGGGATCTCTGACAGAAGATGGAAGAGAGATAGAGGGTTTGACAGAAGAGGAGTATAGAGAGGGTTGAAGAGAAGAGGGGAGGGGCAGGATTAGAGGGGAAGACGAGAGATAGAAGAGGGATTTGAGAGATAGAGAGGGATTGACAGAAGAGGGGAAGAGAGATAGAGGGATTGACTTGTCAAAACAGAGGGATTGAAGAGAAGAGGAGACAGATAGAGAGGGATTGAGAGATCAATCTCTCCAGATAGAGAGGGATTTGACAGCGCTCTCGAGAGATAGAGAGGAGATAAGAGAGGGATTGAGAATGGATTGACTGGGAGAGAGGGAGAGAGATAGAGATAGGGATTGAGATGGGACACGAGAGTGAATCTTCTCTCTCTCCCACCTCTTTATCTGAGAGAAGAGGGACAGAGAGTCCTAGAGAGGGATTGAGTGAGAAGAGGGGAGGGGAGGATGGAGAGGGAATGAGAAAGAGGGGCGAGATGACATTTTACCTGCTCTCAGATCTCTCCTCAGTTTTCCTCTCAATCCTCGCTTTTGAAATCTCGCCTCTGTGAGAGCATAGACGAGGGGATCACAGAAGCTCTGAGAGTTGCAAGTGTCTCTCTCTTGTTTCTCTCTCTTCGTGCAAATCCCTCCTCGCTCCTCGGTTTCTCTCTTCTCACGCTCTTTCCAATTCTCTCCTCTTTTCCTCTCCTCTTTGAGACTCGCAGTGGAATCTCCCTCTTTTCTCTCTCTTCTTCTTTGACAGAAGATCTCTCCTCTTGATACCCTCGTTGCACTCTCTTTCAATCTCCTCCCAGGAGTGTTCTTTTCCTCTCTCTTTTGTCAATCATTCCCTCTTTTCTCTCTCTCCCACCACTCAATCATCTCCTCTTTTCCTCTCACCCTCCTCTTCCCCCTCTCAATTTCTCCTCTTTTCTCTCTTTCAGCCCCTCTTTTCTTCTCTCTCTGAGAGAAGAGGGCCTTTCCTCGCGCTCTCTCACATTCTTTTCATTCCCTCCTCTTTTCTCTCTCTCTCACTCTCTTTCAAGCCTCCTCTATTCTCACTCTTTCCAATCTCTACTCTCTTTTTAAGAGTTCTCTCGCCGCACTCTTCATGGCCTCTTTTCTCTCTTTCACTCTCTTTTAATCTACTCCGCTTTCTTTCTTTGTTCACTCCTCTTTCAATCCTCTCCTCGTTGTGGGGTCAATGGGACATCCCTCCTCTTTCTCTTACTCTCTTTCAAATCTCTCCTCTTATATCTCCCTCACTCTCTTCTCGCTGTTGTCACTCTTTTTCTTCTCTCACTACTTTCTTCTCTTGTTCTCTCTCTTAGCCTCTTTTCTCTCTTGCAAATCACTCTCTTTCAATCCGCTCCTCTTTCTCTCTCTCACTCTCTTTGGGTTTGTGGGTGCGCTGTCATCTCCCTCCTCTTTCTCTCTACTCACTCTCTTTCAATCCTCACTCTCTCATACTCTTTGCAACTCCCCTCTCACTCCTCTTTTTTTCTCTCCACTCACTCTTTCAATCTCATCCTTTCTCTCTCTCACCTCTTTCAATCTCTCCTCTTTTCTCTCTCTCTCAATCTCTTTTCAATCTCTCCTACTTTTCTCTCTCTCACTCTCACCCGCCTCCCTCTTTTCTTCTCCGTCTCACTCTTGCAATCCCTCTGTTTGTCTCTCTCACCTCTTCTTGTAAATATCTCCCTCATTGCTTTTCCTCATCGCTCACCTCTCTGTTCAGATTCCCCTCCTCTTTCCTCTCTTTCAATCTCTCCTCTGCTCTTTCAAATCCCCTCCTCGTTTTCGCCTCCTCCTTTTTACCTCTCTTTCACGCTCTTTAATCCCTCCTCTTTTCTCTCTGCTCTCACTCACTCTTTCAAGTTTCAAGTCTCTCCTCTATCTCTCGTGGCACTCTCTTCAATCTCTCCCGTTTTCTCTCTCTTACTCTCGTGAGTGTGCCCCCCTCCCCACACTATTTCAATCTCTCCTCTTTTATCTCTCTCACTCTCTTCAATCCCTCCTCTTTTCTCTCTCTGCACTCTTCTTTCAATTTCCCTCTTTTCCCTTCAATTCTCCCCTCTTTTCTCGCTCTCACGCTTTCAATCTTTCAATCTCGCCTCTTTTCTTTTCCTACATTCTCACTCTTTCATTCCCGTCCTCGTTTCTATACTTGAATCTCTCCTCTTTTTCTCTCTCATCGATATCAATCTTCTCTCTTTCCGTCTCTCACTGTTTCAATCTCTTCTTTCTCACTCTCCAATTCTCTCCTCTTTTCTCTCATCCCTCCTCTGTTCTCTCTCACTCTCTTTCTCATTCCTCCTCGCTATCCCTCCTGTGTTCAATTCTCCTCTAGCTTTTCCTGCCATTCTCGTTAAAGCCCTCCTTCCCTGTGCCACCTCTCACTACTCATTCCCTCCTCTTTGTCTCCTCTCTCACTCTCTTTCGAATCCCTCCTCTTGTCTCTCTCTCACTATTTTCAAATTCCCTCCCTGTGCTCTCTCACTCTCGTTGAATCTCTCCTCTTGCTCTCTCTCAATCTCTGCCTCGTTTTCTCTCTCTCCAATCCTTCCTCTTTTCTCCTCTCTCACTCTCTTTCACTCTCTCCTCTTTTCTCTTTCGTCCTCAATCGCCTCTCTTTGTCGCTCTCCCTACTCTTCTTTCACTCACACTCTCTTTCAATCTCAAGCTGTACTCTTTTTCTCTCTCTCTGCTCTCTCTCTGTTCAATCCCCCTCTTTATCTCTCTCATTCTCTTTATAATCTCTCCTCTTTTCCTCCTCTACACTCTCTTTCATCCCTCCTCTTTTCTATTCTCAGATCTCTCCCTCTTGCTTCTCTCGCTCTCTCCATTACTCTCCTCTTTTCTCACTCATCTATTCTCCTCATCCGCTTTTCGCTCTCTTTTTCATTCTCTCTACTCTCATTTCAATCGCTCCCTTTTCTCTCTCTCCATCTTCTCTTTCTCTCTCTTTTCTGCACTTTCACTACTTTTCTCTCTTAATGCGATCATTATTTATAGCCCTGGCTGTTATCTCTCCTCTTTTTCTCTCTCCTCACTCTCTTTCAATCTCGCCTCTTTTCTCACTTTTAGAGAGAGATCTTTCCTAGGGGCGTTTTCCCCCAACCCCCTCCCCCCAATCCCCACCAAACACCGCCACCCAACACACACTCCCATTTCAATACCCCAAATAATTAATCCACCAACACTCCCAACTCTCTGACCGATTGTGTACATACCCTCCTCACAACTAGCGCATGTAACCCCAACACCACGGGTGCGTATCAATTAAAGGTGTATACACATAAACCCACACAAAACCCATACACCCCCTCACAACAACAGAGTGATGCGAGATATTGATAGAAGAAAGGGGCCCATTAATCCACACCAAACGACTGAAGTCTAGAGAGCTCAGTCTCTTGTATCTCTCTCATTCCGCCGAGTTTATTCACTCGGGAGAGAGGATGGAGAAGAGAGGAGATCGAGAGAAGATGACGCGAGAGCGATCGAGAGAAGAGGGTGAGACGGGACTGAGAGAAGCCTTCTTTGCACAGCGTCCTTTTTCGCCCCCGCACTTGTGACGGAGAGAGAGATAGAGAGAAGAGCTCAGGGGATGAGAGGGGGTCGACGGGCTCAATAGAGAGAAGCGAGGGTCGGGGGAGAGAGAGATCGAGATCGAGAGGTAAGTCACACAAAAGATCTAGAACAACCCCCCAAAAAACTAACTTTCTAATGCATCTTGCTCCTCTATTATCTTTGCTTGCAACTGCTCTGTAGTTTTGGAGCGGATTACACAGCGGGAGATCGAGAGACAGAGATTATAGAGGAGCCTAGTTTCCCAATGATGTAGTCAACTCCATCTCTGGTCGAGGCAGTCCGCTAACAAGACTATCACACATGTGATACTGCGCCTTTTCCACCGAGTGGCACATCTTGCTCCTCTATAATCTTTGATTCCGTCGGTCAGCCGACCGGCCGGCGGATGAGAGGGTCGGGGCTCTGCCCGTTTTTGACGGGAGGGGGTGGGGGGAAGAAATAATAACCCCTCTTTTTGAAGCTGGGCCCTCTTCCAGTCGTGAACTAAACTGTCCCCTTACCTTCCGCGTCCAGCGCGAACAGTGCAAGCAGCAGCAGCAGAAGGAGACGGGCGACACACAACATGTCCGAGCGGGAGCCCAGGCGACCAGTGCGGGCCCTTGAGGATCCAGGTGAACGGGGAGACTCTCCCCGGGGGCCCGGTGAACCCCAGCCGGGACCGACAGCAGCGACAAACCAGAGGCGTTGGCTCGGCGGGGGAGTTCCGACTAATTGTGAAACCGAAAGCAATGTGTGAATTCACTCTAAAATGAGGAAGTGGGCAGTGCAAAGCCGACACACATAATTAACACCGCAAGTTGGAGGAACAGCACCTCATATTCCGCTTTTTGGGGAGTCTGCATCCTCTGGCTTGAACATTGAATTTTCTCAATTCTGTTAACCCTTGCTGTCTCCTCTCCCTCAGCCCTCGGGCCCTGGCATTCCCTCTCTCTCTCTCTCTCTCTCTATCTCTATCTCTCTCCCCCACCCTAGTCGCACTAGCTTCTCATTTTCACACCACAAACAGCTTGTTCCCTTTATCATCGATACGTTTTTGCATATCTTTCATTCATTGTTCTTTATCTCTCCACATCACTGTCTATATCTCTCCTGACCAGTCTGAAGAAGGGTCTCGACCCGAAACGTCGCATATCTCCTTCGCTCCTTAAATGCTGCTGCACCCGCTGAGTTTCTCCAGCCTTTTGTGTACCCTCGATTCTCCAACATATGCAGTTCCTTCTTTAACACATAATTAGAAGGGTCTCGACCCGAAACGTCGCCTATCTCCTTCACTCCTTAGATGCTGCTGCACCCGCTGAGTTTCTCCAGCATTTTGTGTTCCCTTGATTCTCCAGCATCTGCAGTTCCTTCTTTAACACACATAATTAACTCTGATGCAAAGAGAACAAATAAATTAAACAAATGAAATTCTTCAGGGATTGAACAGGAAACATGTTCCCATGTTTGGGGGGGGGGGGGGTCCAGAACCAGGGGTCACAGTGTACGAATAAGGGGGAGGTCATTTAGTGCTGATATGAGGAAAAACCTTTTCACCCAGATTTGTGAATCTGGAATTCTATGCCACAGACGGCAGTGGAGGCCATACACTGAATATTCTCAAGAGAGAGTTAGATTTAGCTCTTGGGGCTAAGGGAATCAAGGGATATGGGGAGAAAGCAGGAACGGGGTACAGATTCTGGATGATCAGCTATGATCATATTGAATGGCGGTGCTGGCTCAAATGGCCCACACCTATTTTCTTTGTTTCTACGATATGCAAACATGTAATGATGATGAAGGAAACAGGCCACTGATTGCTGTTTGCTAGGTGAGAATAAGTGCAGATAATGTGTAAGAAGGAACTGCAGATGCTGGTTTAAACCGAAGATAGACAAAAATGTGGAGTAACTCAGCGGGACAGGCAGCATCTCTGGAGACGTTTCGGGTTGCGAACCCTCGTCTGAAGAAAGATCTCGACCAGAAAAGTCACCCAATCCTTCTCACCACAGATACTGCCTGTACTGCTGAGTTACTCCAACCTTTTGTGTCTATCTTGTGTGCAGATAATGATGCTTGTCTTGTTGTCATATTATCTAACTAGTTCTCACCTAGCAAGCAGCTAACAATGTGGGTAGGCTAATGGGACTGAAGGACTGCATCCCAGGGTCCTCAGGGAGGTGGCTCTAGAAATAGTGGACGCATTGGTGATCATTTTCCAATGTTCAATAGATTCAGGATCAGTTCCTGTGGATTGGAGGATAGCTAATGTTATCCCACTTTTCAAGAAAGGAGCGAGAGAGAAAACGGGGAATTACAGACCAGTTAGCCTGACTTCGGTGGTGGGAAAGATGCTGGAGTCAATTATTAAAGAGGTAATAATGGAGCATTTGGATAGCAGTAAAAGGATTAGTCCAAGTCAACATGGATTTATGAAAGGGAACTCATGCTTGACTAATCTTCTGGAATTTTTTGAGGATGTGACAAGTAAAATGGATGAAGGGGTGCCAGTGGATGTATCTAGACTTTCAGAAAGCCTTTGATAAGGTCCCGCACGGGAGACTGGTGACTAAAATTAGAGCACATGGTATTGGAGGTATGGTGTTGACATGGATAGAAAATTGGTTGGCAGACCGGAAGCAAAGAGTAGGATTGAACGGGTCCTTTTCAGAATGGCAGGCAGTGGCGAGTGGAGTGCCGCAAGGCTCGGTGTTGGGGCTGCAATTGTTTACTATATATATATATATATATATATATATATATATATATATATATATGATTTGGAAGAGGGAATTAGGAGCAACACTAGCAGGGGGACCTGGACAGGTTGAGTGAGTGGGCAGATGCAGTATAATATATATAAATGTGAGGTTATCCACTTTGGTGGCAAAAACAAGGGGGCAGATTATTATCTCAATGAGGTTAGGTAAGGCAGCGAGACCTGGGTGTCCTTGTACACCAGTCACTGAAAGTTGGCGTGCAGGTACAGCAGGCAGTGAAGAAAGCTAATCGAATGTTGGCCTTCATAACGTGGATTTCAGTACAGGAGTACAGAGGTTCTTCTGCAGTTGTATAGGGCTCTTGGGAGACCACATCTGGAGTATTGTGTACAGTTTTGGTCTCTTTGAGGAAGGACATCCTTGTGAGATGTTCACGAGATTGATCCCTGGCATGGCGGGACTGTCATATGAGGAAAGATTGAAAAGACTAGGCTTGTATTCACTGGAGTTTTGAAGGATGAGGGGGGATCTAAAAGAAACATAAAATTATATAAGGACTGGACAAGTAGATGCAGGAAAAATGTTCCCAATATTGGGCGAGTCCAGAACCAGGGGACACAGTGTTAGAATAAAGGGGAGGTCATTTCAGACTGAGCTGAGAAAAAACTTTTTTACCCAGAGAGTTGCGAATTTATGGAATTCCCTGCCACAGAGGGCAAAGGAGGCCAAATCACTGGATGGATTGAAGAGAGAGTTAGATAGAGCTCTAGGTGCTAGTGGAGTCAAGGGATATGGGGAGAAGGCAGGCACAGTTTATTGATAGCGGACGATCAGCCATGATCGTATTGAATGGCGCTGCTGGCTCGAAGGGCCGAATGGCCTCCTGCACCCATTTTCTATGTTTCTATCTAATGTCCTTTCCTTTATCATCGTTACACTAGCATTAGTGTGCAGGGATCGCTGGTCGGCGTGAACTCGTTGGGACAAAGGGCCTGTTTCGGTGCTTCTCAAAACTAAAATCCACAGATGCTGTCTGACCTGCTGAGTTACTCCAGCTTTGTGTCTATCTTTGGTGCAAACCGGCATCTGCAGTTCCTTCTGCCCCATTCCTAAATATCAGTCATTGTGAGTGATGAAGGGTCCCGAACCGAAACATCATCTATCCGTATTCTCCAAAGATGCTGCCTGATCTGCTGAGTTACTCCAGTGTTTTGTGTCCATCTCCACAGTTGCAGCCTGATCATGTTCTTCACAGATGCTGTTTGATCTGAGTTACTCCAGTATTTTGTGTCCTATGGGGAAGACCATAATCTATAGTCCTTGTTTCTACCCCATATATTGTCAGTCATTGGACTCGAGTGTTGCTCTCTCATCACTTAATGCCTTAATATCCAGAAATTCCACAAAGTCTATTGCAATAATGGTACAGTGTGTTATTTGGAATTTACCGAGGTGCAGTGAGATACTTTTTTTTGTATTCAGAGATACAGCGCAGAAACGGGCCGCACCGACCAGTGATCCCCACAAACCCACAAACATTATCAGACACACATAAGGGACACTTTACCATTATACCAAGCCAATTAATCTACAAATCTGAACGTGTTTGGAGTGTGGGAGGAAGCCAGAGCACACGGAGAAAATCCATACAGGTCACGGGGACAACGTGCAAACTTCATACTACAGACAGCACCCGTAGTTTTACTATTTATTTTTAAATTTATTTTTATTTTTATATTTGCACCATGTTTTAAAAGACAAACGATCAATTTATAATACCATACAGTGCTGGGAGGGAAGGGAAGCTCAGAGGGCTTATACAAAGTCCGCTCCCATCTGAAAATGAGCGTTAATGGCAAATCAGGGGGTAGGAGAAATAAAAAAGACAATAATAGACAATAATACAGTTTAAGAATTAAAATTAAAAATATGAAATTAAAAATATGAAAATAAATAAAATAATAAGGTATAGTATGAGATAAGAGTCAACAGAAGTAGTTTGAGCTCATAAATAGCATTACAAAAAGCTGGAGGTCAGAACTCAGGACATGATGAGAAACTTTTTAAGCTCAATCTTAAAGGTGGCTAAGGAGGTGTGAGACTTTAATGACAGAGGAAGGGTATTCCAAAATTTAGGACCTTTAAAAGTAATGCAATGTTGGTGTTTGGATGTTCGACAAAACGGAAGATGAAGATCATTTCTTCTTCTGGTTGGGTAATGGTGAATATCAGAAGAAAGGGTGAAAAGATCATGAAGAGAAACAGGCAAATCATGTTTACATTTAAGATATTTGAAAATAAAAAAACATAATTGGAATGCATTCAGTTTATCTACAGACAAAATTGAGTACTTCTTGAAGAGAGGGGCAGAAGGTTCTTGTGAATTTGAATGACAAATTAATCTCATAAATTTCTTCTGTATGATGATTAGAAAGATAGGAAGGATAGGTAGAACCCCAAACAATATTACATTAATTGAAATAAGGAAAAATCAAACTGTAATATATTGTTAGATGGGAAGGCAGGTGAATAAATGCACAAACCTTTCTCAGAATACCAAGCATTTTCATTGATCTTCAACAGACAATATTGATATGTTCTTTCCAAGTTAAACTTTGCTCAATGGTTACTCCTAAATTTTTTGTATATGTTACTTCAGGAATTTAATGTCCATTGATAAAAAATTTAGATTTGTCTTTGGGGAAAAATGTTGTTGTTATTGCAGAAGGTCATGTGATTGCATTTTTTGATATTGAGAGAGAGCCTGTTCACTTCAAACCACTTAGAGACATGAGACATCTCTTAATTAACTAATTCAACCAATGATTTTAGATCACTATGTGAAGCTATAAGATTGGTGTCATCGGCAAACAGGATAGGAAGAAGTACTCTACAGGTATAGGATAAGTCATTTATATAGATCAAGAATAGTAAAGGACCAAGGATGGAGCCTTGTGGTACCCCACAGTGAATTATCATTTTTTTGGATGAGCTTCCATTTAGATAGACAAATTGCACTCTATTTGCTAAATAATTGGTTAACCATAGAAGCACTACATCCTTTACCCCATATCTATTGAGTTTAGAGATTAAGATTGAATGGTTGACTGTATCAAATGCCTTGGATAGATCTAGAAAGACACCAAGAGCAAATTTCTTTTCATCTAGAGCAGTAGAGATGTTATTAATAAGTTGTAATAATGCATGCTCCGTAGAGTACTTCCTGAAGCCATATTGATGGTTATAGAAAATATTATTCACAGATGGTTTTAGGATTCTTGTTTACTAGTCTTTCTATGATTTTTGAAAGACAGGGGAGAATAGATATTGGGTGGTAATTACCAAATTATTTAGGATCACCTGATTTATAGATAGGTATGACTTTGGTAATCTTTAAATCTTGAGGAATGACACCAGATTGGAGAGATAAAGAAAAAATGTGTGCAGATCCCTGGTCTGACCTGTAACTCGACCGCTGCAGTCATACGATCCTGTCACTGACTACTAACCCTTTGCCCATCTTTGAATCATATCATCATAGTTATTACCTGCCTATTTCACCACTCTGTGTTTGCTCTGGAGATTATTGTAACTGACTGTTCTATTTACAGCAATTTTGATCAGAATTTTCAAAGGAATCACCTGATTTTTTTCTTCCAGAAATGGAATTTCCACACACTGGTATTGAGGCCTGTAACCATTTTAATTTTATTGTATGAAGCATTTATTAGTTTGATTATTGCCTCCATCTTTCTCTCTTTATTTTTCTTCCTTCCTTCTCCCCCCCCCCCCCCCCCTTCGGTGAGGGAAGCAGGTCGGTGATTGGACACAACGCCCCTCGGAGACTGTGTCTGATTGGCCGCCGAGTGACCAGCGCACTATGTGATTGGACACAATGCCCTTGGAGACAGCGGCTGATTGGACGGGAGACCGATTTGTTGATTGGACGGGAACTTTAAGGGAAGCTGGTCGGTGATTAGACGCAACCCGCTTAGAGACAGCGTTTGATTGGCCGCCAAATAATCGGGCACAAAAAATTGATAAATAGGAAAACAATAAAATCGGAATTCCGATTTAAAGCGGAAGAATATCATGCCTGATCTGCAGCTAAGATACTAGTATCCACTCTAGTGTCTTTGATCTACAGTTCCTTCCTATTGAAGAAGAGCCCTGGCCCGAAACAACTCCTAATCCATTCCCTCCACAGATGCCCCCTAGCCCGCTGAATTCCTCCAGCACTCTGTTTTTTTATTTAACTCCGAAATTAAAGATAGATATAAAGCTGCAACAACTCAGCAGGACAGGCAGCGACTCTGGAGAGAAGACCCTTCTTCAGACTGAGCTGAACTCTCGTCGGTGAGAGTACTTGTGATTGTCTGCAGAAGGGTCTCGACCCGAAACGTCACCTACTCCCCAGAGCTGCCGCCCGTCCCGCTGAGCCACCCCAGCCCCCCGTGTCCACCTTCAACTCCAGAACCAAACCAAACACACAGAGTGCTGGAGGAACTAAGCGGGCCAGGCGGCACCAGCAGAGGGAACGGACCAGGAGCTCTCTCCTCCCTCCCTCCCTCAAAACGAAGGAACCGCAGATGCAGCTGTCCCCGCAAAATGCCAAATGATTCCGGGAATGCAGAGGCGAGAGGGTAGAGAGAGGGAGTGAGAGCGAGAGGAGTGGAGGGGAAGAGAAGAGAGAGAGGGAGAATAATAAAATAACGTGGGTGAATGACGTTCTTCTTCTTCTTCTTGTAGGATTCCGGCAGTGTAGACGCTGCTAAGCGTATTACTGCCCTCCACAGGTCAAAGTTTGAACTAAATTCTTACATACAGTCCTGTAACATGCAGGAATTGAAGAACAGCCCTGGATATCAGCTGATGTTTCTCACTGTGTCCAAACAAAGATAAAACAGAAAAAGCCTCAACTCCAAGTCCTGTCAGTCTAGCAAACGATGCCTTTCTTTCTACCCTATACTTTTTACATTCTAGGAAAACATGCTTAACTGTCTCCTTACTCCCACATTCACACAAGCCAGAAACATGTTTCCCTACAATGCACAAACAGTAATTTAACCCACAATGTCCCAACCTCAATCTACACAGTCTGAGTCCCTATGGGACAGAGATGTACAGACACATATTTTTCTAACTTCAGCTTGTACAGAAAAGTAGTGTCTACCCCTGACTTCCTTTTCCCATCCTCTCTGTCATTCTTTTGTTAAGCCCTCTTTAATTATTTCTCTCAGTTCCACTCTCCCCAATGATACATGGATATCTATTTCTCTTCTTAAACTCTCCTTTGCTATGAGGTCCACCTGCTCATTCCCCCTCACCCCAGCATGCCCGGGAACCCAGCAAAAAGTGATGTTACACGCAAACCCAATTCAAGAAAACACCCTCAAGATTTCATTTAGAATGTCAGGACGAGCGTTAGATTTCCCTACTCTTAAAGTTTCAAGAGCAGCTGCAGAATCAGAACAGATAATGACTTCTCTAAAACTGGCTTCCTCAATCCACCATAGAGCCCATTGTGAATGACGTTACCTGCACGTCAGGAAGAAGCCCGTGTTTGTGGTCTGCAGCCCTCCATGACAGAGTATCAAGAAATCCTCCCGTGAATTTTATTCAAAGGAACGCGGCCTCATTAATACTTCGTCAAAACACAATTACATTTAATGAAGAATGTGGATCAATATATTGATGACATATTGTATAACTACGTGTTAACTACTGGCTGTTAACAAGTGCTAACAGTTGTAGTTAACAAATCGTTTTCGTCTCATGGTCGATGCAGAGGTGACTCGTAACAATTATCCATGGTCGTTTAAAAAAAATCTATTTAACTCTGACTCCCTTCTAGTACAGAAATTGAACAAAAACTAAAAAGTAAACACTAAAAACATAGGGGAACGCCGTCCCCCTCCATATCCCCTCCGTCCCCTGCCCCCCCCCCCCCCCCCCCCCCCCCATTTCCATCACTGATTAACACTATACACCAGCGACAATTTCACAATTACATTTATAACAAGCCAATTAACCTGCAGGTGTGTAGGTCTTTGGAGCGTGGGAGGAAACTGAAGATCTTGACGAAAACCCACAAAGGTCACGGGGAGAAACGTACAAAGCTCCGTGCAGACATCACCTGTAGTCAGGATTGAACCCGGGCCTCTGGCGCTGTACGACAGTATGTGCCACTGCGCTGCCCTATTCTATTTCCCTCTAATGACTCTGTCCCCTCTCCCACTGCCCCAGTCTCTATCCCCTCTCCTACTACCCCACTCTGTAATCTCTCCCACTGCCTCAGCGAAACGATCGCCCAGACGACATATGACCATGCTGATGTATAAAAGTCCACATCTTGAACAATGGACACAGTAGAAGAGGTTGGAGGAGGTACAAATGAACTTCTGCCTAACCTGAAAGGACTGTCAGGGTCCCTGGACAGAGTCGAGGGAGGAGGTACAGGGACAGGTGTTGCATCTTCTGCGGTTGCAGGGGAAGGTACCTGGTGAGGGGGTGGTTTTGTGGGAAGGGACGAGTTAACCTACCTGGATCGCCATTGGAGCTCCGGAGCTTTGTGCCGCTGCTCCAACATCGTGGAGCTCTGGTTGGGAGAGCTTCCAATGCGGGCGGCGCTGAACTCCATGGAGTCCTGGGGCCCTTTGCCGAGTGCCTCCAGCGTTGTGTCTCCACCCGGCGCGGCCTGCGGACTTTGGGAGCCGCGGACTCCAGTAGGAGGGGGCCGACTCGAGGTCCAGGCCGCTGAGGACGTCCCCCAGCCCCAACGTCGGACTTGCATCACCCTGCCGAGCGGGCCTGAACATCGGGCCGTCCGTAGCGTCGACTGCGGAGGGCTCGTGGAGGCCCCGACCACGGGTGAACAGTGGGGAACATCAGGGGAAGAGACTGACTTTGGTGCCTTCCCTCACGGCGGGAAACTTTGATCCTGCTGTGAGGGGATGTTTTATGTTGAATTTCTACTCCATGTTGTGTTCTTTATTTTTTACTGTATGGCTGTATGGTGGTTTCAAGCCAGGGTTGCCTAGCCAGATGCATCTAAATTTAAAGTGGCACTTTCTTCCCAATAACCCTCTCTGGCTTAACTCCCTTCACCACCTCCAGTTTAAATTCCAGTAGGAATATTTTGGAGGACCAAGTAACCAAGAACCAGGGAGTTATGGGGGAGCGGTCTCTGCGGAAGGTGGAAAGTGGTGGAGATGGAAAGATGTGACTAGTTCTCCCTCAATAGAGAGTGTTCATTATCCTTGACTTATAGCTTCCGGTGTCTCTACTCAATTCTCCCAGAACAAGAACCTGATTTCCCAACAAATCGTCAAAGTTTACACACACACATTAATTAATCCAAGTGCATCTATGCATCTATAACGTTTAATTCAAAAATGAGTTTCGATTGGAATAAGCCATATATTAATTGCAATACAATGTCACCTAGGCATACATGTTTTTAAATGCAGAAGCAATAACGTAATATCATTTGAAACAATAGTCTGTTAGAAAGTTACAGATTATTTCTGAAAGGATAATGCATAGAACACAAAGTGCTGGAGTAACTCAGCGGGTCAAGCAGCATTTCTGTAGAATGTGGACAGGTGACGTTTCAAAATAGGCAGGAGAAAGCTGAAGGGATGGGGCAGTACAAAGCCTGTCAAGTATTCCCCCCCCCCCCATCATTGGTTTTGGAAGAGAAAGGTTATTAAGAATTGAATTAAAGAGGGGAAGTATGTAGAAGGAATAGGGGATAACATTGTATTAGATGTATCGAGCAGAAATTAAAAATGTATTACAAGTGCAAAGAGCAATACGAAATAATACTGGCAGACAAGATTAAGAACAGGTCCGAAGCATTTTATGTTTATCCAGTAAAAGGATAAGACCCATTGGGGACCAATCTATGTGATACTACGAGATGTAGTTTAGTTTGAGTTTAGAGATGCAGTACGGAAACAGGCCCTTCGGCCCACCGAGACTGCGCCGACCAGCGATCGCCGCACACTAACGCTCTCCTACACACACTAGGGACAATGTTACACATACACCAAGCCAATTGACCTACAGACCTGTACGTCTTTGGAGTGTAGGAGGAAACTGAAGATCTCGGGGAAAACCCACACGGTCACGGGGAGGACGTACAAACACCGTACATACAACACCCGCAACCGGGGTCGAACCCGGGCCTCCGTGGCTGCAAGCGCTGTAAAGTGCCTTTCCCACTGCGCCTAGTTCACGACTTCAGAAGAGTTTGCCGTCGACTCATACTTGCAGCATGGTCGACACAAAGTCCTAGGAAGTCTTTGTAACTCTTCTTCATGCTCGAGAATAGTCCCCGTGCAATCGAGGCCTCAGCTAGGTCATGGCATTTTTTTCAACATGCTGAAAAATGCCCGTGAGTAAAAAAAGGTCGCCATGGAAATAAAAATCAATATTTTTTTACTCGTTGGTTTAGTTGAGGAAGGTTATAGTAGGTCGGCCTGCTTTCCCAGGTAATCAAAGGCAATCGAGGGTAGTCGAAGGTAAAGCTCGTTGAGAAAAAAGGTAAGTAAACCCACCAGTAATGTTAAATGCCAGCTAAACTTCATTAAATGTTGTCAGGCTTCTTAAAAGTGTCTCCACTACCCCCCCTCTTCTCTCTGCTTTTCTCTCCCTCCCTCCCCCTTCCGTGCTCTCGAAAGGACTTACCGTGCCAGCCGTCTTTTATGTTCCTGTTCATCACGGGTGTGAATTTCTGACAGCGCTCCCCCGCTTTCCCTGGCCCCCGCCTTTGCGATGTGTTTGTGTGACTGTGTGTGCAGACGGTCGATCCGGCTCGCAGTTTCATCGCTGATGGTCGATCCAGCTCAAGGTTTTTCAGGCGAGTGCCCTCGAGCTTGAAGGTCGAAGACAGTTGCTGAAAAGTCGCGTCAGTGGGACAGGCCCTTAAGGCAGCAACTCTACCGCTGCGCCACCGTGTATTCAATGAACGGATAGGACCCATAAGGGATCCATCTTTATGTGGAACCACAACGTATAGGTGAAGTCTGAAATGAAAACCTCTCCTCTGTGTAGCAAGGAACTGCAGAGTCTAGTTTACCCCAAAGCTAGACACAAAAAGCTGAGTAACTAAGCGGGTCAGGCAGCATCTCTGGAGAGGAGGAATGGGGGACATTTCGGGTCAAGACCCTTCTTCAGACTGAATGGATCAATGTTAGCTTGGGGAAGGTGACAACAAAGCAAACAGAGATACAATGTGATCGGGGACGGTCAGAATGGTCGGAGAACTGGGAAGGGGGAGGGATGTAAAGGGTAAGCAGGGATTACTTGAAGTTAGAGAAGTCAAAATTCATGCCGCTGAGGTGTAAGCTGCTCAAGCGAAATATGAGGTCCTGTTCCTCCAATTTGCACTGGGTAATTCCAGGGCTCAGAACCTAATGTCAGTCATAAAGTAGGTATGGGGAAGTAAAGCTGAGGCACAGGACTGCTGTACACTTGCACAGCGGGAAGCGCTTTGTTTGGAAAAGCATTTATTTCGAGAGGACGAGAATACAAAAAACATGGGTGTAATGATGAGACTTTATATGGTGCTGGTGAGACCACATTTGGATAATTGCGAGCAATTAGCTCCTCAGCAGATAGCCTCATACCTGAAGAAGGATGTGCTGGTGCTGGAGAGGATCCTGAGGAGATTTACTAGAATAATCCCAGGAATTAGTGGGTTAAGATATGATAAGCATTTGACGCCATGGGCCTCTACTCGCTGGAGTTTAGAAGAATAAAGGGGGACCTCATTGAAACTTACTGAATCAGTGAAAGGCCTGGATAGAGTGGATATGGAGAGGATGTTTACCCTAGTGGAAGAGTCTCGGATCAGAGGCCAGAACCTCAGAATAAGACATTCCTTTAGAAAGGGGGAATGTTGTTAGTCAGAGGGTGGTGAATCTGTGGAATTAATTGACAAGTCAATGGACATTGTTAAAGTGTAGATTTCTACTCCACCGTTCAATCATGGCTGATCTATCTCTCCCTCCCAACCCCATTCTCATGCCTTCTCCCCATAACCCCCGACACCCGTAATAATCAACAATCCATCTATCTCTGCCTTAAAAATATCCATTAACTTGGCCTCCACAGCCGTGGCAAAGAATTCCACAGATTCACCACCTTTTGATGAGATAAATTCCTCCTCATCTCCTTCTTAAAAGAATGTCCTTTAATTCTGCGGCTGTGAACTCTGGTCCTAGACTCTCGCACTAGTGGAAACATCCACTCCACATCCACTCTATCCAGGCCTTTCACTATTAGGTAAGTTCCAATGTGGTCCTCCCTCATCCTTTCAAAATCCAGCGTGTACAGGCCCAGTGCCGTCAAACGCTCATTATATGTTAACCCGTTCATTTCTGGGATCATTCTAGTAAACCTCCTCTGGACCCTCTCCAACGCCAGCAAACCCTTCCTCAGTTATGGCCCCCATGTGTTATGTTGAGAAGGAGGCAGCTTCGAGGAAGGAAGGTTCGATGTGAAAGGCTATGGGCAGATGGGGGAGGAGAAGGACGAGGAATTAGAACGAGGATTTGTGTATCGGTTGAGTGAAACACACTGGAAAACAGCTGGAATTTTTCTCAGTTACTTGTTGGAAGGGAACCAGTTCATCACGTTTGGCATTTTTTTCTTTAACTTTTCTCCAGTACTTTTCCCTCCCGCTGCATCTTCCTTCCAATTCACTGGTAACAGCTTCTCGTTGTTGGTGATCTTTTCTCTGACCTCTGCCTTCTTCTTCACAGCTGTCAGTGCCTGAATCCGCTCAATGAAGCCGGGCTTTGCCTCGTCTTTCTCAGCCTGAATCAGGAGGTCAATGTAAGCCGGGGTGGACAACGGGTTTGGTCTCAGGGCTATTTCTTCAAGTCGTCTAATGCCCTGGGATAATTCTTGAATCAGCTCCAGAACTGTGTTCTCCACCTCAGCAAACTCCTGCTCAAGTGACTCCATAACCTTCTGCAGGCTCACCTTCTCACCGTATATCTTCCCACACTTTTCCTTCAGTTCGTTGTAGGTCCTCTTCTCCTTTTTTGTTACACAGACATACCTGTACTTTTCCCTTCGGTGTTTTCGCGAGGCGCACTTTCCCGGACAGACTTTACAATTTCCCCTCCCATCCATTGATGAACACCAGTATTTGAAAATATAACCTGCAGATTGACAGGGGTCGTGACAACTGTATTCACAAACCGTACAGTTGTTTACTGATGGTGCGTTGCTGCCAAGTTTCCTCTTTTCTTTAACAGTCACATCAACCTCGTACTCAAAATCTTTATTTTCATCCAGTTTGGACTGGTTTTGGTTCAGAACTTGTTGGGATTTCTTGAGCTCCTCTAATTTAGTCAGCCCTGCTTGGATCAGAGGCTGCAACCCGGCCACTACAGACTCCAGCTGGCTACGTTCCTGCAGAACTTCTCTGGTCAGGCACAGGCTCCTCGCCTGCATCGTGCTCAGAGCTGCGAAGAACTTCTTCATACTGTTTGTCCCCGTCTTCCAGAACATCTGGTCAAAGTCATTATCCTCTTCCCCGCTGTCGTCAGATGTCCCCTCGTCGCCAGAGGTCGGACGCTGGGCATAAATGGCAGAATTGTTAAACTTGAAGTGTACTGGCAATCCGTTTTTGTCTTTGGGGCAGGGTACCTGGTCGGCTTTCAGGGCCTCCAGAACTGGGGGGCGCTGCCCGTCTGCGAACGTCACCAGTATCTGAATGTTCTCCACGATATCTTTGCCAAAAATGGAAAGGATGGAATCGAAGACATATTTCTGGGACTGAGTCAGGCGAGCCAGGGCGGCTTGGACAACGAAACAGACCGCGTCGATCTGATCAACGCCCTGTGGGGAAGTGAAGAACTCGCGGATGTGGTTAGTGATCTGTTCATCCTGGCTGATGCCACTGGTGTCCCCGAATCCTGGCGTGTCGATGATAGTCAGAGAGCAGTCGATGTTAAACCCTACCTGGTGGTGGAGATGGTAGGCAGTGATGGAGGATGTCTGGCTATCAGCCTGGGATTTTCCCGTCTCCTCCTGTATTAACTTGTATCTGAAGTTGTCCCCCCAATCCACGCCCAAGATGTAGTTGATCATCCCGTTGATGAGGGTTGTCTTTCCTGACCCAGTTGCCCCCAGCACCATAATTGTCTTCATCTTGTGCATAGTGGTGGGTTTTCCTAAGGAGCATTTCACAAGCTGCTTGGACTGATTAAACACCTCCCTTTCTAGGTTGAGCTTGTAAATGGAAGGGTTTCCTCTGGATATTAATTGAGCTTGTTTGAGAAGTTTCAGGGCAATTCTCTTTGGTCCGTCTGAACTATAGTGGCATTGTCTGTCTTTTGTCTGAAGCTGCTCCCATGATCCTTCCAATGCGTTCAACGAAGGTTCTTCCTTGTATTCATTCCTGTAATTAAATACATCGGCTCCAATCTGACTCGGTCCGTCCCCGGACAGTGTTGGTTTGGGTGATCGATCCTGGAAGACCGGTTTACCAGATGGACTTGTCGGCTGGGTGGAGACCTTGTAGATCTCACTGGCCTTGCTGACCCCTACCTTGGTCACGGCTCTGTATTGGATGTGATATTCCTGGTATGGCTCCAATCCAGATATTGTGAAGGAGTGGGATGTGTCAGGTGTATCTAGTATTGTCCATTTCTCCTGCTGGCTACCTCGATACTCTACCTTGTAGCCCACAATCTCATCAGAACCGCATGTGGGTGGCTCTAACTGCAGTGTCACACTGTCGTGTGTTGTCCCACTCGCTGTTGGTCTCTCAGGCTGAGACGGGGGTTCAAAGCAGCGGCTCCTCAAAATCCCTCCCCCGTACAGGTAAATAGATGCACCCACGTTACTGTCATCCTGTGCGGATCCAACAAGGAATTTTACTTTCTCGTCCCCACTGTTGGCTGCGGCAAAATCCAGGAACAGGCCGGATCGTTCCTTTATCTTCTCGGATATGGACGATAATTGAAACCAGCGCTCGCTGTGTTGTGTTGTACAGGCTCCGTCAGCAGGAGGTGGAATCTGCATTTTCTCTGCTGTGAGAGATCGGAGGTAATTGATTACCTCTGTCAGGTAGAAATCCTCCTGATGCAGTGTTGTGAATGTGAAGCAGACCACGTAGTCTGTTACTGGACCCATCAACACTTCATGCAACTCTCTCCTTGATTTCACAACAGGTATGTCTTTCATTATCCTGAGGCAAAGCCCCACAACCATCATCTCCCATTCCTTGGCATCCAGCCATGTGGTCAGTGCTTGGTGTTTTAAATGGTGACTGCTCCCTGATCTTCAGTATGTCCGCCAGCAACCCTTCCTCCTTCCCACCACCCCGAATGGAAGGCAAAACTCTGGCTAAGGTCCCTTGGAAAACCAGTTTGTACTGCAGACACATCTCTCGGAATTGAAGTATCCTGTCCTGGATCTCAGGAAACTGAACTGCGACACTGTCTTTCATCAGGTCATTGCACCTCATCACGGCCTCACTGAGCTGCTCCAGGACACACTGACAGCTATTGACCAGTCCCACGCTGATCTCCCTCACCAACTGAGCAGCTTTGGAGTCCAGTTTATTGAGAGGATGGAGCCAGACTGCGACGGGCACTGAATGTTCTCCACCTGAGCCCAGGAGGGTTGGGAGGGTGCGAAGATATTGATGGCATCTCGTAGGTGGTGGGATTGTTCTTCAGTGAGAAGTCCCCGTAAAAGGTGCAGCTAAACTTCTCGGCCTGAGAGATCTCTTCTTCTGTCATTTCTCGGGAGGCCTCTCCCTCGATCGCAATCTGAGGGAGACGTTTAATCATCGCCTCCATGTTGCCCTGAATATTCTGTACGTTCTCTGCTGAAGAAGCCATTTGGTCAAACACAAAGAAGGCCTGGGCCCCATACAACACTGCTGTAATGACATGGGTGGCTGAGCCCTCATCAAACACACACGGGTAGGTAATATTCTGTCTCCCTAAGTGATTCATTGTCAGTTGTTCAAACCTGGTTGTTGCTGTGTACTGAAGGGTAACTCGTGCTTGTTGCTTTGATTCCTTTGTGTCTCTGAGATACTTGGCCGACCCTTTCACCTCCACTAACCCACCCAGGAAACTCGCTTTCAGTGATGCTGACACATTGAGGGCAGCGGCTTTCTTCTCCATGGAGTCTGATGCAATGATGTGAAACTCAGTGCTGGGCTGGTCACGACCGTCAAGGTTGCTCTGCAGTGTCTGCAAGTCCCACAAGGTGACGCCTACAGGATAAATCAACGATCAAAACTGTTAATGTTGTGAAAATGACTCAAAGTGAATAATATTCATTCAGTAGATTCAATCTCTGTACAGGCTGTGTCTTGGGCTGAAAGTACAACACTCTACACTCACTAGACTGATCACATGAGCAATAGGTGCGGATTGGTGACACAGCGGGAGAGTAGCTGACTTACAGCGCTTACACCGCCAGAGACCTGGGTTAGATCCTGACTACGGGTGTTGTCTCTGCAAAGTTTGTACATTCTCCCCGTGACCGTGTGGGTTTTCCAAGAGATCTTCAATTTCCTCCCACATTCCAAGAACCACACTCCAATGACGTACAGGTTTGTAGGTTAACTAGCTTGGTAATTAGCTTTAACATTGACACTGGAGTGTGTCGGATAGGGTTAATGTGCAGGGATCGCTGGTCGATGCGAACTCGGTAGGCTGAAGGACCTGTTTCAGCACTGTGTCTCTAAAACTAAACTAAAATAGTAAGATTAAATGGGAACTTACCAGTTTGAAGTTTGATCTTTATTTTAAGGGGAGTTACGATGAGAGACTACGTGAAGAACCCCGTCCAGCCACAAGTACATCAATCTTCAAAGCAGCGGAGTGAAATCACAGGTAATAGTGACTGATGTATAATAGTAAGATAACAGAAGACTAGAACTACCAGATGATATTTATGAGGGTTGGGAGCAGAGGGCACGTAGTCCCTCACCGTAACTCCTCATAAAATAAAGATCAAACTTCAAACTGGTAACTTCTCATTTAATCTTACTATTTTAATTCGGAGCCACTTGAGTGACTGCGTGAAGATTTCAAAGCTCGGATTTCATGCCGCAGACCCAAATCCGGCGTCTCACTGCATTGATTGACTCAAATAGTTAAATAATCAATAATGCATAAATCATAATATTGTTTAAATGAATTAACAGTTTATTTACAAAGAAAAACAATAACAAACCCCTCTATCTCAGGGGGAAACTATATAACAGAAAACAGACTCAGCAAATACCCCCAGCCTTGCAATTGGCTTATGATAGAATTCCTGGAAGGTCAGCTCACTGGACCACCCTGCGGCCGTGAGGATATGGTCTATAGGGTACGTCCATCGCCCTGGCCGTGGAAGTTGATGCCGCCCTGGTGGAATGAGATTTGAATTTATCAGTATCAATCCCAGCACTTCCCAGAACCTGCTATAGCCACCTTGAAATTGTTTGCACCGACACCTTATTGTGTGGTTTTTTGTAGCTAATAAATAATGAGGACTCTGTTCCTCGTAGGACTCTGGTAGCCTCAACGTAATGAGACAAATATGACACTACACACAGACGAGCATCTGTTGGGTATGCTGTAAAAACAATCTTACATCAATCTTACATCTACTCTGTTTGAGCAGATCATAAACATAAAAAATGATGGCATCTGACAGAATACCTGCATTCTGTCTAGCCGTAGCTTCTGCAATGTCTGCACATGTTTGGGCTGATACCAACGCCATAAGCATCACCACCTTCGTGGTTAGTTTGGCTAGAGATAGGCTCGTAACAGGAGTCCACTGGCGAAGGATCATAAGAACTTCGCTTACATTCCAAATACCCAAATACCTGGGTTTTAGGAAGATTAGAATTAAAAACTCCCTTCATAAATCTAGAGACTAACGGATGTGTCCCTACTGATGCAACTCTGAACTCATGGGTAAATAAGAAGACAGAGCACTTCTGGCTGTATTAATCGCACTATAGCTTAATTTTTGATCGAAATAAAGAGTGGACAAAAGCTCCAGTACATCTGGGATGCCTGCAGTCTGATATGAAAATATCTGCTGTAGGCAGAATACCTCCCACTTCCTTATCAAGGTGATGTACTGCTTCTGGTTACTATCCCTGCAGGCAGACGTTAGAACATACACGGTACGATCAGACAGTCCCTCTCCCCAGGTATGGCCTCCTTAAAATCTGCAAATTAACAGATCAATACGATCATGTAAAGGATGTTGATCGCCAGTTACCGGGTTCACCAGTAGGTTTTTATGTTTGGGAATAATCATATGAGGCTGAATAGCCATCTGCAATTCAAGAGGGAACCATGGCTGGGTAGGCCAATCTGGCACTACCAACACTCCTGAAGCGGAGTCCTGCTTGATTTTTTTTGCAGGCATCGACTGATGAGACAGAATGGGGGAAATGCATATACAAACATTCCACCCCAATGCAGCGAGAATGCATCCAGCCCTGCTACGCCTGGATCTGGTTCCCATGAAACATATCTGGGCAACTGATGGTTTGGTCTAGATGCAAACAAGTCAATATCTGGCATTCCATATTGAGCAACCACCTGATTAATTATGTCCTGATTAAACATCCATTCTATGTTGTCATTGAATTGGCATGACCTTGTGTCTGCCACTGTGTTGAATCTACCTGGTAAATATATTGCTGAAAGCCAGATGTTTTTGTCAATGCACCAGCCCCAGATATGATTAGCCAATCTGTCACAAGATTGTGCTTGACTCCTCCCATGTGGTTGACATATGCCACTGCTGTAGTGCTGTCAATCTGAACCTGCACATGCAAGTCACTCCTGGCAGAGCAATAAGCTTTAAGCCCATAAAAGGTTCCCAAAAGCTCTAAATAATTGATCCCTCTTAATTGCAGAAGGGATGTCTCATCACTATTCCATCTGCCTCCACAACTGGAAGACATATCCGTAGCACCCTAACCCAGCACACTAACATCCGTCTGTAAGATTATGGAAGGTGGTTCAACCAAAACTTCCCTGGAACTTTTTGAGACATTTGTAATCCACCATTGTATTTCTGAAATTGCCTCTGCTGACAATCGCATGGGCCTGTCAAAGTGACCCGCATGTGTCCTCAGTGCCTGTTGTTTTGCTCGTTGTAAGTGTTGATAATGCAGAGGTCCAAACTGCACAGTTGGAAAAGCAGCCACCAATTTACTTGTCTAATTGAAGGTCGTTGCTCCACTAAGGAGTTGATACAATCTTCAATTAACTGCTGCCTTTTGTCCCTGGGCAAAATCACTAACATGTGACCCGAATTAATGGTAAAGCCCAAGTAATCAATAATTTTAACTGGTGATAATTTGGATTTATCTGGATGAATGATGAACCCCAAATGTTCAAAAGTGAGTTTAAACAATGGAAACAGATGATTCAGCAGCAGTCCGAGTCTTCCCGATAATTAAAATATCATCCAAAATAGGCCCGTTACAACATGCCCCTGAGCTCGGAGTAGTCCTAAAACAGGTTTCAACAATTTGGTAAATAATCTAGGAGCTGAAGTTAATCCATTAGGCAATGATTTGAATTGCCACAACTGACTCATCCAGGTAAACTTCAAATACCTCCTATCATCACAATGAACAGACACTGAGTAATATGCATCCTTCAAATCTATGCTGGCCATCTAACACTCTTTGGAAACCAGTAGAAAAGTTTCAATTTGAAATGCCTATAGCATACAAAGGGGTTCAAGCTTGTCAGGTCCAGAATTATTCTACATCTTCCAGTCTTTTTAGACCTAGGAAAAATATTTGACACAAACTGATGGTTTTGACGAACTGACTTCTCAATAACCCCTTTTTTGTGTAATGTGTTAAGTTCTGCCTGCAAGTGCATATCCTCTTCTTATGAAAATATAAGTTTTTGACTTGGAACATGCTGACTGGGTGGACACACAGTAGGGTAACATTCAATTTTAACCCCCTCTATACTGCTCAGTATAAATGAATCTGATGTTGTCTACTGCCATTGTTTTGAGAAACAAGTGAAATCTGCCCCCAATTTGAACATCTGTTTCACTTAATTTGTATTCCTTAGGAGCAAAATCTCTCACCTGCACATGTCCTGACTGCACTTGTTGCCACCGGCCCCTTGTAGGGAAATTCTTCCTTCCCCTCGTGCCTGTGGCAGGCTGCCAGCTCCGAGTGTGTGAGACTGAGTGACTCGTCCCTTCCCCGGCGTCTGTGATGGTAGCCCGCCGATAAGGAAAAACCCCTTTGCCCTGGTTTGCCACTTGTCTTGATGAGGCCTATATTTTTTACATCCTCATGCAGTTCTTTAACTCGCTCAGCGAGAACCTGGCAAACAAAAGGTTAGGCGGTTGTGCGCTGCTCGGCTTGCATAGTTATGCAAGTTTTGGTTGATGACTGGGCGTATAGCACTCCTCCTTATATTATTTATTTCGAAGAATGCACAGCACAGGAGTCCCAGCACATCCTGATGGTTTTCTGTCATGTGCCCCTTGTCTACAGTTGTTGCAAATGCAGTGAGCCCCTGCTTAGAACAATTTGAGTACTTTTTTAAATTACAATTCCTGCGCCCTTGCTGAAACCCCCAATTGTGTCCGTATAAGATGGTTCACCATCGCACTTTCAACAAACCACAATTAATTGGGGCTTCATATTTTTTGGGGGGGCTGCCTGCCATCCATTGCCAGCTCTAGAAGCTGATGAGAGAGCATGTATTGAATAGCTGCTGCCAATTCTTCCCCTAATGGCTCTCCTGCTCTCTGGGGACTGCAAATCTTCCAGCTAATATTTGGAATTAGCTCTAGTTCCCACTCCCTTGTGCTCTGCCCGAGAAGCCACTGATTCGGCCTCAGTGTATTGCTGCGCCGGTATACCCTCCTCTTCAAAGGATGGGTAGTCATGCAGCCCTATTTCAGGCACTGCTGGCACAGGCTCTCCAACAGCCTGGCGTGGGCACCACTGCGCCTCCCGGAGTGCTGTCCCTATCGAGCATCTTCTCCAATAAGATCTCGATCCTGGGAGAGCCGTGAGCAAACGGTCTCTCCTTGTGGAGGTAAAACCTCCAGGCCCGACTCTGGGTCAAGGGCCTATAAGATTTCGAAGTAACCCTAGCGCCCTACGCTGCTCACAGGCAGCGGATTCGGTGTCGCTAGCTCCCTTGCTGGCGACGGACTTGGTGACCTATGCGTGCATGCCGCTAACCGCACTCCTCGCGGTCCTCCAACCGACTTCCCCCCGGGATCCACCTCGCCGTCACCTTTTTTACTTTTCTGCATCATTTTTACATGGTCTGAACGTTACCGCCAACGCAGAAATTGAGCACAAGAAAAGTTTCAAAAAAAAAAAACTTACCTTGCGTTTTAAACTTACCGCTTGGAGGAGCTCTGCTGCTCCAACCTGCCGGCCCTCCCACCTGCACCAATGCGTCTGACGTAATGACGCACGTGTGGTTGGGGACGGGGTTTTCACGTAGTCACTCACGTGACTCCGAAGTAAAAATACATTGTGTTCTACAGTACCTCAGCGGGTCAGGAGGCAATTCTGTAGAATCATGGATAGGCAATGATTTGGATCGTCTTCAAATATTCATCAAATATCAATGTTTAGTTTAAGCGATAATGGCGCGAAAAGCAGGCTCTTCGACCCATCGTGCCCGCGACAACCAGCGATCCCCGCATACTAAACACTCTCCTACACACACTAGGAACAAATTACATTTAACCTACAAAGCTGTACGTTCTTGGAGTGTGGAAGGTAAACCGGAGATCCCGGAGGAAAACTCACGCAGGTCACGGGGAGAAAGTACAAACTCCGTACAGACACCACCCTTCACATTAAACCTATGTCTTCTTGTCACCCTTGATTCCCCTACTCTGGCAAGAGACTCTGTGCAACTACCCAATCTAGTCCTCTCATGATTGTACACACCTGTATAAGATCACCCCTCATATCAACCCAGAGGTCATTTGAGAAAATCTTTCTTAAGTTGACATTCACTGAGTGGAAGGTATATCTGAATCCCACCACAACCAGGCAAGGGTCACCAACGAGGAAGATGGTGGTTCAGGAACCACTATCTACCTCGTTGGTGACCCTTGGACTACGCTTGTTCGGACTTTGCTGGCCTTGACCTTAGCACTAAAACGTTATTCCTTTATCATGTCTTAGGATTCACCTACTCTGGGCTCATGTGGCTTTTTTTTGTGAAGACATTTCAGTACCTGGGATCAAAGTGTCTGATCGCAGTCATACAGCATTCCCAACTGGAAAGGCCGGCCCAGAGTGGCCAGTTGCAAGAACTCACAATCACTAAACCGAAGTGGACACTCAACAAAATCCAGTGATCTGAAACAAGGAAAAAGAAATACAATACGATGATGAATCCCCACTTTTGGCATGTTTACGGCTTTATAGAAGATGTGACCAAAACGGTTTAGTTAAGAGATACAGTGCAGAAACTGGCCCTTCAGGCTCACCGAGGTCCATGTCGTCCACGATCCCCTCACACTAACACTACACTACACACACTAGGGATAATTTACATTTATACCAATCCAATTAACCGATAAACCTGTACACCTTTATAGTGTGGAGGAAACCCAAAATCTCGAATAAAACCCACCTGGTCACAGGAGAACATAGAAGCTCCGTACAGACAGCACCCATGGTCGGGATCTAACTTAAAAAAAAAAAAAACCTAAAAAGGGGGGGAAGGGGTGTGTAGATGTAGGAGGGATGTTAACTATTGCGAATCACAGTATGATTTTCGTGTGGATGAAGGCCATTCTGCAAATTGAGTCCCCACTAGCTCTGGTCCCTCATTTGCACCTTGAAAATTCCCTTCCTTTCAGGAAGAACATTTCAGCCAGACATCAGTCGCGGAATGTTGCCGACAGCCCGCTCCAGACTGTAGGAGTACGTGCTGAGGGATGCACTGAAGCTTGGTGCAGCCAACGCCAATGCTCGGTGGGGAGGGTCACTGTCTAGGGACCTTCCGCTGCTGGACATTGGGGGGCAGGGTCCGGTGGAATATATCAAACAAGGAAGGGAAACAAGGTGAAGATCATAAGTGATAGGAGTAGAATTAGGCCATATGGCCCATCAAGTCTCCACCATTCTATCTCTCCCCAGTAACCCAATTCTCCTGCCTTCTCCATATAACCTTTGATACCCGTACTAATCAAGAATCTATCTCTGCCTTAAATATATACACTGACTTTGCCACTGGAGCCTTCTGTGGCAAAGAAATTCCACAGATTCACCACCCTCTGACGAAAGACATTCCTCCTCTTATTCCTTGGTATAAGAACGTTCTTTAATTCCGTGACTGAGATATCAACATTATAAATCAATATCTCTCTCCCACCCTTCGGATACTACTAAAAATGAAACGACGCCCATCCAAAGTGACAAACGCAGAGACCGACGCGGCGGCTGTGTTCTAACTTGAGCTTTTTTTTGGATTTCGAAAACAAAATGAAATCTAATTGAAACATAGTACTAAAGAAGGGTCTCGGCTCGAAACGCCACCCATTCCTTCTCTCCAGAGATCGTACCTGACCCGCCTGAATTATTCCAGCTTTTTGCCTAAACCAGCATCTGCAGTTCCTTCCTAAACATTTCTCCATGAAAGTTTCAGAACTACAGGGGTTAAGGGTGTACGGGCAGAGGGAGCAGCACATGCAAAAAAAAATATGGGGAAACACGATAAGATGCCCAATTACCAGTAAAATTGCAGGGAAAAAAAAACAAGTCTGTTTCCAGGCATGATAAGAACCATTGCTTTAAATGTGGTGATGATAATGAAATAGGCATGGAATGTAACCTCCCTGCAGGTATATCGGTATGGCCTTTGTATCGGACCTTTGAGTGGTCCCTCGCATCCCACTCAAAGGTCCGATATGCTCTCCCACTCCGTCATGCGAAATAAAGAGGAATTGTTGCAATCTTAAAGTGACTAATGTGGATTGTTGTCTGATAGGAATGGAATGGAACTATAACATCTAGAGGATGGAACTATAACATCCAGAGACGCCGTCCGTCCCACTGAGTTACTCCAGCACCCTGTGTTTGTCCTTTGGGTGGAAACCAGCATCTGCAGTTGCTGGCTATGCTTAACATGTACCCTCATCGCTCAAAGCCCTGCTGCTTCTTGCTATAAAACCCAACACGCCATCAATACTTGCTTTACCCGATTGTGGTCTAGTGGAGACACTGCACCGTGCTGCAGCGGTAGAGTTGCTGCCTTACATAGAAACATAGAAACATAGAAATTAGGTGCAGGAGTAGGCCAGCCCTTCGAGCCTGCAACGCATTCAGCCCTTCGAGCCTGCACCGCCATTCAATAGCTTTGATCATGGCTGATCATCCAACTGTATCCCGATACCTGCCTTCTCTCCATACCCTCTGATCCCCTTAGCCACAAGGGCCACATCCAACTTCACTCTTAAATATAGCCAATGAACTGGCCTCAACTACCCTCTGTGGCAGAGAGTTCCAGAGACTCACCACTCTCTGTGTGAAGAAAGTCTTTCTCATCTCGGTCTTAAAGGATTTCCCCCTTATCCTTAAGCTGTGACCCCTTGTCCTGGACTTCCCAACATCGGGAACAATCTTCCTGCATCTAGCCTGTCCAACCCCTTAAGAATTTTGTAAGTTTCTATAAGATCCCCTCTTAATCTCCTAATTCCAGAGAGTATAAACCGAGTCTATCCAGTCTTTCTTCATAAGGACAGTCCTGACATCCCAGGAATCAGTCTGGTGAACCTTCTCTGCACTCCCTCTATGGCAATAATGTCCTTCCTCAGATTTGGAGACCAAAACTGCATGCAATACTCCAGGTGTGGTCTCACCAAGACCCTGTACAAACTGAAGTAGAACCTCCCTGCTCCTGTACTCAAATCCTTTTGCTATGAAAGCTAACATACCATTCGCGTGCCACAGACTCCATCTACAGGTGCTGTCTGTATGGAGTTTACACGTTCTCCCTGTGACCTGCGGGGTTTTTCTGGGTGCTGTGGTTTCCTCCCACACTCCAAAGACGTGCGGGTTTGTAGGTTAATTGGCTTTGGTAAAAATTGCAAATCTTCCCTAGCCATTGTAGGATAGTGCTAGTATATGTGGTGATCGCTTGTTGGCGGGCTGAAGGGCCCGTTTCCACTCTGTATGTCTAAACTAAACGGAAAATGTGCAGCTAATTATGGTGCAAAGTTTTGAGCATGAAACTGTGAAGTTACTGTACACTGAGGCAAAGTGTGAAACTAAAATGAATTGGCGGGAGCGGGAGAGAGGCGGCGATTAGCCGAGGCGCGGATTACGTGTGTGGTGGAGTTTAGTTCAGTTAAGGTGGGGTTAAGATGTGAGGTGAGGTGTGAGGTTTAGTTGAAGGGTGAGGTTTTAGTGAGGTACTGTTTAATCACGGTTTAGGATTTAGGAGAAGTATGGTAGTGAGGTATCGTCGAGGTGAGGGATTTAGTGGGGCGAGGGGATTTGTCAAGGTGTAAGTGTGTAGGTGAGAAGTGAGTGTAGGGTGAGGTAAGGAGAAGTGGGTGTCAGCTCAGGAAGGGAGACCGAGGTGCTGCTGAAGGAAACAAGACCACTGTCTTCTGTGGCAGAGAATTCCACAAATGCACAACTCTGGGTGATATAGTTTTTTTCTCATTTCAGTGCTAGGCAAAGAGACATTTTCCGGTAACATTTTTTGTAAAGATTTTTTTTTGCTGTAGGAGGCCATTTATGAAAAATAAGATTATTAAGGCTTTGGACATGCTAGAGGCAGGACACGTTTCCAATGCTGGGAGAGTCCAGAACCAGGTGCTACAGGTTAAGAATAAGGGGTAGGCCATTTAGAACAGAGATGAGGAAATACTTTTTCACACAGAGAGTTGTGAATCTGTGGAATTCTGTGAAAGGCAGTGGAGGCCAATTCTCTGGAGGCTTTCAAGTTAGAGATAGGTAGAGCTCTTAAAGATAGCAGAGTCAAGGGATATGGGGAGAAGCCAGGAATGGGGTACTGATTGTGGATGATCAGCCTTGATCACAGTGAATGGTGGTGCTGGCTTTGAAGGCCCAAATGGCCTACACCTGCAGCTATTGTCTATTGTCTATTTCATGAAATATATTCCTTTTCAGGGTTATTTCACTGCTTATGTGTTTGAAAAATTCCAAGCTTCTGTTTTGTAAACTACCAGCAGAAAGCTTGAGAATCACTTTATTTCAAATGCATGAGCTTCAGGGGGTGTTGCCCCTAGAACCCTCCGGGGGTTTAGCCAGCCTCCTGGACTCCCGACAAATACGTCCTACTTTTTTTCTGGAGGTGAATATCATGCTTCGTCCACATTGGTTAAATTTTTTGTGTCTAATGTATGGGAAACGGTTTAAAACCAAATAATATTTCATAATATAGTGTAATTCAAAGCAAAATAATAGTTAAAATAATAAAAGTTGAAAGGTTATTAAAGTATCATATAGGCTAGCTGTAAACAAAAATAAGTTCAAATTAAGTAGTTTCATTCCAAATATATTTAATATAAAATAATTATACATAATTTAAAAACACCATTAACAATTATGACAGAAATTAAAATTTGTGGTGATCTGTCATTGAACAACCCCAATGAACCCCAATGGTTACCCAGACTTCTTTGCTGGTTGAGAAGGGGCCCCCATAACAGTTCAAGCTTCAGGGCCCCAAAAATGTAGGTCAGCCACTGGGCAAAGGTCCATTGTTAGTGCTGTGGGTCATGATGAACCCCTGCCTTTAGCACTAAAGCAACAAACACACACACAGATTGATACACACCCCCACTGTACAGATACCCTGATACATGAGCAGAACACAAAGCGCTGGAGAAACAGGCAGCATCTGGAAATGGACACGACATTTTAGGTCATAGGGTAATAGAATGTTACAGTGTGGAAACAGGCCCTTTGGCCCAACTTGCCCACACCTGCTAACATGTCCCAACTACACGAGTCCCACCTGCCCGCCTTTGGTCCATATCCCTCCAAACCTGTCCTATCCATGAACCTGTCTAAATGTTTCTTAAAGAGTGGGATAGTCCCTGCCTCAACAACATCCTCCGGCAGCTTGTTCCATACACCCACCACCCTTTGTGTGAAAATGTCACACCTCAGGTTCCCATTAAATCACACACCTCCCCCCCCCCCCCCCCCACCTTAAACGTATAAGTTATGCCTATAAAGACTTTAAGTGATAGGAGAAAAATTAGGCAATTGGGATCATCAGTCTACTCTGCCATTCAATCAGGGCTGATCTACCTCTCTCTCCTAACCCCATTCTCCTGCCTTTTCCCCATAACCCCTGACACCCGTGCGACCATATAAACCTGCAAAGATGCAGATAGAACTGCCAATGCTGGGTTTAAACCGAAGATAGACACAAAAAGTTGGAGTAACTTAGCGGGACAGGCAGCATCCCTGGATCGAAGGAATGGGAAATTTCAGGTGGAGAATCTTCTTCAGACTGAGCGTCAGGGGAGAGGGAGACACAGAGATAAAGAAGATTAAGGTGTGACAACGTGACAAAGGGGATGGAGATCATGGAACATGTAGAATAGATCGTTGTTAGCCAGTGACACCAAGGCAGAGAGAAAATGTAAACAGGGACAGGCAGACTGGTCGGAGAACTGGGAAGGAGGGGGGGTGGTGAACAAGGGTTACTTGAAGATATCTAAGTTGCTCCAGCCCTTTATACATAAAAAGCTGGAGTAACTCAGCGGGACAGGCAACATCTCTGGATAGAAGGAATGGGTGACGTTTCGGGTCGAGACTCTTTTGTTGAATATTCCCGCATGTTTCGTTTCTTGTCCATTCCTGGGACATGAACCTGCATCACTCACCGATCGAGGAAGCGGACCGTCCTCAGCTGTAGGGGGATTGCAGCGTTGGCGATGGGACGAATGGTCTTGCTTGGTGCTCCCCCCGGCACAATCAGTGCTGAGTGCAGACACAGAACCTCACTGGACCGACAACCTCCCTGGCTAGGAGCTGAGATGTACCGAGACTCCTTTCAGCAACATAATAATCGACTCCAACGCCCGCGGCGATATCTGCAGAGAAAGGCAATTTATTCTCCAGTGATGTCTGCACCGGAAAGTGGAATGAATTCCATGAAAATACACTTTGACGTTCGGTCTTAATGTGCAGAAACGATGAACCTGACCACAAATGAGAGTGGTGCACACCAGATGCAGCAAGCTGGCGTGAAGATAGGTTTTTTCAACTTTAAGTAACCCTTGCTTTGCCTCTCTCCCCACCTCCCTCCCCAGATCACTGATTAGTGTCACTATCCTGAGTGTCACCGAAATGAGGAAAGACCTTTTCACCAAGAGAGTTGTGAATTTGTGGAATTCTCTGCCACAGAAGGCATTGGCCAATCCATTGGATGTTTTCAAGAGAGAGTTAGAAGAAGGGTCTCAACCCGAAACGTCACCCATTCCTTCTCTCCAGAGATGCTGCCTGTCCCTCTGAGTCACTCCCACCTTTTGGGTCTATCTTCTGAGAGTTAGATTTAGCTCTTGGGGGGTAATGGAATCAAGGGATATGGGGAGAAAGCAGGATCGCAGTACTTATTTTGGATGATCAGCCATGATATTATTGAATGGCAGTGCTGCCTCGAGGGGCTGAATGGCCTACTCCTCCATATATTTTCTAGATTTATATGTCCATTTGATTAATTTGTGTAGGATGGAACTGCAGAAGCTGCAGTTCCTTCCTACACTGAAGATAGATACAAAAATGCTGGAGTAACTCAGCGCGACAGGGAGCATCTCTGGAGAGAAGGAATGGGTGGTGTTTCAGGTCGAGACATTTCTTCAGACTGAGAGTCAGGAGAGAGGGAGACACAGAGATAAGGAAGGGCAAGGTGTGAAAATTATAGATCAAGTTAGGAAGGTGAATTCACTCTGAAGAAGGGTCTCGACCCGAAAACATCACCCATTCCCTTCTCTCCAGAGAAGCTGCCTGTCCCGCTGAGTTACTCCATCATTTTGGGGCTAACAGCAGTTCAGTTTAGTCTCGAGATTGCAGCGCGGGAAACAGGCCCTTCGGCCCAGATCACCCTGTACACTAACCACTATACTACACACACGAGGGCTAATTTACAATTATACCAAGCCAATTAGCCTACAAATCAGTATGTTTGTCGTATGGGATGAAACTTGTCTGGCGCAGTGAGGCAGCGACTCCACCATGCCACAGCGACGCAGTTGCGCGGGTTCAGTTACCCTCCACGCCCACAGTAATCGGTCAAGACTCAAGTTTCCTTCTTCATCAGTTTTTTGGAGCACGGTGGCGCAGCGGTAGAGTTGCTGCCTCACAGCGCCGGAGACCTGGGTTCAATCCTGACTACAGGTGCTGTCTGTACGGAGTTTGTATCATATCCCCGTGACCCCATGGGTTTTCTCTGAGATCTTCAGCCTCCTCCCACACTCCAAAGTTCAGGTTTGTAGGTTAGTTGACTTGCATAATTGTAAATTCTCCCCAGTGTAGAGTGGTGTTCATGTGCGGGGGTTGCTGGTCGGTGCGGACACAGTAGGCCGAAGGGCTTGTTTCCATGCTGTATCTCTAAACTGACAAGAAACTAACCATAAGAAAGAAAACTAGCAGATACCGCACAGTGGTTTGAGCTAATATAAAGCCACAGAGTTCAGAAATTGCAGTGAAAAACAGACAGTGGATGTTGGGACAAAATATAGATATAGATAAGTTAGATAGAACTCTTAGAGCTCTTAAAGATAGTGGAGTCAAGGGATATGGAGAAGGCAAGAACGGGGTACTGATTGTGGATGAACAGACATGAATGGCGCTGCTGTCTCGAAGGGCCGATTGGCCTACTCCTGCACCTGTTGTCTATAAACAAACTGCTGGAGGAAGTCTGCAGGAAGGAACTGCAGATGCCAGTTTACACCAAAGATAGACACAAACTTATCGAATAGCAAAAGGCCTGGATAGAATGGATGCAGAGAGATTGTTTCCACTAGTGGGAGAGTCACGGGCCAGAAGGCACAGCCTCAGAATTAAAGAATGTTCCTTTAGGAAGATGACGAGGAATTTCTTTCGTCAGAGGGTGGTGAATCTGTGGAATCTATTGCCTCAGAGGGCTGTGGAGGCCGTCAATGGATATTTCAAAAGCTGAGATAGATTCTTGGTTTGTACGGGCATCAGAGGTTATGGGGAGAAGGCAGGAGAATAGGGTTAGGAGGGAGATAGATCAGCCATGATTGAATGGCGATGGGCCGAATGGCATAATTCTGCTTCTAGCATTTATGAACATGCACTTTAAAATACTGGCAACTTAGCAGGTCGCGCAGCATCTCTGGAGCCGTTGAGTCATAGAGCATGGAATCAGGTCCTTCAGCCCATGTTGCTCCCACCAGCCAACATTTCCCATCTACTGGGCCTGTACTCAAGTGTAGAAAGATGAGGGGGAACCTCATGGAAATATACCAAAAGGCCTGGATTCGAGTGAATGTGGAGAGGGGTTGCAATGGCAAATTTTCAACTTTTCCAGCATCCTCTTTTCCAATTACCATTCATACATAGGTAGAGTTGGAGTGATCTTACGCAGACCCAATAGTACAGATCTTCCAGTCGTTTATTTCCAGTTTAGTTGGTTGTTTATTGTGGTAGTTGTACAAACAAAGGGATGAACGTACCAGGTTTTCCTAATTCTGCATGCAAGTCGTAGCTGGTTGCTCTGTCTGGTGAAAATTCTGGTCTGGTGAAAAATGTATGTGCTCCCTCTCTGTGTCTGCCCCCTATGCCCTTACACATACACCACCTTGTGCATCTAATGACCACCCACAAGTGTCCAAAATAATACTGCAAGATATATCTAAGCAAAATAATATGATATGCTGACAATAAGCATAAATGGCTCCTACACACCGGCCCCTAATTGTCCTACGTATGTAATAAAACAATTACCAATAAATAATAAAAGGAGCTGTATACATTACACCAGCCCATTTTCCTTTACACATTTTTTAAAAAGGTATGTACTATATCGTGGCATTTAATCCTCTTTAGTGATTCTTCAATCTTCTTCTCTTCCTTCTTTTTATTTTTATTTTGAGGGTCACCAGTACCTAGATCTCAGCTTCTTGGAGCAGGCATATCTTTGTTATCGGTCTTTCCAAGATGTTGTTTAGGTCTGGTCGAACTGTGCGCACAAGACCTTGTGCATCTGGTATGGTCTCCAATATTCTGCCCATTAGCCAGGATCCTCGTGGTGCAGTGGAATCCGCCACAACAAGGTCACCTGGAGCAAAGCTTCTCCTTACGGTTGACCACCATTGTCATTCTTGGATTAGGGGCAAGTATTCTTGTGTCCACCATTTCCTTTTTTTAAAAATTTATTTATTTATTTATTTTTTTGTTAGAAGTAAGTACAGTAGTCTGGTACTTAAGTACCTAATACATAAATACATATTTTCATTCTTGTACAACTTCATACTTTTGATTCAATAATAAAAGAACAGTGAAAGAAAAAAGAAATAAAGAGTGTCGGAATAAATAGACGAGTAGAAACAGAAAACAAAAGAAATAAAGGACAGAGGTGAGAAGTTAAAAGATTGAAAGAAAAGGAAAAAGTTAAAAAAAAAGAGATTAGGAAAGATCTACCTATCTCATATTTTTGCCCATACGTCATCCAGTTCTAAACCATTTAATTTCTAAGGTTATGTTATGTTGCACCATATGCTTGTAAAAAGTTGATAAACGGAGACCGAATCTTTAAGAATTGGTCTACTTTGCCTAGTAAGAGGAATCTCATTTCTTCAAGATGTAGCGTTTCAGACATGTTTGAGATCCACATTTTGAATGTTGGCGTGGTTGCGTTTTTCCAAAATTTAAGTATAAGTTTTTTTCGCTGTTATTAGACCATAATTAAGAAAAGCTTCTTGGAAAATTAGTTAGTTTACTTCCCTCTTCCATTGATCCAAAGATAATCAATTCGGTATTGGGGTTCAATTTTGTGTTAAATAGTTTTGTAAAAATTCCAAAAATGTCATTCCAAAATGTATACAGTTTTGTACAAGAGACAAAGGAATGTGCTATAGTGGCATTTTGAGTTAGACATTTGTCGCAGATGGGGAAACATTTGAAAATATTTTATTCAGTCTTGTTTTCGAATAATATAATCTATGTAAAATTTTAAATTGAACTAGGTTATGTCTTACATTCATTGAACATTTGTTTACATATAATACACTTTTATCCCATCTATCGTTCGGAATTTTTATCAATAACTCTTGTTCCCAGTCTCTTCTAATTGCCTCTGTCGTTGGTGTTTCTAGTTTAGAATTATATTATATAAGTAAGATATTAAATTGCTTGATTCTGCCTTTCTATTAATTCCTTCCTCCAATAGATCTGGGGTTAAAGTATATACATTTTTCTAATGTATATACATGTATATACTTTTTCAAATAATCTTGAATTTGAAGGTATTTGAAATATTGATTACTTTTCAAATTATATTTTAGTTGTAATTGTTGGAATGATAAAAGTTTTCCCATTTCATACATATCTCCCATCGTTTTAATTCCTATTCTTTCCCAATGGATAAACGTTTTATCAATAATGGATGGTTTGAATGAGGGATTATTAGCTATTGGAGAAAGAAGCGATAATTTTCTTAATTTTAAAGTTAATTTTATTTGTTTCCAAATTCGTATTATACTATGAATAATTGGATTCTTCTTGTATATTACATTGTTCAGTTTTATCGGGGAAAGAAGGATCACTCCTATATTATAAGGGGAACAATCCTCTTTCTCCATTCTTATCCAATCTACCTGTTGGGCAGAACTGTCCAACCAGTAGATTATATTTTTAATATTCACTGCCCAATAATAATACAATAAGTGTCAGTCCCCCTGATTCTTTAGATTTACACAAGTGTTTTTTTTTTAATTCTGTGTGATTTATAATCCCATATGAAGTTTATAATATCAGAATCTAATTTTTTGAAGAATTTTTTTAGGTAAGTATATTGGTATTGATTGAAATAGGTACAATTATTTGTGGTAAGAAGATCATTTTTATCGCGTTTATTCTGCCTATTAAAGACATTGGCAGTGTCTTCCAAAATTTAATCAACCCATTTAATTTAGTTAATAAAGGCATATAGTTTGCGTTGAGTAATGATTTATAGTTCCTAGTAATTTGGATGCCCAAATACTTAAATTTTTCTGTTGTAATTCTAAAAGGGAATTTCAACAGATGTGTCGACTCTTGAGGTTTTATCATCATAATTTTGCTTTTGTTCCAATTTATTCTATATCCTGAAAAAGAACCAAATTCCTCTATTAAATTTAGTATATTTGGTATGCTAATTTGCGAATTTGTAATATATAATAATATGTCGTCTGCATATAATGAAATTTTATTATTTGAGTGTTTGGTAATATACCCATGAATATTCAGATGGCTTTTTATATTTTTCAGCTAAAGGCTCTATCACTAGTGCAAATAGCAGGGGCGATAACGCGCAACCCTGCCTATTGCCCCTTGCTAATTGGAATTTCGGGGATAATATATTATTAGTCAGTATTCTAGCCGTCGGCTTATCATGTAATAATTTTACCCATGAAATAAAATTATCTCCCATGTTACATTTTTCCAATACTTTGAATAAATATTGCCATACTACTTGATCAAAAGCTTTTTCTGCATCCAATGAAATAATTGCTAGTTCTTCTTCAGTATTATGTGAGTACATTATATTAGACAGCCGTCTCAAATTGTTAAATGAGTATCTCTTTGGTATGAACCCTGTTTGGTCTGGATTTATTAGTTTACTAACATATTTACTCAATCTTCTCGCTAGGGTCTTTGTTAATATTTTTTGGTCTGTATTTAGGAGTGCAATAGCTCTATATGAGCCTGGGTCTTCTAGATCATTATCCTTTTTTGGTATAAGTGTAATAGTTGACTCAGTTAGTGTTTCTGGTAGTTTATTTTCTTTAAAAGTGTATATATATATAAATCTTGCAACCGTGGGGAAATTATCTCGTAGAATCTTTTATAGAATTCATTACTAAAGCCATCTGGTCCTGGGGTTTTGCCATTCTTCAACGAACTAATTGTTTCTTCTATTTCCTGTAGTGTAATCTGAGCTCCTAATGCCTCTTGTTCCACCATATTTAATTTTGGAAGATTACAGTTATCTAAGAAATTTGTAATTTGAGTATTATTTGCAGAGGTTTTCGATGTATATAAGTTTTGATAAAATTGAGCAAATCTTTTATTAATATCTTTAGGTAGTGTTAGTAATTCCCCTTTGTCTGATTTAATTTTAGTAATTGTATTTTCTGTGTCCCTTTTTTTCAGTTGGCGTGCAAGAAGTTTATGAGGTTTATCACCAAATTCAAAATTTTCTTGTTTTGTAATTTGAAATAATCTTATTATTCTGGCCAATAAAATTTTATTTAATTTATATTTTAGTATTATTATCTTATTATGTTTATCTATAGTTGGTTCTTTGGCATTTTCTAAATCTAATTGTCTAATTTCTTGTTCTAACTGCAATTGTTCAGTATTATTCTTTTTATTTTGGAAAGCTTGATATGAGATTATAGTTCCTCTAATAAATGCCTTAAAAGTTTCCCATAATAAGGAGGGTGAAATATCTGGTGTATCATTTGTCTCAAAGAAGAATCTCATCTGCTCTTTTAAATATGTGCAACCTTGTGAGTTATTTAAAATTTGGGGGTTAAACCTTCAAAACGAATTTTTATCAGGCATTTCTTCTAATTTTAAAGAAAAAGTTAACGGGGAATGATCAGAAATAATACTATTATGATATTTAGAATTATATGTATATGGAATTAGTTTTGTGTCCACTAAGAAATAATCAATATGTGAATATGTTTTATGTACTGTTGAATAAAATGAATATTCCCTACCTACTGGGTTAGCGATCCTCCATACATCTGTTATATTAGTATTTTTTCATGTATGTATTTAGGAGTTCACTCGTTTTAGATTTTATGTTAGTCCTTTTTTGTTTTGCTGATTTATCCAAATATGGATCTAAAACACAATTCAAATCTCCCCCTATTATCACATTTTGATGATTAAGTTCTGAAATTATATCCAAAATTTTACTAAAGAATTGGGGTTGTCAAAGTTAGGAACATAAATATTTATCAAAGTAATTGGAGTAGAATACATTTTTCCCATGACTATGACGTACCTCCCTCTTTTATCTGCTATAGTATTCTTTAATTTAAATGGTATACCTTTATGAATGATAATAGCCGTGCCTCTAGATTTAGAAGTAAATGAAGAGTAGTATGTTTGCCCAATCCAATTTGCCTTCAGTCTTATCTGTGTTTGATATTTCAGATGCGTCTGTTGTAAGAAAATAATATCACTTTTTAAGGCTTTTAATTGGGCAAAGATCTTACCCCTTTTAATTGGTTTATTAGCGCCCCTTATATTCCAACTACAAAATGTGATTCCTCCAGTTTTCTTTTGTTCATCGTCTTGCATTGTGAATCATGTTAATACCTTTACTTCATATGGTGCAACCAAGAACCTTATAACGCCAGATGAAGGATGGTCATCCCCAGCTGCTAAGTTTTGTTGGCATCTCCCCTTCAGAATAAACCTTGAAAAAGACCAGAAAGTGTAGTCGTGAAAAGATAATTAACAAACAAAAAGTGATATTATAATATCCAAAAATAAAGATATTATAATTAAAAACAAACCACCAACAAGTGGTAGAAAAATTCTTATTGACTTCCGTAGATGTTTTTATATGTTTCGCTCGGCCCCTTGACCAATTATTATTATTGATTGGAAGAGAGAGCGATACAAAGTTCAAAATTATATATATAATAAAACGTACTCCAATAGCTTGATTAGAAATGTATCTTCAAAGAGGAAAAACAAAATAAAAAAGTAGTTTCCAACATTAATTATATACTTAGATATAACAGTAATTATGTTAATTATATATCCATATCCATCAATATGCCTAGATTTATTACAATTAAGTCTCAAACTTTTGTATCAGACAACAGCAGGTTCCAAGGGGTTAACCAGATTCAGACCCTTGGATAATTTCCAAGTATCTGAGTCTCCTCCCCCCCTTTACGCGCAATCTAGACTAAGTCTACTGTATCCATAAAATGTGTTAATATGTTATTAATACTTATCAATCATATTTAACTTGTTATTCTTATTAGCAAATAATTAACATCATGAAATAAACATCAGCTATAGTTAAGCTATGCCTTAATATTACCCAATTTTATTAATTATATTTTATGTTAGTATGTAATTATATGTTTCTTAAATTATAATTATATAATTTCTATATACAAGTCCACTGATAATATTCTATATTACACTATATTCTCAATTTATTTTCCCCGCCAGTTTCTCTTCTTTCTCAGTCCTTTGTTGAGATGAAACATAAAATCCAACCTTGAATTAACATTCCAAAAGATGAGATGTCTAGACAATGCCTCGAGGAAGGTACGCCATTTTAACAAGAGCAGTCTTTTTTTGTAAAAAAGAGACACAGTCCTTTCTTTGTCTTTCTCCTTGATGTTATTGTAGGAGACCAACTTCTAATGATCAATAGACCTCCTTTGTGATACTTTGTGCATATTTAAATGCCTCTTCTGGATCCGTGAATGCAAGTTCAACATGGTTATAAGAAATTCTCAATTTAGCGGGATATACTATCCGATATCTTACTCCCGAGACCTCTTTCAGTAGACCTCTTCTCGTCTTTGTAAACTTGTTCCTCTTTTCCATGACTTCAGCTGGAAAATCACGGAAGAATCTTAGTTTGTCTTCTCCAAACATCAAATTCACACCATATGGAATCTTTTTCATAATTCCATCCAGGGTTGAAATGTCATAGAATTTCAGAATAATCTGTCTTGGGGGGGCAGTTAAGCTTGCTTGAGCCTTACGTTGCACCCGGTGAGCCATATCTATTCTCGGGGCTTCAGGCAGCTTAAGCACTTGTTTGAGTAAATTGGCAGCAAACTCCTGAAAGTTTTGTCCAGTCTCCTTTCCCTCCTTTACTCCAATTATCCTCAAATTTTGTCTCCTTGATCTTGCTTCCAAGTTTGTACATTTATACTTCATTTTAGCAAGCTCCCTCCCAGTACTTTCTTGTTCCTGTTTTAGTCTCTTTATCTCCTTAGCCATCTCAGTTATCGTATTGTCCATTCCTTCCATAGCCACCTCAGTAGATTTTAGCATTGCATCCAGTTTTTTATTACAATCCTTATCAACCCGCTTAATTTTTTTGTTTAAATCCTCCTCAACTTCGACCACACGTTTGGTTGTCATCAATTTTCCCCATCAGCGTATCATTACCTTGTTTAATTTTTTCAGAGAGGCTTTTGTCCAGCACAAGGTTCTCCTCTCATATCAGTTTTGAAATAACTTCAGTGACTGAAGCTAATACTGATTTTTCCAGATGTTCCATTTGTTCCTCCATTAAAGGCAATTCTGTAGAAGGATTTCGGAATCAACTTCTTCTTCTGAATTTCCAGCTGATGTTTGAGGGGATTGAGGAGTCTTTTCAGTTTTTTTTTTAAGTAGGCTCTTGTAGCAGGTCTTGAAGTGGCTTTTGCAGGCTTTCTGGCGAGGTTTCTGTCTTTTCATTTAAAACTGTAATTATTCTCTGTTATCAGCAGGATTTCTGATAACACACAATTAAATAGCAGCTCCAGTAGTTATTTTCAGAACTCCCCCGCCTTCCAACTGTTATTTTAGCACATTAAAACATTATTCGGGGGCAGAGCGAAACAGCGACGTCTCTCACCCCACCATTGACGCCACCCGGAAGTCGTGTCCACCATTTCCAAATGAGGTCTGCCATATATTACACCTGTCTCCATGTTTGTTTAATGTACCTAGTCTTCCTTTCCAAAGAGTCCAAGTAGTAGTATTAATTTGGGCTCCAACAGAAGAGGTTTAGTGTGAGTGCTTCCAGGTCCATTGGATCATCAGAACTCTTGGTAATCGGTGGATCATTTAAAATTGCTTCAACTTCACAAATTAAAGTTTGCAATCCTTCATCATCCAGAACTTGTTGGTTAAGAACAGAGCACAGCACATTTTGAACCATGCTGATCAATCGTTCCCAAACACTGCCGTGAAGGGATCCTACTAGGGGTTAAAGTACCACCTTATCCCTCGCTGAAGCATAGCACTCTGGATATTGTCCTGATTCAAGCCATTGAGTGCTTCTCTCAATTCTCTTTCCACTGATAAAATTTGTACCATTGTCTGATCTTAAAGATGAAACTTGACCTCGTCGACAGATGAATCTTCGTAATGCATGGATGCAGGAGTCTGTGTCAAGTGTAGATGCAATTTCAAGATATACTGCCCTGCTTGCCATGCAGGTGAAGATTACACCATACATTTTAACAAGACTTTGTCCTCTCTTGATCTCTATAAGACCGAAGTAGTCTACTCCCACGTCTGTAAATGGAGGCTTGTCCGGTAGAATCCTCTCCAGGAGCCAGTCAGCCATTTTATGTTCTCCATCTCTTCCCCGCTGTCGTTTACACACATCACAGTCCGTTATGACCTTTCTTGCAGCAGAGGTCGCTTTGATAATCTAGTATTTTCTACAGAGGTGAGACGGCATATGATTTCTTCTTCCATGTCCGAGTTGTTCGTGGATATGTCGTAACAGTAGTGTTGATATGTGAAGGTCCTTCGAAACAATAATAGGATGTTTGGCCTCTTCAGGCATCGCTGGTCTATTCAGACATCCGCCTACTCTCAGAAGTCCATCTTCCAGCACCTGATTTAGCTTGTACAAATGACTGCTTCTTTTGACACCATTTTTACCAGCTTCTAATACTGATAGTTCTTCTTTGATTCCTTGTCTTTGGCTGAAAGAGATGATTACGCTTTCTGCTTGGAAAAGTTCTTCAGGGCTCCCTCCCCTCCCCACTGGCCTCTGCCAAGCCCTGCCTGAAGCCGTCCCCCTCCCGGGCTGCAGAACGCTCCCCCCACCGTGCCCCCCCCCCCACCCAGCTGCAGAACGCAACAAGAGACGCAACAAGAAAGAATAGACTGAATAAATCTCATCTATAACATTTAACATGTTGTTATATTTTAAGAGCTATTCACATTTTAAGCTTTAATAAATCAATTTTCTGCATGCCGTGCCCGTCAGCTGCGCCTGCGCAGTAATACCTGCCTGTTGTACCTCACAATGGGCACCCAATGGGCAGGAATGGCTGCACCGCTGGAGTGGATGGGGGGGGGGGGGGGGGATGGAGTGAGTGCGTGGGGGGGAAGGGCAAGGAGCGGAGTGGGGGTGGGATGAGGGGAGGAGGGGGAATCAGGGGCATCACAACGGGAACCCATCAGCCGTGCCTGCGCAGTTGACGGCTATGCGTGAGTGGTAGAATATTGTGTTGGGGGACCAGGCCTCCCGTGTGACAATAGGACCCAACGGGTCCCACTTAGTCTAGTAGACATTAAAAAAAGGTCAAGCTAAAATGTTCTAATATACAATTCCCTGTCCTGGGTATACAGCTTTAGTAAAGTTGTGATGAGTTTGGAAGGGGCGAAGAATAAATGTAATAACATTATATTAGGGATGGAGGGCTTCAATTATGTGAAAAGACTGGAGTAGCTAGGTAGAGGTTGCTTTAGGAACAAAGGGGGTTACCAGTAAGTCTGACTGAAATATTCAAAATCATAAAAGGTACAGAGAAACTAGATAAAGAGAGTCTGTTCCCAATGGTGCCGGCATTGGAAACCAATTCAAAGAATGAATGTGACGAGCAACAGAACAGAAAGTGACCTAAGGACTTATTTTATGTACACAGCAGATGGTGTAATGTACATTTCTCTGCCAGGGGTCAGTGAGAGGAGATTCAATGGCGGCACGGTGGCGCAGCGGCAGAGTTGCTGCCTGACAGCGCCAGAGACCCGGGTTTGATCCTGACACGGAGTTTGGGTGTTCTCCCCATGACCGTGTGCGTTTTCTCCAAAATCTTCGGTTTCCTCCCACAGTCCAAAGACGTACAGGTTTGTAGGTTAATTGGTTTGTATAAGTGTAAATTGTTCCTAGTGTGTGTAGGATAGTGTTAGAGTGCAGGGATCGCTGGTCGGTTTAACTCTGTGGTCCAAAAGGCCTGTTTCTGTGCTGTATCTTTAAACTAAACTAATTGTATTGTTCATAGGTGACTGGAGGAACATCCATAGGAAATAATTTGGAGGGCTGTGGGGAAAACGAGTGAGATTAGCTGGATTAATAAAACAGTAAATTATTAATTGGCCAAAAGGCTTCCTTCAATGCTTTTACCTTTCAGAGATTCAGTGAACTATATTAACTCAGCTCATGTCTGTCTATTACGGTGCTGATTTACACAGGTTGTATTCAATAGAAAGTGTTCACAATGATTATCCCAAAAATAATTAATAAGAGAGATTACCATGAAGAGTTAAATTGTAATCTTGCTTGATGGAGCTAATGGGATTTTTGGCGATACAGGTATGCGTTCCGCAGTCACTGATTAAACTATGTTTGATAACAAGTGTCCTGTTCGCTTCTGTAAGTTCGTGATGCTGGGAAATTTTCTCTCCATCTTTCCACCATTGATACTCAGTAGGATTTCCAGTGACGATACATCTGAGATTGATGAGGAATCTCAAGGACCTGTTGTCTGCCAATATCGAAACATCTGACAGTTTTTCTGTAGAAGAAAAAAATTGTTGCTGAACTATAATATTCCTGCCTTGACTCAGAATGAATTTCTGCTCAATTACGTTGCACCAAATGTGTACAAATGGACGCATTTCTTTATGTTCATATACACAAAGATATGCATGCAAATATAGAAATTAAGAGCAGGATTAGTATTTCAACCGGAAGCCTGAACTGCCATTGAATGAGATCACAACTTATTGTAACCTCAACTCCACATTCCTGTCTACCCACAGTACTAATATACCCCGTGCTTATTCGTTACCTGCTCAGCTGTCTTAACAATATTAAAAAACTCAAATACTCTACCTCAAAAGCGAAAATAGATGCACAGAGACCCAGTTCCCTGAGCTTGGTAACAGGTTTAAGGATGATGGTGTTGAATTCAGAGCTGTAGTCTATGAACAACAGGCTGATGTATGTGTTTTTATTCTTTAAGTGGTCCAGTGCAGAGTGGAGAGCCAGCGAGATCTCACCCTACGTTGATATATTGTGGTGGTGCGCAAATAGCAATGGGTCCAGGTTCCTGCCAAGGTAGGACTTGATATGAGCCATAACCAACGTCTCAAATCACTTCTTCATCATGGACCTTAGTACCACCAGTCAGTGGTCATTGAGGCACTTCTGAATTGCTCTATCACCTTGCTCTTATGACTACCCTTTGAAAGCAGGTGGGAACCTCAAACCTCAGTAATGTGGTTGAAGGGGTGGAAGATTGCAACCTTCACGTGGTCCGCCCTGCTTCGACTAATGCAATCAACTCGACGTGCACAAACGGAAGATCAAATAGAACAAGTTGTCCGCCACACGAACGAAGAGGTTGATGTCCGCAAAATCTCCTGCCAGTTGGTCCACACATGGTTTGAGAATGTAACCACGTACCATCAGGTCCAGATGCTTTCCGAGGGTTAACCCTCCTGAAGGATCTTCTGACATCGGCAACTGGGATTAAAATGCCATCATGAGTTACGGGACGGCGCATTAGTGTTCACCCTATTGAAGCATGCGTAGAACGCATTGAGCTCGTACAGGAGTGACGCCTCACTGTCGTTTGAGCTGCCACTTGATTTTGCCTTGTAGGAACTGATGTCGTGCTAGCACTGCTACAGCTGTCGAATGTCCATCTTGTCTTCCAGTTTAGAGCCAAAGTCCCTTTTAGCCTTTTTGATGGCCTTACAGAGGTTGTATCTGGACTTCATCTACGAATCTGCGTTGCCAGACTTGCATGTCCAAGATACGATCCTCATAAGATTGCGGACCTCCTGGTTCATCCAAAGATTCTGGTTGGGGAATTCTCGGAATGACTTTTGTGGGAACACGCTCTTCCACATATGCTCTTATGAAGCCGGAAACAACCGTGGCGTGTTCATTTAGGACCATTACCAAGTCCTTGAACATCGCAGTCTACCAATTCTAAAACAATCCTGCAGTCATTTTTTCATTCATTTTGTTATTTTTAGTGTTTCTTAAAAGTTTGTTTTAATGTCCTTTGGTTTGTTTTATGTGGGGGAGGGGGGAAGGAATTGGGGGAATTTTTTTTCAAGTTCTTACCTTGCCGGAGATGTGATTAATTTTCGGATCATGTTCTTGGGGCTCTGCGGCCCTTCCATCGATGGACCTGGAAGCCTCCTCGGACTGACTTTCAGCCTTATCGCAGGGCACGGACTTAACGTCGGAGCTGATCCCTTGCCTGGGACTGACCATCAAAAGCTTGCAGTCCTCAGGAGAGGCTAGTCGGGGAACTTAAATGTTGCAGAAGGTTCGACCAGCCCCGACGTGAGGTTCGATCGCCTGGCGCGGGGGAGCGGACATTCCCCCGATGCAGCAGCTGATTGCCTCGACGCAGAGGGCCAAAACTCCGCCGGCTACGGGAGTCAAGATCGTCCCGTCAACGGGAGCTCGAGGCTCCCGACCGAGGATGAACTAAGGGAAGGGACTTCCATCACAGTGAGGAATGTGTAGGATTCACTATGGTGGATGTTCAAGTTAAAATGTGTTTTTCAGTGATCTGTTGCTTTTGGGCCTCACATCTGATGTGAGCTGGTGCTGGAGAGGATCCAGAGCAGGTTTACCAGAATGATTCCAGGAATGAATGGGTTAACATGCAGTGCATTCAGAAAGTATTCAGACCCTTTTTCCACCTTTTGATACGTTAGAGCCTTACGTTTAAATGGATTAATTTTTTTTAAATTGTCTATCTACACACAATACCCCAGATTGAAGGAGCGAAAACAGGTGTTTAGATATTTTTGTAAAGTAATTGAAAAGAAATAACTGAGAACACAGAGCTCAAGCACTGTGTTCCCCGCCTCAGCAAACCCCTGCTCAAGTGACGCTCAAGTGACTCCATGACTTTCTGCTGGGTCATCTTCTCCCCTTGAGCCTTTTTATACTAGGTAGGTCATGGTAGGTCGTTTTTCTCTTATCGTTACCTGTACTGTTCAAGTTTGTGATTGCTTATGCCAAATTTCTGAGAATAGACTGTAAAGTTTCCCCACAAAATTGCAAATATTGTAATTGTACATTACAAAAAAGAGCAATAAGAATTATCAATAACGTTGGATATCTTGAACAGACCAATTTATTATTCTTACAGTCACATCCACTGAAGTTCACCGATCTGGTTAAATTTAAGACTGCACAAATCATGTACAAAGCAAGAAATAATTTACGTCCAGGAAATATACAAAAACTGTTTATGGAAAGATCGGGTGGGTATAATTTGAGAGGGGAACATAATTTTAAAAAACTCAATGTCAGAACAACTCTTAAAAGTATGTGCATAGCAATCTGTGGGGTGAATTTGTGGAATGGTCTGGAACAGGAGATAAAACTTAGCACAGACATAATTCAGTTTAAAAAGATGTACAAAAACACTTTTTTAAAAGGATATTGGGATGAGGATAGGTGATTGTGAGTGGGATATTTGTTATACTGATTGTATTGGGAAGGGTGATTATAGGGTGATGGATGGGTTGTACATATGACTAAGAGATACTGTATAGTATATGAGTTTTTTACTTTTCTTTTTTCTTTTTTTTGTATGGCTTTGTAAATATTTGATTAGTGTACAAATGTAAATAATTTGGTGTACATATAGCTGCTGGTGTACACATGGTGTACATATAGCTGCTGGTGTACATATGGTATACATATAGCTGCTGGTGTACATATGGTGTACATATAGCTGCTGGTGTACATATAGCTGCTTGTGTACATATAGCTGCTAAATTTGTATCAGATAATTATAAGCAGTTGAATAAGGGATGGGAATTAATAAGCTTTGGCTTCTTCCTGCTCCATACAATACATAGACACATACAATTTCATTTATTTATAGATATTGTTTATGACACTTTATAAATATTCTTGTTTTGTTTTTTGAATGCTGTTTCACGCTTGCTTTTTTATTCTTTTATTCTGTTCGAAATAATGAATAAATAAAATAAATAAATAAATAAAAGACGATTTTAACATTTATTGTTTACTCTAATCACAAGCACTTTCATCGTTAAGGTCTTTGACAAATTTAAAAAAGTTATTAAATTAAACTTGTTCACCTTGCTGTACATGATTATTCTTCGATGAAAATAGACACAAAAACCTGGAGTAATTCAGCAGGTCAGGCAGCATCTATGGAGAAAATGAATAGGTGACGTTTCAGGTCGAGACCCTTCTCCAGACTGAGAAACTTACATTGGCGAGACCAACTGTAGACTAGGCGATCATTGCGCTGAACACCTTCGCTCAGTCCGCCTGGACCGACGTGATCTCCTGGTTGCTAAACACTTTAACTCCCCCTCCCATTCCCACTGATTTTTTCTGTCCTGGGCCTCCTCCACTGTCAGAGTGAGGCCAAATACAAATTGAAGGAATAGTACCTCATATTTTGCTTGGGCAACTTATACCCCAGCGGTAAGAACATTGATTTCTCATAGAAACATAGAAAATAGGTGCAGGAGGAGGCCATTCGGCCCTTCGAGCCAGCACCGCCATTCATTGTGATCATGGCTGATCATTCTCGAACTCTAAACCCTTGCTTTCCCTCTCTCTCCATCCCTCCCCCTTCCCAGTTCTCCAACCAGTTTGACTCTCCTCCTGATTAAGTTTTATCTTTGTATGCCTCGTTGCCACCTTCCCCGAGCTAACAATGATCTATACTATTTTCCTTGGCTTTCGTCCCATTTGATCTTTCCTTTCCACACCTTACCCTTCCTTATCTCTGTGTCTCCCTCTCCCCTGACTCTAAGTCTGAAGAAGGGTCTCGACCCAAAACATCACCCGTTCCTTCTTTCCCGAAGTGCTGCCTGTCCCGATGAATTACTCCAGCAATTTGTGTCTACCTTCCATTTCGTTTAAATAAATCAATATGCATTGTTATTCTTTCTCTTCAGCATGTTAAGTGGATGGCAAACTATTTATTAGAAGTTTAAACCGTCATTCTGCTGAATGTTTTTCACTCTAAGTATAGGAGCAAGGTCCTACTGCAGTTGTCCCTGATGAGACCACAACTGGAATATTGTGTGCAGTTTTCATCTCCTAATTTGAGGAAGGACATTCTTGCGATTGAGGGAGGTCAGCGTAGGTTCATCAGATTAATTCCCGGGATGGCGAGACTGACATACGATGAAAGAATGGGTCGACTGGACTTATTCACTGGAATTACGAAGGGTGAGAATGGATCTTATAGAAACGTAAAATTCTTAAGCAATTGGACAAGCTAAATGCAGGAAAAATGTTCCCGATGTTGGGGGAGTCCAGAACCAGGGGGTCACAGTTTAAGGGGTAGGCCATTTCAGAGTGAGATGAGGAAAAGCTTTTTACACCCAGAGTTGTGAATCTGTGGGATTCTCTGCCATAGAAGACAGTGAAGGCCAATTCACTGGATGTTTTCAAGAGAGAGTTAGATGTAACTCTTATGGCTAACTGAATCAAGGGATATGGGGAGAAAGCAGGAACTGGTCGTGGATGATCAGCCAGTGATATTGAATGGCGGTCCTGGCTCGAAGGGCCGAATGGCCTACTCCTGCACCTATTTTCTATGTTTCTGTTTCTCTACTGCGGCACAGTGGCGCAGAGGTAGAGTTGCCGCCTAACAGCGCTTACAGCTTCGGAGACCCAGGATCGATCCCGACTACGGGTGCTGTCTCTACGGAGTTTGTACGTTCTCCCCGTGACCCGCTTGGGTTTTCTCCGAGATCTTTGGTTTCCTCCCACACTCCAAAGATGTACAGTTTATAGCAGGTTAATTGTCTTGGTGTAAGAGTGAATTGTCCCTAGTGTGTGTAGGGTAGCGTTAATGCACAGGGATCGCTGGTCGGCATGGACTCGGTGGGGCGAAGGGCCTGTTTCTGCGCTGTATCTCTAAATTAAAACTAAACTAAAAAGCAATAAACATTTTAAACAGTTTTGTTTGTTTTACTGTCGTGTTTAAAAATGGAGTAGTGATAATCATTTTGGACTGGACAGTTAATTACCGTCGCACCCATCACCTCTCACCAAGTGACAATGTCCAGTCCAGTAAATCTAGGCTGAAACTCATTTTGTGAAGTCTTATAAGTTTATAAGACATAGGAGCAGAATACGGCCATTTGGGCCAACGAGTCTGCTCCCGCCATTCAAACATGGCTGATCTATTTTTCCCCTCACAACCCTATTCTCCTGCCTTCTCCCCAAACCTTTGGTGTAGTAACTAATTAAGAAACTATCAATCTATGTTGTAAAATAATCCAATTGACTTGGCCTCCACTGCTGTCTGTGACAATGAATTCCACCCTCTGGCTATAGAAGTTCCTCCTCATCTCCATTCTACAGGTGCACCCTTTTATTCTGAGGCTGTGCCCTCTGGTCCTAGGCTCTCCCGCTAGTGGAAACATCCTCTCCACATTCATTCTATCCAGGCCTTTCAATATGTTTCCATGAGGTTACCCTCATCCTTCTACACTCGAGTACAGGCCCAGTAGATGGGACATGTTGGCTTTTGGGAGCAACTTGGGCCGAAGGGCCTGTTTCCATGCTATATGACTCAATGGCTCCAGCGATGCTGCCCCACCTGCTAAGTTCACAGTATTTTAACGTTCATGTTCATAAGTGCTAGGAGCAGAATTAGGCCATTCGGCCAATCGTCATTCAATCATGGCAGATCTATTAGCCTCCTACCCTATTCCCCTGCCTTCTCCCCATAACCTCTGACACGCATACTAACTGAGAATCTATCTATCTCTGCCTTAAAAATATCCATTGATGGCCTCCACAGTCCTCTGAGGCAATGAATTCCACAGATTCACCACCCTCTGACTAAAGACATTCCTCCTCATCTTCTTAAAGGAACGTACTTGAGTCTCCCACTAGTGGCAACATCCTCTCCACATCCACTCTATCCAGGCCTTTCACTATTCAGTAAGTTTATGTCTATCTTTCGTGTAAACCGACATCTGCAGTTCCTTCCAGCAGTTTGTTTGTCGACAATAGATTTCAAGTCAGCACCGCCATTCAGTGTGATCATGGCTGATCATCCACAATCAGTACCGTTCCTGCCTTCTCCCCATATCCCCAGACTCTACTATCTTTAAGAGCTCTGTCTAACTCATCTATATCTATATTTTGTTCCAAAATCCACTGTCTGTTTTTCACTGCAATTTCTGAACTCTGTGGCTTTATATTGGCTCAAACCACTGTGCAGTATCTGCTAGTTTCCTATTCTATGTTGAGTTGTTTTCAGTTTAGTGATACAGCACGGAAACAGGCCCTTCGGCCCACCGAGTCCGCACCGACCAACAATCCACGCACATTAACACCACCCTACACACACGAGGAACAATTTACATTTATGCCAAGCCAACCAACCCACAAACCTGAACGTATTTGGAGTGTTGGAGAAGACTGTAGATCTCAGTGAAAACCCATGCGGTCACGGGGAGAACGTACAAACTCCGTACAGACAGCACCTGTAGTCAGGATTGAACCCAGGTCTCTGGTGCTGTGAGGCAGCGACTCTACCTCTGCGCCACAGTGCTCCAAAAAATGAAGAAACTTGAGTCTCGAACGATTACTGCTGTCGTGGAGGGAGACTGAACTGCGCGGCACGGTGGCGCAGCGGTAGAGTCGCTGCCTCGCAGCGCCAGAGACCCAGGTTCAGTCCTGACTACAGGTGCTGTCTGTACGGAGTTCGCACGTTCTCCCCGTGATCAGCGCGGGTTTTCCCCAGGAGCTCAAGTTTCATCCCATACGACAAACGTACTGATTTGTAGGCTAATTGGCTTGGTATAATTGTAAATTGTCCCTCGTGTGTGTAGTATGGTGTTAATGTACAGGGTGATCGCTGGTCAGCATGGACTCAGTGGGCCGAAGGGCCTGTTTCCGTGCTGTATCTCTAAACTAAACTACGGTTAGGCACAAAATGCTGGAGTAACTCAGAAGGACGGGCAGCATCTCTTAAGAGATGGAATGGGTGGTGTTTCGGGTCGAGACCCTTCTTCAGACTGACTTCACCTTCCTGACTTGATCTGTAATTTTCACACTTTACCCTTCCTTATCTTTGTGTCTCCCTCTCCCCTGACTCTCAGTCTGAAGAAGGGTCTCAACCTGAAACATCACCCATTCCTTCTCTCCAGGGATGCTCCCTGTCCCGCTGAGTTACTCCAGCATTTTGTGTCCATCTTCAGTGTTTACCAGCTTCTGCAGTTCCTTCCTACACAAATTAATCAAAAGGACATAGAAACCTAGAAAATAGGTGCGGGAGCAGGCCATTCAGCCCTTTGACGCAGCACTGCCATTAAATATGATGATGGCTGATCATCCAAAATCAGTACCGCGTTCCTGCTTTCTCTCCATATCCATTGATTCCGTTAGTCCTAAGAGCTAAATCTAACTCTCAGAAGACAGACACAGAAAGTTGGAGTAACTTAGTGGGACAGGCAGCATCCCTGGAGAGAAGGAAATGGGTGACGTTTCGGGTCGAGATCCTTCTTCTAACTCTCTCTTGAAAACATCCAGTGAATAGGGGTGTTGCACGTAAGGTCATCGGGTCAAATGGCGTGACTCATGGAGCAGCTCAATCCTTCTGGAGGACATGGTAGCTTCCGGCAAACAGTGTTAACACACCAAACGCGTACTTTCTTACCTGTTAAAAACCGCCGAAATGATCAATTGTTTGCGCTGTAAATAATTGTGGAGGGCGAGTGAGCGCTCTGAACCAAATGCTCTAGTATCTTTGCTCTGAACCCGAGCACCAAGGTGTAAGCGGCCGAAGGAGCGCATCCCTCGGGACAGCCCCCACTCCTCCCCCGGGGTCAGCACTGTCCGGCCACCTTCCCCGTGCGGCCGCACTGTCATGGGCTGTGGGTCGGCAGCGCCCACACAGGGGACCGGGTGGAGCGGGGTCAGCGGACACACGGGGACAAAAACCCGGCAACGTCCCCGTCCGCTGCAGCAGAGTTGGGGACAGTCTGGTCCCTCCGCCCACCCAGTCACTGACCACCCTCCCACACTGGCAATGTTCCCATCAGCTGCAGCAGAGTTGGGGACAGTCTGGTCCCTCCGCCCACCAAGAGTCACAGACCACCCGCACTTCGCCCCCCCCTCCCCACACACGCCCTAGCCACCGAGTCACTGACCCCCCCCCCCCTCCACCACCACCACCACCACCGACTACCCGGCAACGTCCCGTCAGCTGCAGCAGAGTTGGGGACAGTCTGCTCCTTCCGCCCACCCAGAGTCACTGACCCCTCACCACCACCCGGCAACATCCCCGTCAGCTGCAGCAGAGTTGGGGACAGTCTGGTCCCCCTACCCACCGAGTCACTGACCACCCTCCCACACCGGCAATGTCCCCATCAGCTACAGCAGAATTGGGGAGTCTAGTCCCTCCGCCCACCGAGAGCCACAGACCACCTTCCCTCCCCACACACACCGACCACCCAGCAACGTCCCGTCAGCTGCAGCAGGGTTGGGGACAGACTGGTTCTTCTACCCACCCAGAGACACAAACCACCCCCCCTCCCTCCTCACACACACTGACTACCTAGCAATGTCCCCGTCAGCTGTAGCAGGGTTGGGGACAGACTGGTCCGTCTACCCACCCAGTCACTGACCCTCCCCACACACACTGACCACCCAGCAACGTCCCGTCAGCTGCAGCAGAGTTGGGGACAGTCTGGTCCCTCTACCCACCGAGTCACTGACCACCCTCCCACACCAGCAATGGTTGGGGACAGTCTGGTCCCCTCCGCCCACCCAGAGTCACTGACCCCCCCCCCCCCCCCCCCCCCACACACACTGACCACCCAGCAACGTCCCGTCAGCTGCAGCAGAGTTGTACAGTCTGGTCCCTCCACGCAGAGTCACTGACCCCCCCCCACCCAGCAACACCCCGTCCGCTGCAGCAGGGTTGGGGACAGTCTGGTCCCTCCAACCACCCAGAGTCACAGACCCCCCCCCCCACCCAGCAATGTCCCCATCAGCTGCAGCAGAGTTGGGGACAGTCTGGTCCCTCCAACCACCCAGAGTCACAGACCACTACCACACACACTGACCACCCAGCAATGTCCCCATCAGCTGCAGCAGGGTTGGGGACAGTCTGGTCCCTCCACCCACCCAGTCACTGACCCCCCCCCCCCCCCCCCCGGCCGCGGGGAAGCAGTCAGTCAGCGCGGAGTCGGGATACTGGGGCAGAAGACGGGCCGGCCGGAATCCATGGTAACCAAGTGGCAAAGATCCATGCTATAGCGGAGCAAGATAAGTCGCTGCCGCTGAACCCAACGGGCTGACTGACGGACGGACGCAACGTCGGCCTTTCCTTGCAGCATTTCAGTAAATCCCGACCCGACTGGTTCTCCCTCTCGCAGTGTAAACCAGCGAGAGTTGGGGGGGGGGGGGGGGGGGGGGGGGGGGGGGGGACAGTGCGTGAGTCGGTGCCATGTCGGGTGCCCCGGCCGCTCGCCTGAGCGACGGAATGAAAGATCACAGAGCGGACACGCAGCGGGCGCGGGAACTCCCAGCGCGCCCGGAGACGGGGGAGGGGCTGGCGGGGTGACGTAACGCGCCCGGAGACGGGGGAAGGGCTGGCGGGGTGACGTAACGCGCCCGGAGACGGGGAGGGGGAGGGGCTGGCGGTGACGTAACGCGCCCGGAGACGGGGGAGGGGCTGGCGGTGACGTAACGCGCCCGGAGACGGGGGAGGGGCTGGCGGTGACGTAACGCGCCCGGAGACGGGGAGGGGCTGGCGGTGACGTAACGCGCCCGGAGACGGGGGAGGGGGCTGGCGGTGACGTAACGCGCCCGGAGACGGGGGAGGGGCTGGCGGTGACGTAACGCGCCCGGAGACGGGGGAGGGGCTGGCGGTGACGTAACGCGCCCGGAGACGGGGGAGGGGCTGGCGGTGACGAAACGCGCCCGGAGACGGGGGGGGAGGGGCTGGCGGTGACGTAACGCGCCCGGAGACGGGGGGGGGGGGCTGGCGGTGACGTAACGCGCCCGGAGACGGGGGGGGAGGGGGGGGGGGCTGGCGGTGACGTAACGCGCCCGGAGAGACGGGGGGGGGGGGCTGGCGGTGACGTAACGCGCCCGGAGACGGGGGGGGGGGGGCTGGCGTGACGTAACGCGCCCGGAGACGGGGGGGGGAGGGGGAGGGGCAGGCGGTGACGTAACGCGCCCGGAGACGGGTAGGGGGAGGGGCTGGCGGTGACGTAACGCGCCCAGAGACGGGAGGAGGGAGGGGCTGGCGGTGACGTAACGCGCCCAGGAAGACGGGAGGGGGGGGGGGGGCTGGCGGTGACGTAACGCGCCCGGAGACGGGGGGAGGGGCTGGCGGTGACGTAACGCGCCCGGAGACTGAGGAGGGGGGGCTGGCGGTGACGTAACGCGCCCGGAGATGGGGGAGGGGCTGGCGGTGACGTAACGCGCCAGAGACGGGGGGGGGGGGGGGGGCTGGTGGTCACGTGTCGGGGGGGTTGTTGTCCACTCGTCACGTGATCCCGACTCCGCGCTGACTGACTGCTTCCCCCGCGGCCCGGGGGGGGGGGGGGGGGGGGGGGGTAGGGTCAGCGTCACGAAAGTAGGCATGCAGGTGCAGCAGGCAGTGAAAAAAGCGAATGGTATGTTAGCTTTCATAGCAAAAGGATTTGAGTACAGGAGCAGGGAGGTTCTCTACTTCAGTTGTACAGGGTCTTGGTGAGACCACACCTGGAGTATTGCGTACAGTTTTGGTCATCCAAATCTGAGGAAGGACATTATTGCCATAGAGGGAGTGCAGAGAAGGTTCACCAGACTGATTCCTGGGATGTCAGGACTGTCTTATGAAGAAAGACTGGATAGACTCGGTTTATACTCTCTGGAATTTAGGAGATTGAGAGGGGATCTTATAGAAACTTACAAAATTCTTAAGGGGTTGGACAGGCTAGATGCAGGAAGATTGTTCCCGATGTTGGGGAAGTCCAGGACAAGGGGTCACAGCTTAAGGATAAGGGGGAAATCCTTTAAGACCGAGATGAGAAAGACTTTTTTCACACAGAGAGTGGTGAGTCTCTGGAACTCTCTGCCACAGAGGGTAGTTGAGGCCAGTTCATTGGCTATATTTAAGAGTGAGTTGGATGTGGCCCTTGTGGCAAAGGGGATCAGAGGGTATGGAGAGAAGGCAGGTACGGGATACTGAGTTGGATGATCAGCCATGATCATATTGAATGGCGGTGCAGGCTCGAAGGGCCGAAAGGCCTACTCCTGCACCTAATTTCTATGTTTCTATGTTTCTATGTGACGCGCCCGGAGATGGCCGAGCGGCTGCGGGAGGTTTCATTGACCCCGTGGCGCACGCGGATGCTGCCTGACCCGCTCAGTGACTCCAGCTTTACGTGTCTACCTTGCGTGCAGATTATGACACTTGTCTTGTTGTCATATTATCCAACTAGTTCTCACCTAGCAAACAGCTAACAATGTCCTTTCCTTTATCATCGTTCACTAGCATTAGAGTGCAGGGATTGCTGGTCGGCGTGAACTCGTTGGGACAAAGGGCCTGTATCGGCCCTAGAGGGAGGTTTCACGGCAGTGGGGTGGGGTCACGACCCATGACCCGTACTGTTGCTACGCTATGCCAAGTGGAGTACACGCGATGAACTGCAGGTAAGCACTTGCCATTGTTTCCAGCATAGCGGGCCCATTAAAACCCGCCAAAATCGTCAGTTTTTGCGCTGTAAATAATTATGGAAATCGGGATAAGCGTGAGAGACATTTAGCCAACTTCAGAATTCCAAATGTGAGGAGAAATGACGGTAGGTAGAAGCGAGAGCTGAAGGACAACAACAGCCGTGCCGAGTGCTTTGCCGAACATTTGCCTTTTGCTCACTGCATTACATCAGCTAAGGCATTATTTGTGTTTTTTCTTGATTCCTTTGGAATCTAAAACGTTAACATTTTTAAAAAGCCTGTCCAAATAACATTCGCACAAGAATTCACAATATAACATGATTTTAAAATCTCATTGTCATGAATTTATAGGCCAAATGAAAAGTGTTTAATTCCCGTAAATTAATGGTGGCCATTTAAATCAACTTGCGAGTGGGTTTTTGTGGAACGCGATGGATAGGAACGTTGCATTTGCGGTGAATTTAAACCCCAGTCGGCAGGAAAAATACTGCCGGTTCGTATATTTTTTAAGTCACCTTTTCGGAACATGAAATTTTGATTAAAGGCCTCCTAAGAAGCACGTTTTTATGTAAAAATTAACTGTGTACCTTCTTTTGTCCCCTACGTAAGATCCGTCCCGTTGTCGGCGTTCACGGCTTTAGAAGATGATTTTTAATTCACTCTAGCAATTAAATTATTCAGCACCAGACAATATGACAACAAGACAAGCATAAATTATTTACCTCCATTAAACAAATGTCGGAGCGATTTCTCTTCAGCAACTAAATTAATCGATTTGAATGGTCTGGAGTAAACGGCATTTTAAACCCGCCCCCCTCTCAAAGGTGCCAAAGTCGCGCACACGGGCAGTGGCAGAACTGCAGCGCCGCTAAAGGTAAGTTTTGTAACATACCTACTATATCTCAAAACTAAAATCCACAGATGCTGTCTGACCCGCTGAGTTACTCCAGCTTTTTGTGTCTATCTTTGGTGCAAACCAGTATCTGCAGTTCTTTCCACCCCATTCCTAAATGTCAGTCATTGTGATTGAAGAAGGGTCCTGAACCCAAACATCATCTATCCATGTTCTCCAGAGATGCTGCTTGATCTGCTGAGTTACTCCAGTATTTGGTGTCCATCTCATGGATGCAGCCTGATCATGTCCTTCACAGATGCTGTCTGAGTTACTCCAGCATTTTGTGTCCCATGGGGAAGACCATCACCTGTAGTTCCTTGTTTCTACTCTTTAAATTGTCAGTCATTGGGCTCGAGTGTCGCCCTCTCATCACTTAATGCCTTTAATATCCAGAAATTCCACAACTTCTTTAGCAATAATGGTACAGTATGTTATTTGTCATGTACCGAGGTACAGTGAGTGTGTATACTGAGATACAGCACAGAAACAGGCCCCTCGGCCCAGGGAGCCGCACTGACCAGCGATCCCCGCACATTAACACTATCCTACATATACTAGGGACAATTTTCCATTGACATTTATAACAAGCCAATTAACCTGCAAACTGTAGGTGTGTAGGTCTTTGGAGTGTGGGAGTAAAAGACGATATCAGTGAAAATCCACACATGGATTTTGTCATGGGGGGAACGTACAAACTCGGTTCAGACATGCACCCATAGTCAGGATTGAACCCGGGTCTCTGGCGCTGCAAGACTGTAGCTCTACCGCTGCGCCACCATGCCGCCCTATTCTTCTATTCCCCTCTAATGACTCTGTAATCTCTCCCACTTCCCCTACTCTCTGTAATCTCTCCCACTGCCTCACTCTCTGTAATCTCACCCACTGCCCCACTCTCTGTAATCTTTCCCACTGCCCCAATCTCCATGATCTCGCTACCACTCTTTATTCCTCTCCATGACCTCTCTCTGTTATTCCGACACCTCTCACCTCTCTTCATCACCTTTGCTTTCCTCTCTGTCACCCCCTCACCCTCTTGTCACCTCTCTCCATTATCTTTCATGCTCACCAACACCCCTTTTGTTCCCAAATGCCTCTCCCGTGCTCTGATGTATCTAGCTCATTCCTCTTTCTCTCTGCCGTCTCCCTCTCTTTCTGTCCCAATACCTCCTCCCTCTACCACTTTCTCCCTTCCACCATCACTTTTCCCTCCCCCTCTTGATCCTCTCTCTCTCTGATGCCCTCTCTTCGTCACCTTTCCCTCACTGATATTCCCTGATGGAAACACATGTGTTGTTCTGCCTCCCTGTTTACAGATATCCTGATCAAGAGTGGGTAGACACAAAAAGCTGGAGTAACTCAGCGGGACAGGCAGCATCGCTGGAGAGAAGGTACGCGTGTCGCTTCAGGTTGAGACCCTTCTTCAGACTGAGAGTTAGGGGAAAGGGAAACGCGATATAGATGGTGATGTTGAGAGATATAGAACAATGAACGAAAGATATGCCAAAAAAAAAGTAATGACGATAAAGGAAACAGGCCATTGTTAGCTGTTGGGTGAGAACGATGCACGGGTTGCCTGAAGTTATAGAAATCAAGCATCATACCGCGGCATTGTAAGCTGCCCAAGCGAACTATGAGATGGTCTTCCAATTTGCTTTTAGCCTCACTATGACAATGAAGGAAGCCTGGGACAGAAATGTCAGAGTGGGAATGGGAAAGAGAATTAAAGTGTTTAGCAACCGGGAGATCAGTTAGGTCCAAGCAGACTTAGCGATGGTGTTGAGTGAAACGATCGCCCAGTCTACATATGGTCTCACCGATGTATAAGAGTCCACATCTTGAACAACGGATGCAGTAGATGAAGTTGGTGGAGGTACAAATGAACCTCTGCCTCACCTGAAAGGACTGTCGAGGTCCCTGGATAGATTCGAGGGAGGAGGTACAGGGACAGATTTTGCATCTACTGCATTGCAGGGGAAGGTACCTGGGGAGGGGTTGGTTTGGGTGGGAAGGGACGAGTTAACCAGGGAGTTGTGGGGGAGCGGTCTCTGCGGAAGGTGGAAAGGGGTGGAGATGGGAAGATGTGACTAGTCCGCCCTCAATAGAGAGTGTTCATTCTCCTTGATTTGTAGCTTCCGGTGACTCTCCTCAATTCTCCCAGAACAAGAATCTGATTTCCCAACAAATCATCAAAGTTTACACACACACATTAATTAATCTGAGTGCATCTATAACGTTTAATTCAAAAATGTGTTTCTATTGGAATAAGCCATATATTAATTCCAATACAATGTCAACTAGGCATACATGCTTTAAAATGCAGAAGCCATAACATAGTATCACCGGAGACAATAGTCCATTGGTAAATTACAGATTACTTCTGAAAGAATGTTTAAGAAGGAACTGCAGATGCTGGAAAATCGAAGGTAGACAAAAATGCTGGAGAAACTCAGTGGGCGATGTTTCGGGTCGAGATTCTTCTTCAGACAACTGAAACGTCACCTATTTCCTTCGCTCCATAGATGCTGCCTCACCCGCTGAGTTTCTCCTGCATTTTGTCTACTTCTGAAAGAATAGTGCACAGAGCACAAAGTGCTGTTGTACCTCAGCAGGTCAAGCAGCATTTCTGTAGGATGTGGACAGGTGACGTTTCAAAATAGGCAGGAGAAAGCTGAAGGGATGGGGAAGGACAGAGCCTATCAAGTGTCCTTCTCTCCCCCCCCCCCCCCCCACACACACACTTTATTTCCAGCTTTCTCTCCCCTGCTACATTAGTCTGAAGAAGGATACCAACCTGAAACGTCGCCTATCCATGTCTTCCAGAGATGCTGCCTGACTCATTAAATTACTCCAACACTTTGTTCTACGCAAAAATGCAGCATCTGCAATTCTTCAAAGGTATCAAAGGCCTTTATTGTCACATGTACCAATTAAGGTAGAGTGATATGCAAATGACCATACAGCCATACTGAAAAAAAGCAACAAGACACAACTACATCAAAGTCAACATAAACATCCACCACAGCAGATTCCACATTCCTCACTGTGATGGAAGGCAAAAAAAGTCCAATCTTCCTCCTCTTTATTCTCCCGCGGTCGGGGCAGTCGAACCATTCGCATTTAGAGCGATCGTAGCTCCAGCAGCCAGCAGTCGAAGCCCCCGCATTGAGGGGGGTGGGGGTCGAAGCTCCTGAGGCTTGGAGTTCCTGTTCGGTCTCTGACCAGAGACCGCGGGCTCCGTTATGTTAAGTCCGCAAGCAATCCATGGTCGATCCCTGGTAAAGGGATCGCGGGCTGCACGATGATAAAATCCTGAAGGCGACCGCGGTTGGAGTTCTCAAAATCGGTCTCCAGCGAAGGCCTCCGACTCCTCGATGTTAGAACGCAGTGAGGACAGAGAAATGCTACGGGACAATATCGCATCCCTGTCGAGGTAAGAGATTAGAAATCATTTCCCCCAACCCCCCACCCCACATAAAACAAACTAAAGAACACTAAAAACATACATTTAACACACAATTAAAACACAAAGAAGGAAAGGACAGACAGACTGTTGGCGAGGCAGCCATTGCTGGCGTCACCCGGTGGATTCTTTGTGTCCTCAGAAAGAATAATGTCTGGTTCAGGTGAGATAGAATTGTTGTCACATTATCGATGTTTGCCATTTATCCTATTGGTTTTGGAAGAGAAAAGTTATTAAGAATTGACTTAAAAGGGGGAAGTATATAGAAGGAATAGGGGATAAAATTGTATTAGAAGTATAGAGCGGTGGGGTGGTGGCGCCTATTGGCAGTGGCTCGAATACAGTCCGTCTGTCTTTAAAAAATTTTTTGTCTTGTTAAACGTATGTCTTGAGTCTAGTTGAGGGCTAGACTAGCCGGGTGGACAGTAACATCGGGAGCTCCAGGTCCCTGGTGGGAGACCGCTCCTCTGAGCTCCCGCAACGGAAACTTCCCCAGCTGGAATCGTGGGGTTTAAAGGATACGGAGCCGGGCCAAACATCGTCCGGCGTGGCTTAAACGGCCGCGGGACATACCATCGCCCGCCGGGAGCTTTAACATCGGGAGCCCCAGTTTGCCTCGACGTTGCAGTTGGACTGCTGGACCGCGGGAGAAGAACAAAGGGAAGAGATAAGACTTTGCCTTCCATCACAGTGAGGAGATGTTGGAGATCCACTGTGATGGATGTTTATGTAAACTGTGTTAAGTGTGGGTCTTGGGTTTTTTCTAATGTAAGACTGTAGAAAATGCAATTTCATTTAAACCAAGCTGTTTGAATGACAATAAAAGGCATTCTATTCTATTCTTCTAGAGTGGAAATTAAAAATTGATTAGTGCAAAGAGCAATACAAAGTGATACTGGCAGACGAGAGTAAGAACAGGTCCAAAGCATTTTATGTTTATCCAATGAAAGGATAAGACCCATTGGAGACCAATCTCTATGTGAAACCCCGAGATGTAGTTTAGTTTTAGTTTAGAGATGCAGCACGTAAAGAGGCCCTTCAGCCCACCGAGACAGTTCCGACCAGCGATCCCTGCACAGTAACCCTATCCTACACACACCGGGGACAATTTACATTTATACCAAGCCAATTAACCTACAAACCTGTATGTCTTTGGAGTGTGGGAGGAACCTGGAGATCCTGGTAAATTCCACGTAGGTCACGGGAAGAACGTTCAAACTCCGCACAGACAGCACCCGAGGTGAGGATCGAACCCAAGTCTCTGGCGCTGTGAGGCAGCAACTCTACCGCTGTGGCACTGTACCACCCAGGGTGAATACTTCTAGTCTTAGACGTATAGAGCGGTAATTAAAAAATGATTATAAGTGCAAAGACAGACACAAAAGTGTCACTGGCAGGCAATATTAAAGACCGGTCCAAAGCATTTTATGTGTATCCAGTAAAAGGATAGGACACATTACGGATCCATCTCCATGTGGAAACACAAGGTATAGGTGAATTAAATGAAAACCTCTCCTCTGATTAGGAAGGAACTGCAGATGCTGGTTTATACCAAAGATAGACACAAAAAGCTGGAGTAATTCAACGGGTCAGGCAGCATCGCTGGAGAGGAGGAATGGGTGACGTTTCGGGTCGAGACCCTTCTTCAGACTAAATAGATCATTGTTAGCTCGGGGAAGGTGACAACAAAGCAAACAGATACAATGTAATCGGGGCAGTCAGACTGGTCGGAGAACTGGGAAGGGGGATGGAGAGAGGGAAAGCAAGGATTACTTGAATTTAGAGAACTCAGAATTTATACTGCCAGGTTATCAAGGGCCTGTCCCACTTTGCGATTTTTTCGGCAACTGCGAGTGCCGGTGACTGACTCCCATAAAACTGTCAAGTAGCACGACATACACGCTGACGTATGCTGTCCTGTGGGTGACGCCTGGTTAGGGCTAGGGTTAGGGACCACAGATGGGCTGTAAAATATTCATCCTTCAATGCATAGATTTTAAACATTCATATATTACAATTAATACAATAAATTCAATTGTGCAAATGAAAAGATGTCTGAGTCGTTCAGTTTTATTTACAGAAGTATTGGTCCGCTTCCAGATCCAATCATTGTCTCTAACTTTTCACAGGGATGGATTCAGTGAGTGTAGACTGAACACCCCTCTCCCCTCCTCCCCCTCTTCCCCCCCTCCCGCCCCAATCCCACCTTCTCCACCCACCTAGCCATCTCCCCTCTCCTGCCCCTCTTCCTCCCTTCTCCCCGTTCCACTCTTCTCCCCCTTCTCCATTCCTCTCTCTCCCTCCCTCTCTCATTCTTCAAACCCCCCCCCCCACAATCCCCGACGCCCCCATTTGTGAACGCACCCTGTGACAGCTAGATCCCACTAATAGTACTGAATGGGCCACATCATCTGTTTTAGTAACATTGACTGGGATAAATGCAGACTTTGGGAACAACACCCATTTCCACCTCCCCCCACCCCCCCTTTGCCCCCTCGCCTTGCTACAAAATGGGTGGTGGGTATTTAGACTCAGTGGCTGGAACAGGTGGGTGGCCCTGGTACATTGACAACATTGCCTGTACCCAGTCGAAAAGCCTGCTGCCTCTGGGGGTTTGGAGAGACCATTGGAAGAGAGAACTGACTCTGGGACAACTCGTGGCCAACAGTTTAGTTCCCATAAGGAGCAGGCAGAACATTGGGGATTTGAGTCCATCCCCTGGGGCCCCTGTGTCACTTTTAGTTCAGAGATACGGTGCCCTTCGGCCCACAGAGTCCACATCGACCCCGCACACTATCCCACACACGCTAGGGACAATTTATACTTATACCAAACCTATCAACCTACAAACCTGTGCGCCTTTGGAGTGCGGGAGTAAAACCCTAACCTTAACCCGAGTCCTAACCGGGCTTAATTCGCAGGACAGCATACGTCAGCGCACGACATGATGAGACACCCAGATGTCACACGAAGACTTTGAACATTCCAAAATCCGTGGGTGGCAGGGAGACACCACGCATCACTACATGCGTCACCCCGCGAGAACTTATTTTCAGGCTGAAAATGTGGCCCAATTGGGACAGACCCTTAAGTTGTCCAAGCTAAATATGAGGTGCTGCTCCTCCAATTTGCGCTGGGCCTCACTCTGACTTCTGCTCTGTATTTACTGAAGGGAAGGATATTGCAATTCTTGAACCTTAGAACATGTTACCATTAAAAATGAAATATTAGATACCTTGGATGAGATTTACAATGGATGTAGCCCAGGCTGCTATGGGAGATTACTTTGAGTCTGGCAGAGATTCTTACTGTTTACTTTGATGAGTGACGTGCAAGAAGTCAGGAGGACAGCAAATGTGATCCCATTATTCGAGAAGGGCAGCGGGGATAAACCGGGTAATTCGAGGGCTCTGAACCTAACGTCAGTCGTATAGAAGATATGGGGAAGTAAAGTTGAGGCACAGGACTGCTGTACACTTGCACAGTGTTTGGAGAAGCATTTATTTCTAGAGGGCTAGAATACAAAAACATGGGTGTAATGATGTGGCTTTATAGGCTGCTGGTCAGACCACATTTGGATTATTGCGAGCAATTATCACCTTAGCAGATAGCCTCATATCTGAAGAAGGATGTGCTGGTGCGGGAGAGGGTCCAGAGGAGGTTTATTAGAATAATCCCAGGAATGAGTGGGTTAACATATGATGAGCATTTGACGGCACTGGGCCTCTACTCACTGGAGTATCGAAGAATGAGGGGGGACTTCATTGAAACTTACTGAATCAGTGAAAGGCCTGGATAGAGTGGATGTGGAGAGGATATTTGCCCTCGTGGGAGATTCTAGGATCAGAGGCCATAACGTCAGAATAAAAGGGGACTAGGAGGAATGTTGTTCGTCAGAGGATGGTGAATCTGTGGAATTCATTGCCAAGTCAATGGACATTTTTTAAAGTGTAGATTTCTACTCCACCATTCAATCATGGCTGATCTATCTCTCCCTCCCAACCCCATTCTCGTGCCTTCTCCCCATAACTCCCGACACCCATACTAATCAAGAATCCATCTATTTCTGCCTTAATTGAATTGTCCTCCAGAGCCTTCTGCGGCACAGATTCACCACCCTCTGACGAAAGAAATTCAACTTCATCTCCTTCTTAAAAGAACATCCTTTAACTTTGAGGCTGTGCTCCTAGACGCTCCCACTGGTGGAAACATCCTCACCACAACCACTCTATCCAGGCCTTTCACCATTTGGTAAATTCCAATGAGGTCACTATGGGCACTTGGGAGAGGGGAAGGACAAGGAATTAGAATGTGGATTTGTGTATCGGTTGAGTGAAACACACTGGAAACAGCTGGAATGTGTCTCAGTTACTTATTTGAAGAGAACCAATTCATCACTTTGATATTTTTTTCTTTAACTTTTCTCCAGTACTTTTCCCTCTGCCACACCTTCCTTCGAATACTCTGATAGCAGCATCTTGTTGGTGATTATTTCTCTGAACTCTGCCTCCTTCTTCACAGCGGTGAGTGCTTGAATTCGCCCAGTGAAGCCGGGCTTCACCTCGTCTTTCTCAGCCTGAATCAGGAGGTCAATGTAAGCCGGGGTGGACAACGGGTTTGGTCGCAGGGCTATTTCTTCAAGTCGTCTAATGCCCTGGGATAATTTTTGAAACTGCTCCTGCACTGTGTTCCCCACCTCAGCAAACTCCTGCTCAAGTGACTCCATAACCCTCTGCTGGCTCATCTTCTCACCGTATGTCTTCTCGTACTTTTCCTTCAGTTCGTTGTAGGTCCTCTTCTCCTTTTTTGTTATACAGACATACCTGTACTCTTCCCTTCGGTGTTTTCGCGAGGCGCACTTCCCCGGACAGACTACACAATTTCCCCACCAGTCCATTGATGAACACCAGTATTTGAAAATATAACCTGCAGTCGTACAGGGGTCGTGACAACTGTATTCACAAACCGTACAGTTGTTTATTAATGGAGCATCGCTGCCAAGTTTCCTCTTTTCTTTAACAGTCACATTGACCTCGTACTCAAAATCTTTATTTTCGTCCAGTTTGGACTGGTTTTGGTTCAGAACTTGTTGGGTTTTCTTGAGCTCCTCCAACTTGGTCAGCCCTGCTTGGATCAGAGTCTGCAACACTGCCACTACAGACTCCAGCTGGCTACGTTCCTTCAGAACCTCTCTGGTCAGGCGCAGGCTCCTCGCCTGCATCGTGCTCAGAGCTGTGAAGAACTTCTTCATACTGTTTGACCCCATGTTCCAGAACATCAAGTCAAAGTCATTATCCTCTTCCCCGCTGTCGTCAGATCTTCCCACGTCGCCAGAGGTTTGATGCTGGGCATAAATGGCAGAATTGTTAAACTTGAAGTGTACTGGCAATCCCTTTTTGTCTTTGGGGCAGGGTACCTGGCGGCTTTCAGGGTCTCCAGAACTGGGGGGCGCTGCCCGTCCCGCGAACGTCACCAGTATCTGAATGTTCTCCGTGATATCTTTGCCAAAAATGGAAAGGATGGAATCAAAGACATATTTCTGTGTCTGGGTCAGGCGAGCCAGGGAGGCTTGGGCGACGAAACAGACCGCGTCGATCTGATCAACGCCCTGTGGGGAAGTGAAGAACTCGCGGATGTGGTCAGTGATCAGTTGATCACGACTGATGTCGCTGGTGTCCCCGAACTCTGGCGTGTCGATAATAGTCAGAGAGCAGTCGATGTTAAACCCTACCTGGTGGTGGAGATGGTAAGCAGTGATGGAGGAGGTCTGGCTCTCAGTTTGGGATTTTCCCATCTCCTCCTGTATTAACTGGTATCTGAAGTTGTCCCCCCCACTCCATGCCCAAGATGTAGTTGATCATCCCGTTGATGAGGGTTGTCTTTCCTGACCCAGTTGCCCCCAGCACCATAATTGTCTTCATCTTGTGCATAATGGTGGGTTTTCCTAAGGAGCATTTCACAAAGTGCTTGGACTGACTAAACACCTCCTTTTCTAGTTTGAGCTTGTAAATGGAAGGGTTTGCCTCTGGATATTAATTGAGCTTGTTCGAGAAGTTTCAGGGCAATTCTCTTTGGTCTGTGTGAACTATAATGGTGTTGTCTGTCTTTTGTCTGAGCCTTCTCCCATGATTCATCCAATGAGATAGACTTGAACAAAGGTTCTTCCTTGTATTTATTCCTGAAATGAAATACGTCGGCTCCAATCTGACTTGGTCTGTCCCCGGACAGTGTTGATTTGGGTGAATGATCCTGGAAGACCGGTTTATCAGGAGGACTTGTCGGCCGGGTGGAGACCTTGTTCATCTCACTGGCCTTGCTGACCCCTACCTTGGTCACGGCTCTGTATTGGATGTGATATTCCTGGTGTGGCTCCAACCCAGATATCGTGAAGGTGTGGGATGTGTCAGGTGTATCTAGTATTGTCCATTTCTCCTGCTGGCTACCTCGATACTCTACCTTGTAGCCCACAATCTCATCAGAACCGCATGTGGGTGGCTCTAACTGCAGCGTCACACTGTCGTGAGTTGTCCCACTCGCTGTTGGTCTCTCAGGCTGAGACGGGGGTTCAAAGCAGCGGCTCCTCACCATCACACCCCCGTACAGGTAAATAGACGCACCCACGTTACTGTCATCCCGCACGGATCCAACAAGGAATTTTAACTCTCTCGTCCCCACTGTTGGCTGTGGCAAAATCCAGGAACACTCCGGATCGTTCCTTCATCTTCTTGGTTATGGACAATGGGTGAAACCAGCGCTCACTGTGTTGTGTTGTACAGGCTCCGTCAGCAGGAGGTGGCATCTGCATTTTCTCTGCTGTGAGAGATCGGAGGTAATTGATTGCCTCCGTCAGGTAGAAATCCTCCTGATGCAGTGTTGTGAATGTGAAGCAGACCACGTAGTCTGTTACTGGATCCATCAACACTTCATGCAACTCTCTCCTTGATTTCACAACAGGTATGTCTTTCATTATCCTGAGGCAAAATCCCACAACCATCATCTCCCATTCCTTGTCATCCAGCCATGTGGTTAGTGCCTGGTGTTTAAATAGTGACTGCTCCCTGTTCTTCAGTATGTCCGCCAGCAACCCTTCCTCCTTCCCGCCGCCCCGAATGGACGGCAAAACCCTGGCTAATGTCCCTTGGAAAACCAGTTTGTACTCCAGACACATCTCTCGGAATTGAAGTATCCTGTCCCCGATCTCAGGAAACTGAACTGCGACACTGTCTTTCATCAGGTCATTGCACCTCATCACGGCCTCACTGAGCTGTTCCAGGACACACTGACAGCGATTGACCAGTCCCACGCTGATCTCCCTCACCAACTGAGCAGCTTTGGTGTCCAGTTTATTGAGAGGATGGAGCCAGACTGCGACGGGCACTGAATGTTCTCCACCTGAGCCCAGGAGGTTTGGGAGTGTTGCGTAGATATTGATGGCATCTCGGTAGGTGGTGGGATTGTTCTTCAGTGAGAAGTCCCCGTAAAAGGTGCAGCTAAACTTCTCGGCCTGAGAGCTCTGTTCTTCTGTCATTTCTAGGGAGGCCTCTCCCTCGATCGCAATCTTAGGGAGACGTTTAATCATCGCCTCCATGTTGCCCTGAATATTCCGTATGTTCTCTGTTGAAGAAGCCATTTGATCAAACACAAAGAAGGCCTGGGCCCCATACAACACTGCTGTAATCACATGGGTGGCTGAGCCCTCATCAAACACACTCGGGTAGGTAATATTCTGTGTCCCTAAGTGATTCATCGTCAGTTGTTCAAACCTGGTTGTTGCTTTGTACTGAAGGGTAACTCGTGCTTGTTGCTTTGATTCCTTTGTGTCTCTGAGATACTTGGCCGACCCTTTCACCTCCACTAACCCACCCAGGAAACTCACTTTCAGTGATGCTGACACGTTGAGGCAGCGGCTTTCTTCTCCATGGAGTCTGATGCAATGATGTGAAACTCAGTGCTGGGCTGGTCACGGCGGTCAAGGTTGCTCTGCAGTGTTTGCAAGTCCCACAAGGTGTCGCCTACAGGATAAATCAGCGATCATATAACCATATAACCATATAACAATTACAGCACGGAAACAGGCCCTCTCGGCCCTTCCAGTCCTTGCCAACCATTTGTTTTCCCCTATCCCATTTACCTGCACTCAGACCATACCCCTCCATTCCCTTCCTGTCCATATACCTATCCACTTTACTTTTAAATGTTAAAAATCGATCCTGCTCCACCACTTCTGCTGGAAGCTCATTCCACACAGCCACCACCCTCTGAGTAAAGAAGTTCCCCCTCACATTACCCCGAAACTTCTGTCCCTTAATTCTCATATCATGCCCTCTTGTTTGAATCTTCCCTACCCTCAATGGGAAAAACGTATCCACGTTAACTCTGTCTATCCCTTTCATCATTTTAAAGACCTCAATCAAGCCCCCCCTTAACCTTCTGCGCTCCAAAGAATAAAGACCTAACTTGTTCAACCTTTCTCTGTAACATAGTTGCTGGAACCCCTGGAAACATTCTAGTAAATCTCCTCTGTACTCTCTCTATTTTGTTGACATCCTTCCTATAACTAGGCGACCAAAATTGTACACCATACTCCAGAATTGGTCTTACCAATGCCTTGTACAATTTAACATTACTTCCCTACTCCTATATTCAATGCTCTGATTTATAAAGGCCAGCACACCAAAGGCTTTCTTTACCACCCTATCTATGTGCGATTCCACCTTCAGGGAACTATGTACAGTTATTCTTAGATCCCTTTGTTCCACAGCATTCCTCAATTCCCTACCATTTACCATGTAAAACATTTTACCATCAAAACTGTTAATGATGTGAAAATTTACTCAAAGTGAATTATATTCCTTCAGTAGATTCAATCTGTGCAGGGGTGAAAGTACAACACTCTACACTCACTGGACTGATCACATGAACAATAGGTGCGGCTCGTGGCACAGCGGTAGAGTAGCTGCCTTACAGCGCTTACACCGCCAGAGACCTGGGTTCGACCCTGACTACGGGTGCTGTCTGTGCAGAGTTTGTACGTTCATCCCCGTGACTGCGTGGGTTTTCTCCTAGATCTTTGGTTTCCTTCTGCATTGCAAAGGCGTACATATTTGTAGGTTAATTGGCTTGGTATAAATGTAACATTGTCCCTGGTGTGTGTAGGGTAGTGTTAATGTGCGGGGATCGCCGGTCGATGCGGACTGGGTGGGCCTGTTTCTGAGCTGTATCTTTGAAACTAAACTCAACTAAAGGGGTGGGAGATTGCAAACCTTCACGTGGTCTGCCCTGTTTCGACTAATGCAATCAACCTTGCGCTGGTGTGCACAATCAAATAAGATCAAATAGAACAAGTTGTCCTATAACTTTAGGTACATACCAGCGCAAGAAGAACTGAACTAAAAATACATTGAGGCTACAGTAACTCAGCGGGTCAGGAAGCAATTCTGGGGAACATGGATAGGCGGCGATTGGGATCGTCTTCAAATATTCTTCAAATATCCAGGTTTAGTTTAGAGCTATGGCGTGGAGGTGAACTGGTGATCCCGGAGAAAACTCACACAGGTCACGGGGAGAAAGTACAAACTCCGTACAGACAGCACCCGTAGTCAGGATTGAACCTGGGTCTCTGGTGCTGTAAGGCAGCAACTCTACCGCTGCACCACCGTACCATCCATTATTCAACCCATTACATAAACTGGACTAGCACTGACAAAGTTGTGTCACCATTGTGAGATTGGTCACCTGACCTTATGGCCCTGCATATTGACTACCACTGTATCATAGAATGATACACCATGTAAAGAGGCCTGACTTGCCCACACTGACAAACATGTCCAGCTACACTAGTCCCACCAGCCTGTGTTTGGTCTATATCCCTCCAAACCTTCCTATCCATGTGCCCGGTTAACTGTCTTAACCATTGGGGTGGTCCCAGCCTCAACTACCTCCTCTGGTAGCTTGTTCCATACACTCACCACCCATTGTGTGAAAAAGTTACCCCTCAGATTCCTATTTGTTCTTTTCCCCTTCACCTTAAACCTATGTCCTCTTGACCTTGATTCCAACTTCTTTCGGCCAGAGACTCTGTGCATCCCGATCTAGTCCTCTCATGATTTTACACACCTGTATAAGATCACCCGCCACAATCAACCCATATCAGAGGGCATTTGACAAAATCCTCATAAGTTGAAATTCATTGAGTGGAAGGTATATCTGAATCCTAACCACAACCAGAGAGCAGTCCTGAACCACTATCTACCTCATTGTGACCCTTGGACTACCCTTGATCGGACTTTGCTGGCTTTTACCTTGCACTATAGGTTATTCCCTTATCATGACTTTCGATTCACCTACTCTGGGCTCATGTGGCTTCATGATTTGTGTGAAGACATTCCAGTACCTGGGATCAGAGCATCTGATCGGCAGTCGTACAGCATTCCCAACTGGAAAGGCCGGCCAGAGTGGCCAGTTGCAAGCCACTCACTCATCACTAAACCGGAAGTGGACACTCAACAAAATCAATGACCTGAAACGGAAAAGAGGAATAAAATATGAAGCTGAATCCACTCGACGTACGGTTTATTGAAAATGTGACCAAAAAGGTTTTCAGAGATATAGCACAGAAACAGGCTCTTCGGCCCAACGAGTCCGTGCTGGCCACAATCCCCGCACAATAACACGCGCTAGGGCCAATTTACATTTATATCACGACAATTCACCTACAAACCTGTACATTTTTGGAGTGTCGGAGGAAACCGAAGATCTCGGAGGAAACCCACGCAGGTCACAGGGAACATACAAGCTCCGTACAGACAGCACCCGTGGACAGTATTAAACCCCGTGTTTATGTTGAGGGTTGTTAACTATTATACTGAGAATCACAGTATGTTTTTTTCAGGTGGATGAAGGCCATTCTGCCCATTGAGTCCCTTCTAACTCTGGGTAAGAACAATCCACCTGGTCCCACATTCCCGCCTTGAAAATTCCTTCCTTTCAGGAAGGAAATTTCAGCCAGACATCCGTTGGGGAATGTTGCGGACTGGGCCGCTCCACACTGCAGGAGTACGTACTGAGGGACGCACTGAAGCTTGGTGCAGCCAACGCCAAGGCTCCGTGGGGGAGGACCACTGTCTAGGGTCCTTCGCTGCTGGACATTAGGGGGGCAGGGTCCGGTGGAGATACCCCTCAAACAAGGAAGGGAAACAAGGTGAAGATCATAAGTGATAGGAGTAGAATTAGGCCATTTGGTTCATCAAGTATACTCCGCCATTCATCCATGTCTCCCTAATAACCCATTTCTCCTGCCTTCTTCCTATAACCTTTCATACCTGTACTAATCAAGAACCTTTCTCTACCTTAAATATATCCACTGACTTTGCCTCCAGAGCCTTCTGGGGCAATGAATTCCACAGATTCACCACCCTCTGACGAACTATACACCTCCTCATCTCCTTCCCAAAGAATGTCCTTTCATTCTGAGCTATGACCTCTAGTCCTAGACTCTCCCACTAGTAGAAACATCCTCTCCACATCCACTCTATCCAAGGGGAAAACATTTAATAGTAATCTGAGGAGTACCTTTCACACAGAGGGTGACGGAACAAGCAGCTGGAAGAGGTAGTTGAGGCAGGGATCACAACTGTTTCTTAACAAACAGATACATGGATAGGACAGGTTTGGAGCGATGTGGACCACTTTAACGTCTTGAGTTTTATTAGAATGAGGGGGGACCTCATTGAAACGTACAGAATAATGAATGGCTTGGTAAGAGTGGATGTGGAGAGGATGTTTCCACTCGTGTGAGAGTCGAGGACTAGAGGTCATACCCTCAGAATTATAGGACGTTCCTTTAGGAAGGAGATAAAAGAAGAATTTCTTTAGTCAGAGGGTGGTGAATCTGGGAAGTTCTTTGCCGTAGAAGGCCGTGGAGGCCAAGTCAATGGATATTTTTTAAAGCAGAGCTAGATAGAATTCTTGGTTAGTACGGGTGTCAGGAGTTACAGGAGAGAAGGCTGGAGAATGGTGCACCTATCGCTTATGACCAAAAGCAGGCAGGTGGGACTAGTGTAGCTGGGACATGTTGTCCGGTGTGGGCAGGTTGGGATGCAGGGCCTGTTTCCACGCTGTCTCACTCTATGACTAAACAAAGCAAGTGGCCCACAAGTGTGGCAAAGGTCTGAAGAATGGTCTTCGATCCAAAACTGTCACCTGTTCCTTATGCAACATATTCCCTTATCAATATGAAAACAGCACCGCATATTTTGCTTGGGCAGCTTACACCCAGCGGTATGCACATTGACTTCCTGAACTTCAAGTAACCCTTGCTTTCCCCCTTTCTCCATCCCTCCTTCTTCCCAGTTCAACCGACCAGTCTTTCACTTTATCTCAGTTTGCTTTGTTGTAACCTTCTCCCAACTAACAATGATCCTTTCTACACTTCCTTATCTATGTACCTCCCCGCTCCCCCGACATCAGTCTGAAGAAGGGTCTCGACCCCAAAACGTCACCCATTCCATCTCTCCAGAGATGCTGCCTGTCCCGCTGAATTACTCCAGCATTTTGTGTCTACCTATTCCTTTTCCACCAGAGATGTACTGCCTGACCCACTGAGTTACTCCAGCGTTTTATCTTTGTGTTTTCTTTAAAGACAGGCGCAGGTGCCAGCAGCACTAAAACAACAACACACACAGATGGATACACACCCCCACTGTACAGATACCCTGATACATGAGCAGAACACAAAGTGCTGGAGGAACAGGCAGCATCTGGAATGGACAGACGATATTTCGGGTCATAGAGTCATAGAATTTTACAGCGTGGAAACAGGCCCTTCGGCCCAACTTGCCAACACCCGCTAACATGACGTTTCGGGTCGAGACCTTTTAGCTGAAGATTCCCGCACGTTTCGTTTCTTGTCCATTCCTGGGACACGAACCTGCATCACTCACCGATCGAGGAAGCGACCGTCTGCAGCTGTAAAGGGATTTGCAGCGTTGGCGATGGGACGAATGGTCTTGCTCGAGCTCCCCCCTTGACACAGAACCTCACTGGACCGACACAACCCCCGGCGCTAGGAGCTGAGATGTACCGAGACTCCTTTACAGCAAACACAAGAATCGACTCCAACGCCAGCGGCGATATCGCAGAGAAAGTATTTATTCTCCAGAGATCTCCACACCTGAGATTGGAATGAATTCCGGAAAATACACTTTAACTTTCGGTCTTAAAGTGCAGAAACAATGATCAGTCAGTCGCTCACGTAGGCGTGCCTGACCACAAACAAGGGCGGTGCTCACCAAGGTTCAGCAAGCTGGTTTGTGTATAGGATTCTTCAATTTTAAGTAACCCTTGCTTTGCCTCTCATTGAAAGGCGGGTGATGCCTCAAAGTGCCGAATGGCCTCTCCCGCACACTATTTTCTAGGTTTCTATGCCCTTTTTTGATTAATTTGTGTAGGACGGAACTGCAGAATCTGGTAAACACTGAAGAAATCTCTGGAGAGAAGGAATGGGTGATGTTTCAGGTCTAGCAGATACCGCACAGTGGTTTGAGCTAATATAAAGCCACAGATTCAGAAATTGCAGTGAAAAACAGACAGTGGCATGTTGGAACAAAATATAGATATAGATGAGTTTAGACAGAGCTCTTAAAGATAGTAGAGTCCGGGGATATGGGGAGAAGGCAGGAACAGGGTACTGATTGTGGATGATCAGCCCATGAATACAGTGACTGGCGGTGCTGGCTCGAAGTCTATTGTCTATAAACAAACTGAGGGGCTGGAAGGAACTGCAGATGTCGATTTACAACCAAAGATAGACATAAACTTACCGAATAGTGAAAGGCCTGAATAGAGTGGATGTGGGAAAGGATGTTTGCCACTAGTGGGAGACCTCAAGTACGTTCCTTTAAGAAGATGAGGAGGAATATTTTTAGTCAGAGGGTGGTTGAATCTGTGGAATTCATTGCCTCAGAGGACTGTGGAGGCCGTCAATGGATATTTTTAAGGTAGAGATAGAGAGATTCTCAGTTAGTATGCGTGTCAGAGGTGATGGGGAAGAAGGCAGGAGGAATAGGGTAGGAGGCTAATAGATCAGCCATGATTGAATGGTTGACAACAAACAAAAATGTTAAAAATATCTATTGCTTTTTAGTTTAGTTTTAATTTAGAGATACAGCGCAAAAACAGGCCCTTCGCCCCACCGAGTCCATGCCGACAATGATCCCCGCACATTAAACGCTACCCTACACACACTAGGGGACAATTCACTCTTACACCAAGCCAATTAACCTGTTGTAAACTGTAACAATCTATGGAGTGTGGGAGGAAACTGAAGATCTTGGAGAAAACCCAAGCGGTCACGGGGAGAACGTACAACAACTCCGTACAAACAGCACCCGTAAGTCGGGATCGACCTGGGTCTTCCGAAGCTGGAAGCTCTGATAGGCAGCAACTCTACTGCTGCACACTGTGCCGCAGTAGAGAAACAGAAACATAGAAAATAGGTGCAGAGTAGGCCATTCGGCCCTTCGAGCCGTACCGCCATTCAATATCACTGGCTGATATTCCACAATCAATTCCCTGCTTTCCTCCCCATAATCCCTTGATTCCGTTAGCCATAAGAGTTACATGTTCTAACTCTCTCTTGAAAACATCCAGTGAATTGGCCTTCACTGCCTTCTGTGGCAGAGATCCCACAGATTCACAACTCTGGTGTAAAAAGCTTTTCCTCATCTCACTCCGAAATGGCCTACCCCTTAAACTGTGACCCCCAGGTTCTGGACTCGCCCCCAACATCAGGTAACATTTTTCCTGCATTTAGCTTGTCCAATTGCTTAAGAATTTTACGTTTCAATAAGACCCTTCTCACACCCTTCGTAATTCCAGTGAATATGTCCAGTCGACCCATTTCTTTCATCATCTGTCAGTCTCTCCATCCGGGAATTAATCTGATGAACCTACGCTGACCTCCTCCAATCGCAAGAGATGGTCCTTCTCAAATTAGGAGATGAAAACTGCAACACAATAACCCAGTTGTTGTCTCATCAGGGACAACTGCAGTAGGACCTTGCACCTATAACTATAGAGTGAATACTTTCAGCCGAATGACGGTTAAACTTTAATAAATAATTGCCATCCAGCTTAACATGCTGAAGAGAAAGAAATACAATCCATATTGGATTTATTTAAACAAATGGAAGGTAGACACAAATTGCTGGAGTAATTCATCGGACAGGCAGAACTTCGGGAAAGAAGGAACGGGTGATGTTTTGGGTCGAGACCCTTCTTCAACTTAGTGTCGGGGAGAGGGAGACACAGAGATAAGGAAGGGTAATGTGTGAAAGGAAAGATCAAATGGGACGAACGCCAAGGAAAATAGTCATAGATCATTGTTAGCTCGGGAAGGTGGCAACGAGCATACAAAATAAAACGTAATCAGGAGGAGAGTCCAAACTGGTTGGAGAACTGGGAAGGGGGAGGGATGGAGATGGAGATGAAAGCAAGGGTTTAGAGTTCGAGAATGATCAGCCATGATCACATAGATATGCGGGCGGTGCTGCACGAAGGCCAAATGGCCTCCTCCTGCACCTATATCTATGTTTCCTATGCGATCAATGTCTTACCGCTGGGGTATAAGTTGCCCCAAGAAAAAATATGAGGTTCTAATTCCTCCCAATTTGTACTTTGGCCTCACTCCTGAAGTGGAGGAGGCCCCAGGACAGAAAAAATCAGTGGGAATGGGAGGGGGAGTTAAAGTGTTTAGCAACCGGCGATGATCACGTGGTCCAGGCAGACTCAGCGAAAGGTGATCCAGCGCATGATTCCCAGACAAACTTTTGGTCTCTGCCAATGTAAGCTTTATCTCATTCTGGAGAAGGGTCTCGACCTGAAACGTCACCTATATCATTTTCTCCATAGATGGCCATGTCCTGCTGAATTACTCCAGGTATTTTGTGTCTATTTTCATTGAAGAATAATCATGTACAGCAAGGTAACAAGTTTAAATTTAATAACTTTTTTCAAATGTGTCAAAGACCTTAACTATGAAAGTGCTTGTGGATTAGGAGTAAACAATAAATGTTAGAAATCGTCTTTTTATTTAGTTTATTTATTTATTCATAATCATTTCGAACAGAATAAAAGAATAACAAGCAAGCGGTGAAACAGCATTCAAAAAACAAAACAAGACATTTATAAAGTGTCAAAAACAATATCTATAAATAAATGAAATCGAATTGTGTTAATCGAAACGGAGCAGAGAGAGAGCCAAAGTTAATTAATTCCATCCATTAATTACAACTGCTTAATAATTATCTTATACAAATTTTAGCAGCTATATGTACACCATATGTCCACCAGCAGCTATATGTACACCATATGTACACCACCGGGTATATGTACACCAAATCATTTACATTTATACACTAATCAATATTTACAAAGCCGGATAGCAAAAAAAAGAGAGAAAAATAGCGAAAAATAAAAGTAAACAAACCTCATAACTATACAGTATCTCTTAGTCATACTATACAAACCCATCACCTTATAATCACCCTTCCCAATACAAATCAGTATAAACAAATATCCACACACAATCACCTATCCTCATTCCAATAATCCTTTTAAAAAGGTGTTTATTTTGTAACATCTTTTTAAACTGAATTATGATTTTGTGCTAAGTTTTATCTCCTGTTCCAGACCATTCCACAAAAATTCATTTCCCCCACAGATTGCTAATGCACATACTTTTTAAGAGTTGTTCTGAATTGAGTTTTTTTAAAATTATGTTCCCCTCTCAAATTATACCCACCCGATCTTTCATAAACAGATTTTTAGTATATTTCCTGGACGTTAATTATTTCTTGCTTTTGTACATGATTTGTGCAGTCTTAAATTTAACCAGATCGGTGAACTTACAGTGGATGTGACTGTAAGAATAATAAATTGGTATGTTCAAGATATCCAACGTTACTGATAATTCCTATTGCTCTTTTTTGTAATGTACAAAACAGCAGTAGGTTGGTTTATTAGTAGGTGTTACCCCATATCTCCACACAGTAACTCAGATATGGCACTAGATGTAATTATACAGAGTATGTAATGATTTGTGGTCCAAATGTGTCTTGATTTTCCCAAATAATGCTATAGACGCTTATCATATGGCTTTGACGTGGTTTATATGTGGTTTTCCAGCAGATTTTGTGGTCTAAGATCACACTAGAAATTTAATTTTCATATACACTTGATGGTTTGATTTAATGTTTTCCAAATAGCATAATCTATGTTTTGGCTTAAATTTAGAGACAATTTGAATATATTCTTATGACAACAAACCACTGTTTTAATTTATACATTTCTGATGTGATGACCTCCAAAAGCGGCTTCAAATTGCCACCGGAACAAAAAATATTCGTATCATCGCAAATATAATCAATTTCAGTATATTTGAATACTCTGGCAATGTCGTTAATGTATCTTAATGAAAAGCTTTGCCCCGAACACAGACCCTTGATAGTACTCCACAAGTTATTGTTCATGTAAGTGGATTTATGTCACACTATTACTACAATTGTTGCACTGTTTCTTAAATAGCTTCTCACACCAATCCAATCCAACCTCTCTGATGCCATACCTATCAGTTTTCATTAGTAAAATGTCATGATTTACTTATCAAAAGCGTTTTTAAGTCATGAATATTCCACTGCAAGTTTATTTATTATGTAATGCAATTTTTGATATCCTCGATTAGTCCAACAAATTGCCATATATTGTTGATCTGTCATGTTCCGGAATCCCTATTGACTGTCCGACCAAAACTTATGTCTTTCAATGAAATTGTCTTAAATAAACGTTTTCTTTAGACTTTTAGAGATACAGCTGGAAACAGGCCCTTTGGCCCACCGAGTCCATGCCACCCGCACACTAACACAGTGGGAGTGGCGTCCGCTGCTCTGGCAGCAGCGGCTCGCCTGCAGTCCGTCTGTTTTTCCTTTTTTTTTTTTTTGTTTTCTTGTCTTGTTTAGCGTTAATTTAGTCAATTAATTAGTGATTGGTGTGGGAGGGGTGGGGGAAACGTGTTTAGTCTCTCCAATTGGGGGGGACGTGACTTTTTCTTGTCGTATCCCCCGTCTCTGTCTCCGCAGATGCCTAAAGCGGAGCTGACAGACCTCCACCTGGGACCGACCTCGAGGCTCCGGAGGCAGAAGCCAGCCATGACTTACAGCGCGGGCGGCCTACATCGGGGGCTGTGGCGTGTACGGCGATTCACAGCGCCCGACTCGGAGCTGTGGCGGCTTTCCGGTGGCGTGCACGACATCCGAGGCCTGTCCCGCGGGCCCAGTGGACGATATCGTCGGGAAGCTCGCAGGTCACAGGTTGTGGACCTGTTTTCCCAGCTCCCGCGGCAACAGCTGCGTCCGCTGGAGTGTAGGGCGGCAGCTTCGACCGGCCCCGTGCACTCGCGGACGCGGTCACTCCCGGGACTTATTTACTCACCCAGATGGGGCCGGTCACAACATTGAGGCCCCGGGTCCCCTCAGCGCAGAGGAAGAGGAAGAACAAGAAGTGGAAAAGACAAAGACAATTTTTTTGCCTTCCATCACAGTGAGGAGGTGTCTGGTGAACTCACTGTGGTGATGTTAAATATGTGTTTATTGTGGTTTTGTTATTTACAGTATGTATGACTGCATGCAACGAAATTTCGTTCAACCCTAGAGTCTGAATGACAGATAAGGGGGCGTTTTCCATGATTCCCTACACACTGGGGATTAATTTACCAATTTATTTACCGAAGCGCATAACCTGCAAACCTGTACGCCTGTGGAGTGTGGGAGAAAACCCACGCAGATCATGAGGATAACGCAAAGAATCAGTACAGACACACCCAAAAAAAAAAAGGTAAGATCGAACCTGGGTCTCTGGCGCTGTGAGGCAGCAACGCTACTGCTGCCCACCGTGCCACCTCGTAAACAGCGCCAACATGGGGGGGGGGGGGGGGGTATAACAAAAAAAAAATCTATCCACAATTAATTACGTTGTTTGGCTCCATAAATCAGAACCCAGCCCTTTATGTTTCAATGCATGGACTTGAAACCCAGTTCAGAGCACTTCAATATTAACGGCACCCCTCCCCTCCTAGTGAAAGGCTTATCATGATGTGGAGAGGAGTTTCCCCTGGTGGCAGAGTCTAGACCAGAGGTCACAGCCCTCAGAATTAAAGGGCGCTCTTTTAGAAAATCTC
>CM069160.1:27474222-27524817 GCA_035221665.1 Okamejei kenojei | reverse complement strand
AAGATAGACACAAAAAAGCTGCACGTAACTCAGCGGGACGGCAGCACTCTGGAGAGAAGGAATGGGTGGCATTTCTGGTCGAGATCCTCTTCAGTTGTTCCTTTTTTACACTAAACATCCCTCCCCATACACTTTCTCCTTTCCTATGGAGGCCCCAGAAAAGCACTTACCCCAGCTGATATGAGGGCTTTTTTATTAAGCATAAGTTCATACTTTGTTAACCATTTAATGAACCCCCCCCGCAATTTTTTTGTTTAATTAATCTTGCATCTTTCATCCTTTTTCTCAACCTTGTTTCCCTTTCACATCCAGCCCTATAAGGGAAAACAAATACAAGGACACAACCTAATGAAGTGCTGCCCCAGTTAGAAACTAACTTCTTCTTCCAGAACAAAGTAATCTCTTTTCCCTGCTTTTATTTCTACATGTTCAGTAATCAAACAAATAATTGCTTCATACAATGGATATAAATGTTTACAAGGCCTCAGTAACCAGTGACTGGTTGTTATTCCCTTTTCTACAAGAAAAAATATACATGATTTATCTGAAGTTCTGATCAAAATTGCTGTAAAGAGCAGTCGGTTCTATAATCTCCAGAGCAAACACAGAAGTGGTGAAATAGGCAGTAATACTATGATGGTATGAGTTAAAGATGGGCAAAGGGGTTAGTAGTCAGTGACAGGATGGTACGACTAGGCGGCACAGTGGCGCAGCGGGGTTGAGTTACTGTCGTACAGCACAAGAGATCGATCCTTACTAGGTGTGCTTGTCTGTAGAAGTTTGCTACGTTCTCCCATGACCTGCAATGGGTTTTCTCCGGGGGGTGTGCTCCGCCTTTCTTCCCAAACTCCAAGTGACATGTAGATTTGTAGATTAATTGAATGAGACACAATAATATGCTGGTGTAACAGGGCTCGTAATTAGCGGTTGTTTTGGCCCGGGGGTTTTGTGGTGCTATTGACCATAGTTGAAAGTAAGAGAAAGTGTCGCCGGGCAACGTTAATCGCGACTCATTTTGCCCGGGTTTGGCACCCAACTACTGGTTGTATACCGGGAGGACGCAAAATAAAAAAAAACTGGTGTAACTCCACGGGTCAGGAAGCATCTTGGCGATAGAGAACTGAACGTTTCGTAATCGTTATCGGCGGCTCTTTGCCATTCTCTTGTATCTTTGGATTGTGGGGCAAAGATACTAGGGAGGCCGTCTGGAAAGACGCTGCACAAAGATCCTTTATACTATAGGATCTTTGAGCTGCCCCCCCCCCCCAACCGCTCGGCGCGCCCCGCACCTCTTGCTGTTGGCTGGCGGAGGACGAAGGACGTGGGTGGTATTGGGTTTTTGCTTTGCGAGGAAATCCCCTAACCGCCCCTCCCGCTATGTGGCGGCCGGCACTTTGGTTGGACAGGGACGGCCATGGCGTAGTAGTGGGGTGATGTTTTTGTTTTCAGAGGAGGCGTGACGTCCTTCTCCCCATAGCGCTGACCTTTCTTCCGCCCCACCGCCTCTTGACCCTCCCCCCCCCTTCTTCTCCTCCCTCTCGGTACACCCCCCCCTCCACCCTCTTATCCTGGAACCCTCCTCTCCATCCCGCATGATCCCCATTCCCTACGTATTCAGTCCTCTCCTTGGACCATACCCTGTGTGTCCCCCTCCATCTACCCCCCCCCCCCCACAATCTATTTCACATCCTACCACTCACATTGTTCTCTCTGCAAAAAAAACCCCCCCCTCTCCCCCCATCCATCCTAACTGGGTCCCCCAATTCATCTGCACTGACCCCCCCTTCCATCCATCCTTGCCACTTCTCCCCCCATTCATAACTGCCTGATCACACCATTCATCCCGTACTGACCACCTCCATTCACCCTGCACCAATCCCCCATCCATCCTGTAGTGATCTCCCATTCATCTTTTTACTGATCCCTTGCTCCTGTACTGATCCCCTCATGCATCCTGTACTGATCCCCTCATTCTATCCCGTTACTGTTTCCCTTTCATCCTGCATTTGACACTCAGTTCCACACTGTCCTGTCCTGCCACCATTCATCTGTATGACCCCCCCCATTCAATCCTGTGCTGATTCCATCTGTACTGATCCCACCCATTTCATGAAGAATGCGGGAATGAGTCTGACGAAGGGTATCTCGACCCGAAAGTGTGCCTATCTCCTTAGCTCCAAACGATGCTGCCTCTCCCTGCTGAATTTCTCCAACATTTTTTGTCTACCCCCATTCATCTGTACTGAACCCCCATTCACACTTACAGGATCCCCCCCCCCCTCCATCCTGTATCTGTTCCCACCTTTCAACACCACCGACATCCTCCGTTTGTGCATCCCCTCACAATTTTACATACTCCAACCCAACACGTACGAATTCACCTGCACTCAATCATCCTTTCCACACCGATTGCTTCTCAACCCTCCCCGCCATCTATCCTCCCCGCACTGAGTCACACATCCATGACCTATTGTGCTTCAGGGTCTTCAGAGCGAACAATTATTATGTTTGATAACGGAATGTAATCAAATGTGTTTTAATTCCCAATGTTATTATTTGTTTGGACATCTTTTAACATATTACCAAAGAACATGTGCTTGCAGTTATGTCTTGGCCATTCTCTGGTCATTTACTGTAATGTTTAAACCTGTTTCAGATGGGGTATAGTCGGTTTTAAACAGCTTTGATCATAAAATGCCTTTAGAAATTTCCTTGCACTGTATATTTTGTTATGGATAAATTATTGTGGAAGCCAGAGTGATTCTGTGCCAATAGCAATAACGAACATGCTATGGCCATGTCATGTACTTTTCGGTTCTTTCACAGAAAACATGCTACCATGTTGTTACCATGGTCCAGGATTTATTGACAACAGGGTTGATCATATGCGAATATTCCAACACATTTTTTTTGTAGTGGGAAAAGAGCTAATTGAAAGTTCTTTGATTAATTGATTTGATTGTTACAGATTAATTGCACTGTTGTATAAAGAGTTGAGGATATTGTATTATATTTTGTCTGCATTTCATTGTGGTATATATCATGTCTTGATTGGTGAATATGTTTAGTTTGTGAGTTATTTGAAGCGAAATAATATGTGAAATGTAGTCAAAAGTGATGGAGAAGAAAACTCAGCGGATGCGGCAGCATCTATGGAGCGAACGGAAATAGCAACGTTTCGGACGGAAACCTGCTTCAGACTGATGGGCTCGCTGAACGTTGCCTATTTCGTTTCGCTCCAAAGATGCTGCTGCACCGGCTGAGTTTCTCCAGCACTTTTGCTACCGCTTGATTTCCAGCCCTCCCCCCCCCCCCCCCCCCCCCCCCCCACCCCCCCCCCCCCCCCCCCCCCCCCCCCCCCCCCTTGCCCCAGTTCCTTCTTGAACATAATATTTGAATGCTTCATTGGAGCATAATTCCAACTGGTTAACTACGCCTCGTCCGGCACGTTATTGCACGGCATGAAACCGTCTTCTATGACCACCTAAAAACTGTCATTGGCAACTAAAAAGCTGTGAAGGTTCCGGCTGGCAACAGGGAGAAAATGTCAGCGAGAGCGTGTGTGTGTGTGGTGTGTCTCTTTTCCCTGTGTCCGTGTGGGTTTCTCGGGTGCTCGGTTTTCTCCCACCATCCAAAGACGTGCAGGTTTGTCGTAATGGCCTCTGTAAATTGCCCCTAATGTTTAGTTGGTTTAGTTTAGAGATTACAGCATGGAAGCATGGCACTTCGGCCCACCGGAGTCTGCCCGACAGCGATCCCCACACACTCAGCACTATCCTCACACACGAGGGACGAGGGACGATGGACGGTGAGGAAGAAAGTTTGTTTGAACAAGTTAGGTCTTTATTCTTTTGGAGGCCCAGAAGGTTAGGGGGGGGAGGGACTGATTGTGGTCTTTAAAATGAGGAAAGGGGATAGACAGGAGTTCACGTGGATACGTTTTTCCTCATTGAGGGTTAGGGAAGATTTCAAACAAGGAGGGCATGATTTGGAAGTAAGGGACAGAAGATGTCGGGGGTAAGTGAGGGGGAGGAGGGAACGCCCTTTACTATAGGGGTGGTGGCTGTGTGGAATTGAGCTTCCAGCAGAAGATGTGGTTGGAGGCAGGGATCGATTTTAACATTTATGAGTTAAGTGGATAGGTATTGGACGTGAAGGGAATGGAGGGGATGGTCTGAGTGCAGGTAGATGGGGACTAGGGGAAAACAAATGGTCGGCACGGGACTTGGAGGGCGAGAGGGCCTGTTTCCGTGCTGTATTTGTTATATGGTTATCTGGTTGTTATATGGGTATGGTGTCTGAGTGCAGGTAGATGGGACTAGGGAAAAACAAATGGTCGGCAGGATGGAATGGCCAGAGAGGGGCGGTTTTCCGTTGCTGTAATTGTTATATGGTTATATGTTATAATGATCATACTTTTTACCAAAGCCAACTAACTACAAAACCAGCCCTGCATGTCTTTGTGGAAACTGAAGGAAAGCTTTGTGGGTTTCCATTGGCTTTTGGTAAAATGTATACTGCCCCTAACGTGTGTAGGATAGTGTGAGGGGGTGAGCGCTGGTCGGCACAGACTCGTGGGCCGAAGGGCCTGTTTCTGCGCTGTATCTCGTTAACTAAAAACCTAAGCAGGAGGAATCACAGACGGGGATATTTCGAGGCAAGCTCAAAACACAAAGACTATTCTCCGAACAATCTCTGATTCTGGACTCGGCTTCTACTCTGCCCGTTCTATTACTCTTGATTTTATTCACCTCTGTAGGTAAACCCCTCATCCTCATGCACGCCATGAATAGAGGACCCTACTGCTCAACCTCTCCCTGTAGCTCACACCTCTAGTCCTGGCCAACGTCTCGTTAAATCCTTTTGTTGAAACCCTTTCCAGCTTGACGACATCTTTCCTACAACACGTGCACTGATCTGAACACAATACTAAATGCAGCCCAATAGAACTAAGGACCAACATACCCATGACTGTCAGCCTGAAAGATTGGATGGCTCCTTCGCAGATTGATGTAGTGTGGTAGAGTCCAGAGTCGTGTTGGGTGATGGTTATGGAAGGCCTAGACCGTTGTGTGGGAAGGAAAGTGACGCGTTGCCACGTAAACTCGGATCTCAGCGGGTCCCGGAATCCCGATGTGAAACTGCAGCTCGGGCTTCATCGTGCTTCCCCTTCCGGCCGCCCGCTGGCCTTCTGCCACTGGAAAAACAGCCTCGCTCTGCGGCATCGATCGGCACCCACCCAGAAACATTCACGAGCCCCCGTCAACCGAAGCTTTCTCAGTATCAACTCCCTGTGAGAAACAACGAGGGGGAGGAAATGAAAGAGGAGGGAAACTGCCAGGTCGAATGGAATGGATTACATTATTGTCCAGTGAAATTATGACATAACGAGGTATGCGAATAGTCACGACATAAAGGTGTGCTGACAAAGTGAAAACAAAAGGCAGATTACTATCTAAATGGCGTTTTCAGTGGGAAAAGAGGGTCCAACGGGATCTGGGGTCTTTTATACATCAGTCTATGAAAATAAGCTTGCAGGTACAGCAGGCAGTGAAGAAGAGCGATTGGCATTTGGCCTTTCTAACAAGAGGAATCGAATATAGGAGCAAGAGGTCCTTCTGCAGTTGTACAGAGCCCTAGTGAGACCCACATCTGGAGTATTGTGTGCAGTTCGGTCCCCTAATTTGAGGAAGGACATTCTTGCTATTGAGGGCGTGCAGCGTAGGTTTAACACGGTTAATTCCCGGGATGGCGGGACTGTCATATGCTTAGAGAATGGAGCAACCTGGCTTGTACACTTCTGGGGCCTAGAAGGATGAGAGGGGATCTCTTTGAAACGTATAAGATGTTAAGGGTTTTGGACACCTAGAGACAGGAAACATGTTCCCGATGTTGGGGGAGTCCAAGAAGCAGGGGCCACAGTTTTAAGAATAAGGAATAAGCCATTTAGAACGGAGACGAGGAAACACTTTTTCTCACAGAGAGTGGTGAGTCTGTGGAATTCTCTGCATCAGAGAGCAGTGGAGGCGGGTTCTCTGGGTGATTCAAGAGAGAGCTAGATAAGGGCTCTTAAAGATAGCGTAAGTCAGGGGATATGGGGAGAAGGCAGGAATGGGTATCTGATTGGGGATGATATGATCAGCCATGATCACATTGAATGGCGGTGCTGGCTCGAAGGGCCGAATGGCTTGCTCCTGCACCTATGGTACTATTGTCTATTTGTCCCCACCCCCTCTCCCATGCCGGGTACCCATTGCACTCCCCCCCCCCCACCCCACCACCTCTCTGAATCATCCTACCACAATCTGTGAGCAGTGCTGATCTACTATCTACCTCATTGGTGACCCTCGGACTATCCTTGATCGGCCTATTGCCGGCTTTACCTCACACTAAACGTTATTCCCTTATCATGTATCTCTGTACACTGTAAAAATACACTCGATTGTAATCGTGTATTGTCTTCATTTCCGCCGACTGGTTAGCTAAGAATTTAAAAAAACTGTTTCACTGTACCTCGGTACATGTGACAATAAACATAAGGGATGTTTAGGGTCGAGATGCTGAAGAAGGGTCCTGACTTGAGACATCACCTATCCATGTTCTCCCGGACGATGCTGCCTGACCCCGCTCAGTTACTCAGCACAGGATGGTAGCCTACTCTGGACTTTGGTGAAGTTACACTTGGGCGGCAGGGTGGACCAGCGGTGGAGTCCCGCTGCCTCACACAGCGCAAGATCCGGGTTCGATCGTGATTACGGGTGTGGGAGTTTTAACGTTCTCCCTGTGACCTGCGTGGGTTTTTCCTCTGAATCTTTGGTTTCCCTCCCACCCGCTCAAAAGACATACAGGATTTGTAGGTAAATTGGCTTGGTATAAATGTAAATAGTTGTTAGTGTGTGGGGAGATTGCTGGTTGGTGCAGACTCAGTGGACCGAAAGGCCCTGTTTTCGCACTATATCTCTATCTATAACTACACAAATTCAGCCAACAAACCATTTCCCTGCATCCTCTCCAAAGCCTCCGCATCCTCGCTGTAACAGGGTGACTAGTGCAAGGATTGCTGGTATGGAAGTTATAAACAAGTTACTTTAAGTTAAAACAAGTTACTTATTTTTACTTTTTGTATTCTTAATAAATACATTTATATCCTTGTATTAAACATAAACTAAAATGGTGTGTGTGTAACAGTATAAAATGGGCTTCAACTAAACATAGCTGGGAGTGGATAGGTATATGGACGTGAAGGGAATGGAGGGGTATGGTCTGAGTGCAGGTAGATGGGAACTAGGGGAAAACAAAGGTCGGCACGGACGGAAGGGCCGAGATGGCCTGTCTCCGTGCTGTAATTTTTGTTATAATGGTTATATGGTTTAAAAAAAGCAATAGTTTGGAATTTAAGGGTGGCGAGTGGAGGAGAGATACGAGGGGAAATGTAAAGTTTAATAAGATTGAGGCCAAGGTTGGAATTTAAATGGTGGCGAGATAGAGAAAAATTAGAATTTATAGAAAGATTGATGCGAAAGGAGTACAGCATGCAAGATAATGCAGCAGAGATAGGGCTAGAAACTGATAAAAAGCTGCTTGTTTTCTGTGATTCAGAGAGCAATTAGAGAACGGACAGGTGGTGTCGTCTCTGAATGTTCCAAGCTGATATTTGCAAATAAAGGCTTTCGTCTTCTTGAAGAATTCTCCGCGTTTTGTGTCACATTATTTCAAATTTGAGTCTTAAATCCACAACAAAATTGGTTCAGCATGCAGATCGGTAAGAGACCGTTAAAAGACAAACAGCTCAGGTGCTTCCTCCCCAGCCCCTCTAGCTCCTAGGGACAACAGGAAAAGGGTGGCCACCCAGCAAAATTATTATGTGGTTTTCCGCTTCATTAGGACTAATAACCTGTTGAACATGAAAAGCTACTGGGGACACAGAAGTGCCTAGGCAGTTAGAAGGTCTTTCCGACCCAAGAATGCGCTGTGTGGTGAGTTAATATATATATATATGTATATGTATATGTATATAATGTATATTGTATATGTATATGTATATGTATGTCTATGTATATGTATACATGTTAATATGTATATATAATATATAATATGTATGTCCTCGTGGATACCACCCTGAAGAGGTCAGGGGTTTGTACGGCAGAATAGGGCATTCTGTGGATACCCACCCTGAAGTCAGGGTTTGTACGGGCCAGAATAGGGCATTTCTGTGGATACCACCACCCCACCGAGATGGTGTCAGGGGTTTGTACGGGCAGAATTACGAATTTAGGTAAGTGGGTAACAAGAAACCAGTGTGCACAGTGATAAAATGTTGTAGAATAAGCAGAAAGTAGATAGCAAATAAGAATAGTGTAAGGTAATATAGTGACTATCGAGGACAGAGGAGGTGTAAGGACCTCCACAAAACAGTTTCTTAACTGTTTGTGAGGTAAAATTGCTGCATTCTCTCTGCTGAGAGATCAAGACAAAATGTGCTTCTTTGTTTGGAGATTAATAATAAAAAAAAACGGGAGTGGGGTGTGGTCAGATGTTGAAGTGATTAGGATTTTGGTTGGTTGTGATCTTAGTGGGATATGGTTAGAATTTTGAGTGACGGTGAGTCTGACTAATCACAATCAAATCATTGTCCAATTACAACGCTCAGGAACCTGACTGATAGGGATTAGACCATCCTACTTTAACTTAAAAAGGGGAGATAAGAATTATATATAAATGATTATTTTGAAAAACATTATTCTGTGTGGAAAATTGCATAATTTTCTTTGAAGTAAGAATGGAATGAATGTGATTTGTGTGGTAAAAACCGGTTTTTGAGTGAATGAGGAAGTCATATATGACGATAAGTCTTTTGTTTGTTGTAGGCCACATGCTGTAAGGGTATGTGTGTGTGTTCCTTTAAGTTGTAAGCAATGGGGGAGGTTACAAACAGGCTGTAATAAGGTAACGATTAACGCTCTGTATCATCGCAGCTTAAAAGGGGAAAGTTGAGAAATGTAGGTTGCTTGGTTTTTCTGATGTTTCTATAGATTTCTTTTCAGTAAAGTTAATTTTGAAAATGTTACTAGTACTTGGAATTGAAAATTTAAAATAGTGGTGAGAATGGATTGAAATAATATGGAAATAAGTTAATTGCTGAAACATGACCAGCTTTTGTGGTTTGGTCTAGATAAACATTCTGGTTGGAGAAGGGTAATGATTGTCTGCTGAGATTTTCAGAAACAGTTTGTGAGGAAGTGGCCCAAGGAAGGCACTTTCAAGATAAATGTGTGACTAGATGGAAGTGTAATTATGAATTATATGCCACAGATCTTGGAAAGGTGGGAAAAGAGGAGAGAAAGGAATTTAGATGTACTTAGGCAGTTTTAGAGATAAAGGAGATAGAGGCAGTGAGGAGGTGACAGAAGTAGAAACGACAGGTGTGAAAGTAATAAATCAGGAGGAATCAGTGGACGATTTTAAAAAAAGGTGAATAAATTTGCAAAGGAGGATAGACTACCTGCAGAAGTAAGAAATTTAGTTTAGAATAAGAAAGAAGGCATACCAGAAGGATTAAAGTGGGAAGCAGAGGAACATTGACTGCTTTAAAAGAAAAGATGCAGGACAGACACAGATTATCCTTTGGGGCACTGAGAGGGCTAAAAAATACCTAAAAAATACCTTATCCAATATTCCTGATGGGGCAGGAAATTGATTATGGATTTGGAGGTGGAGGAGAACGTGGGACGTTTATTGACTATGGAAGATTTGAAGGCACTGCTGGTGAAAGTGATAGGAACCACTAAACTGACTGAACTCCAGAAGATGGCTGGTATAAAAAATGCTGTGAACAATGTAATAAACAATGGCAACGCTGTTTGACACAGTCAGGCAGAGGGTATGGCAGGCCCCTCGGACAATGTTACCCCACTTAAGGTGGACCCCAAGGAATAAAGGGGAGATCCACTGGAAGAGGCAAATAATCCTGCAGCCATCCGGAGAACCAGCTGAAAAGGTGGAGACTGGAAACTGAACAAGAAATAGAAGGCAACCAGTTAATGAACACTATATTACTGAACCACTGTGGTGGATGGCATTCCTCCTAAAGTTAAGTCTAGATTGGAGGAGATGGTGGGATTGTCATCTATTTCCCACCTCCCAGGCCCCGATTCAGCGATCATTTGGTCAATGTGAGGTCGAGAATATCGTAAAGATAGGAAAGAAAATGACTTGCAGAACCACAGAAGAGGCGCAGAGAAAAATGATGCAATGTAACTTGAAGAGCTCAAAAAGAAAGAGCGTGAAAAAGGAAGGACAATGTTGTCAATAACAACAGATCTGGTTGAAAAGACTGAAAATAAGTGATGCACCGACACACAATGAAGTCCTATGACAGAGCCAAACAGGGACCAGAGAATTCCATGCGAATAATAAATGTCTTTGGAGAGTGTTCCCTCAAATGCCCTATCAGGAGTGAAATATAAATCTGGATATAAGCCCAGACCAGGACTGGGGGTCCCAAGGGAAGGGGAGGGATCTCAAGGAGGAGGTCAAGAAAGGCTAGTAAGGAGACAGGTAATGGATAAGATGGCGTCTGAAGAACGGTCTTGACCCGAAACGTCGCCCATCTCCATTCGCTCCTTAGATGCTGCTGCACCCGCTGAGTTTCTCCAAAAAAAAGCCCCTTTTTGTGTACTAACCCAGGTAATAGATAAGGTGTGTTGGGGATGTGAACAGGTATGGTAATCAGGATATTATTATATATTAAGATAGTGGTGAACATAGCTATGGTAAGAACATTAAGAAGAGGTATTAAATACACCTAGGCTTGGATGCAGCAGCACGGTTTTAAATACTAGCCCTCCATGTTTTTAATCAGATGTTATAGGCCAGATTTGGAAGGTGTTGATATAGTATGTGGATGATTTGTTGTTTGTTCCACAAGTGAGGAAGCAATGTGAGAGAGACATTTTAATTTTACTTGATGAGTCACGTGAGTGACTACGTGAATAGAAGCCCGTACAGCCGTTGGTGCGTTATGACGTCAGACGCTGGTGCAGTCGGCCGGTTGGAGCAGCAGCGCTCCTCCAAGCGGTAAGTTTAAACGGAGGTAAGGTTTTTTAAAAATTTTTTACCACAGGTCATTTTCCTGCGAACGGTTTGGTGTTCTGGTAGATATGTTGCAGAAAGTGAAGAAAGTGTCGGCGAGGCGCTCCGGGGGTAGAAAGGAAAGTGGCCAGGAGAGTGTTGAGGATGGAGGCCCGTCTGGTACACCTGGTCCGTGCTGCTACACAGCCAGTGGTTGCCCAGAACCCACTGCCGGGGGGGCAGTGGAGGCTTGCACAGTAGGGTGGAAGGCCACTGGCAAGTCTCTGTGGCCCGTAGATGAGTCGGGCCTGGAGGTTATAACCCTCCATAGGAGAGTCCGTTTGCTCACGCTCTCCACGTCGAGATTCTATTACAAAAGAATGCTCGACAGGGATCAGCTCCGTGTGGAGGAGTGGTGCCCAAGCCAGGATGGTGGAGAGCTTGTGCTAGCAGCACCTGTTTCAGGGCTGCAGAACTATCCTGCCTGTGAGGAGGATGTTCCAGCTCCGTGAGGAGGGAGTGTGCCAAGCCAGGCTGATGGAGAGCTTGTGCTAGCAGCACCTGTTTCAGGGCTGCAGATATCCTGCCTGTGAGAGGATGTTCTATCAGTGCAGTTTGCTGACACTGATTCTATGCTGGGGGAGAGCAGTAAAAGGAGTTCGGTTGGAGGTAATTCCGAACATTGCTGGGAAGTTTGCTGAGTGTAGAGAGAAGGCATGGAAGGCGATTGATGTAGATTGGCCGAAGCAATTCAGTATATGCTCTCCCACCAGTTACAGGAGCTAGCTATGGATGAAGTAGCAAAAATACTACAGGGACTGGAAGGGCCAGAGAGGGCCTGTTTCCGTGCTGTAATTGTTATATGGTTAATGTTATATGATTCATACTTTTTACCAAAGCCAACTAACCTACAAACCAGCCTGCATGTCTTTGTGGAAACTGAAGAAAAGCTTGTGGGTTCATTGGCTTTTGGTAAAATGTAAACTGCCCCTAACGTGTGTAGGATAAGTGTGCGGGGTGATCGCTGGTCGGCACAGACTCGTGGGCCGAAGGGCTGTTTCTGCGCTGTATCTCTAAACTAAAACTAAAGCAGGAGGAATCACAGACGGGGATATTTCGAGGCCAAGCTCACAACACAAAGACTATCTCCGAACTAATCTCTGATTCTGGACTCGGCTTCTACTCTGCCCGATCTATTCCTCATGATTTTATACACCTCTGTAGGATCACCCCTCATCCTCCTGCACGCCATGGATAGAGACCCAACCTGCTCAAACCTCTCCCTGTAGCTCACAACCTCTAGTCCTGGCAACGTCCTCGTAAATCTTTGTTGAACCCTTTCCAGCTTGACAACATCTTTCCTACAACACAGTGCCCAGATCTGAACACATACTAAATGCAGCCATAGAACAAAGGGACCAACATACCCATGACTGTCAGCCTGACAGATTGGATGGCATCCTTCTGCAGATTGATGTAGAGTGGTAGAGTCCAGCGTCTTGTTGGGTGAGGTTATGGAAGGCCATCGACCCGTTGTGTGGGAAGAATGTGACGCGTCCCACGTAACTCCGGATCTCAGCGGGTTTCCCGGAATCCCGAGTGAAACTGCAGCACCGGCTTCAACGTGCTTCCCTTCCCGGCCCGCCCGCTGGCCTTCTTCCACTGGAAAACCGCCACGCCGCGGCATCGATCGGCACCCACCCCAGGAAAACATCACCGAGCCCCCCGTCAACCGAAGCAATCTCAGTATCAAAAAAATACTCCCCCTGTGAGAAACAACGAGGGGAAATGACCAGAGGAGAAACTGCAGGTCGAATGGAATGGAATACTTATTGTCCCAGTGAAATCTACTGACATAACCGAGGTATGCGAATAGTCACGACATAAAGGGTGCTGACAAAGGTGAAAAATAGGCAGATTACTATCTAAATGGCGTCAGTTGGGAAAAGAGGAAGTTACAACGGGGATCTGGGGGTCTTTATACATCAGTCTATGAAAATAGCTTGCAGGTACAGCAGGCAGTGAAGAAAGCGATTGGCATGTTGGCCTTTCTAACAAGAGAATCGAATATAGGAGCAGAAGAGGTCCTTCTGGCAGTTGTACAGAGCCCTAGTGAGACCACATCTGGAGTATTGTGTGCAGTTTCGGTCCCCTAATTTGAGGGAAGGACATTCTTGCTATTGAGGGAGTGCAGCGTAGGTTTACCGGTTAATTCCCGGGATGGCGGGACTGTCATATGCTTAGAGAATGGAGCAACTGGCTTGTCTACACTCTGGGGCCTAGAAGGATTGAGAGGGGATCTCTTTGAAACGTATAAGATTGTAAGGGTTTGGACACGCTAGAGACAGGAAACATGTTTGTCCCGATGTTGGGGGAGTCCAGAAGCAGGGGCCCACAGTTTAAGAATAAGGAATAAGCCATTTAGAACGGAGACGAGGAAACACTTTTCTCACAGAGAGTGGTGAGTCTGTGGAATTCTCTGCATCAGAGAGCAGTGGAGGCGGGTTCTCTGGGTGCTTTCAAGAGAGAGCTAGATAGGGCTCTTAAGATAGCGGAGTCAGGGGATATGGGGAGGAAGGCCAGGAATGGGGTACTGATTGGGGATGATATGATCAGGCCATGATCACATTGAATGGCGGTGCTGGCTCAAAGGGTCCGAATGGCTTGCTCCTGCACCTATTTGTCTATTGTCTATTGTCCCCACCCCCTCTCTCCCTATGCGGGTACCCAATTGCACTCCCCCCCCACCCCACCTCTCTGAATCATCCTACCACAAACGTGAGCAGTGCTGATCTATCCTATCTACCTCATTGGTGACCCTCGGACTATCCTTGATCGCCTTTGCCGGCTTTACCTACACTAAACGTTATTCCCTTATCATGTATCTGTACACTGTAAATGACTCGATTGTAATCGTGTATTGTCTTCCGCCGAATGGTAAATCTGGTTAGCACGAAAAAAAAATGTTTTCACCCTGTACCTCGGTACATGTGACAATAAACTTAAGGGATGTTTAGGGTCGAGATGCTGAAGAGGGTCCTGACTTGAGACAAATCAACCTATCCATGTTCTCCGGAGATGCTGCCTGACCCGCTCAGTTACTCAGCACAGGAATGGTGAGCCTACTCTGGACTTTGGTGAAGTTACACTTGGGCGGCAGGGTGGACCCAGCGGTGGAGTCGCTGCCTCACAGCGCCAGAGATCCGGGTTCGATCGTGATTACGGTGTGGAGTTTTACGTTCTCCCTGTGACCTGCGTGGGTTTTCTCTGAGATCTTGGTTTCCTCCCACCCTCAAAAGACATACAGGTTTGTAGGTAAATTGGCTTGGTATAAATGTAAATAGTGTTAGTGTGTGGGGAGATTGCTGGTTGGTGCAGACTCAGTGGACCGAAAGGCCTGTTTTCGCACTATATCTCTATCTATAAACTACACAAATTCAGCCAACAAACCTATTTCTGCATCCTCTCCAAAAGCCTCCGCATCTCGCTGTAACAGGGTGACTAGTGCAAGGATCGCTGGTATGGAAGTTATAACAAGTTACTTTAAGTTATAAACAAGTTACTTATTTTTTACTTTTTGTATTCTTAATAAAATACATTTATATCCTTGTATAAACATAAACTAAAATGGTGTGTGTAACAGTATAAAAAAGGCTTCAACTAAAACATAGCTGGGGAGTGGATAGGTATATGGACGTGAAGGGAATGGAGGGTATGGTCTGAGTGCAGGTAGATGGGACTAGGGGAAACAAATGGTCGGCACGGACTGGAAGGGCCGAGATGGCCTGTCTCCGTGCTGTAAATTGTTATATGGTTATATGGTTATTAAAAAGCACTAGTTTGGAATTTAAGGGTGGCGAGTGGAGGAGAGATACGAGGGGAAATGTAAAGTTTAATAAGATTGAGCCAATGGTTGGAATTTAATGTGGCGAGATAGAGAAAATTAGAATTATAGAAAGATTGATGCGAAAGGAGTAGTACAGCATGCAAGATAATGCAGCAGAGATAGGGCTAGAAACTGTAATAAAAAGCTGCTTAGTTTCTGTGATTCAGAGAGCAATTAGAGAACGGACAGGTGGTGTCGTCTCTGAATGTTCCAAGCTGATATTGCAAATAAAGGAGCTTTCGTCTTCTTGAAAGAAATTCTCCGCGTTGTGTCACATTATTCAAATTTGAGTCTTAAATCCACAACAAAATTGGTTCAGCATGCAAGAGTCGGTAAGAGACCCGTTAAAAGACAAACAGCTCAGGGTGCTTCCCAGCCCTCTAGCTCCTAGGGACAACAGAAAAGGGTGGCCACCCAGCAAAATTATTATTGGTTTTCCGCTTCATTAGGACTAATAACCTGTTGAACATGAAAAGCTACTGGGGACACAGAAGTGCCTAGGCAGTTAGAAGGTCTTTTTTCCGACCCAAGAATGCGCTGTGTGGTGAGTTATATATATATATATATGTATATGTATTATGTATATGTATATGTATATGTATATGTATATGTATATGTATATGTATATTTAATATGTATATGTATATATATTATATATATGTATGTCCTCGTGATACCACCCTTGAAGAGGTCAGGGGTTTGTAACGGGGCAGAATAGGCATTCTGTGTGATACCACCCTGAGAGGGTCAGGGTTTGTACGGGCAGAAATAGGGCATTCTGTGGATACCACCCCCGAGAGGTGTCAGGGGTTTGTACGGGCAGAATACGAATTTAGGGTAAGTGGTAACAGAAACAGTGTGCAACAGTGATAAAATGTTGTAGAATAGCAGAAAGTAGAATAGCAATAAGAATAGTGTAAGGTAATTATAGTGACTACGAGGACAGAGGAGGTGTAAGGACCTCCACAAACAGTTTCTTAACTGTTTGTGGAGGTAAAATTGCTGCATTCTCTCTGCTGAGAGATCAAGACAAATGTGCTTCTTTGGTTTGGAGATTAATGGGAGAGGTGGTGTGGTCAGATGTTGAGTGATTAGGATTTTGGTTGGTTGTGATCTTAGTGGATATGGTTAGAATTTGAGTGACGGTGAGTCTGACTAATCACAATCAGAATCCTGTCCAATTACAACGCTCAGGAACCTGACTGATAGGGGATTAGACCATCCTACTTTAACTTAAAAAGGGGAGATAAGAATTATATAAATGTTAATTTTGAAACATTAATCTGTGTGGAAAATTGCATAATTTCTTTTGAAGTAAGAATGGAATGAATGTGATTTGTGTGTAAAAACCGGTTTTTGGAGTGAATGAGGAAGTTCATATATGCGATAAAAGTCTTTTGTTTGTTGTAGGCCACATGCTGTAAGGGTATGTGTGTGTGTTCCTTTAAGAAATTGTAAGCAATGGGGGAGGTTACCAAACAGCTGTAAGGTAACGATTAACGCTCTGTATCATCGCAGCTTTAAAAGGGGAAAGTTGGAAAATGTAGGTTGCTTTGGTTTTTTCTGATGTTTCTATAGATTTCTTTTCAGTAAAGTTAATTTTGAAAATTGGTTACTAGTACTAGGAATTGAAAATTTAAAATAGTGGTGAGAATGGATTGAAATAATTGGAAATAAGTTAATTGCTGAAACATGACCAGCTTTTGTGGTTTGTCTAGATAAACATTCTGGTTGGAGAAGGTAATGATTGTCCCTGCTGAGATTTTCAGAAACAGTTGTGAGGAAGTGGCCCAAGGAAGGCACTTTCAAGATAAATGTTGTTGTGACTAATGGAAGTGTAAATTATAATTATATGCCACAGATCAGTTGGAAAGGTGGGAAAAGAGGAGAGGAAAGGAATTAGATGTACTTAGGCAGTTTAGAGAGAAAGGAGAGAGAGGCAGTGAGAGGTGACAGAAGTAGGAAACGACAGGTGTGAAAGTAATAAATCAGGAGGAATCAGTGGACAGATTTTAAAAGAAAGGGGAATAAATTTGCAAGGAGGATAGACTACCTGAGAAAGTTAAGAAATTTAGTTTAGAATAAGAAAGAAGGCATACCAGACAAGGATTAAAGTGGGAAGCAGAGGGAACATTGACTGCTTTAAAAAGAAAAGAGCAGGACAGACACAGATTAATCCTTTGGGGCACTGAGAGGGCTAAAAAATACCTAAAAATTACCTTATCCAATATTCCTGATGGGGCAGGAAATTGATTTATGGCTTTGGGAGGAGGAGAACGTGGGACGTTTATTGACTATGGAAGATTTGAAGGCACTGCTGGTGAAAGTGATAGGACCACTAAACTGACAGAACTCCTGAAGATGGCTGGTAAAAATGCGGTGAACAATGTAATAAACAATGGCACGCTGTTTGACACAGTCAGGCAGAGGGTATGGCAGGCCCTCGGACAATGTACCCCACTTAAGGTGGACCCCAAGGAATAAAGGGGAGATCCACTGGAAGAGGCAAATAATCCTGCAGCCTATCCGGAGAACCAGCTGAAAAGGTGAGACATGGAAACTGAACAAGAAATAGAAGGCAACCAGTTAATGACACTATATTATGAACCACTGTGGTGGATGTCATTCCTCCTAACGTTAAGTCTAGTTGGAGGAGATGTGGGATTGTCATCTATTTCCAGCCCCGATTCAGCGATCATTTGGTCAATGAGTCGAGAATATCGTAAAGATAGGAAAACGACTTGCAGACCAGCAGAAGAGGCGCAGAGAAAAATGATGCAAATGTAACTTGAAGAGCTCAAAAAGAAAGAGCGTGAAAAAGGAAGACAATGTTGTCAATAACAACCAGATCTGGTTGAAAAGACTGAAATAAGTGATGCACCCGACACACAATGAGTCCTATGACAGAGCAAACAGGGACCAAGAATTCCATGTCGAATAAATAATGTCTTTTGGGAGAGTGTTCCCTCAAAATGCCCTATCAGGAGTGAAATAAATCTGGATATAAGCCCAGACAGGACTGGGGTCCCCAAGGGAGGGAGGGCTCTCAAGGAGGAGGTCCAAGAAAGGCTAGTAAGGAGACAGGTAATGGATAAGATGGGTCTGAAAGAACGGTCTTGACCCGAACGACGGTCGCCTATTATTAAGGGGGGGGGGGGGGGGGGGGGGGGGGGGGGAATTAACATCTCCTCCTTCGCTCCTTAGATGCTGCTGCACCCGCTGAGTTTCTCCAGCTTTTGTGTACCCAGGTAATAGATAAGGTGTGATGGGGATGTGAACAGGTATGGTAATCAGGATATATTATATATTAAGATAGTGGTGAACATAGCTATGGTAAGAAGGCATTAAGAATAAGGTATTAAATACACCTAGGCTTTGGATGCAGCACGGTTTTAAATACTAGCCCCATGTTTTTAATCAGATGTTATAGGCAGATTTGGAAGGTGTTGATATAGTATGTGGATGATTTGTTGGTTTGTTCCACAAGTGAGAAGCAATGTGAGAGAGACATTTTAATTTTACTTGTGAGTCACGTGAGTGACTACGTGAATAGAAGCCCGTACAGCCGTTGGTGCGTTATGACGTCAGACGCTGGTGCAGTCGGCCGGTTTGGAGCAGCAGCGCTCCTCCAAGCGGTAAGTTTAAACGGAGGTAAGGTTTTTAAAATTTTTTTACCACAGGTCATTTTCTGCGACGGTTTGGAGTTCTGGTAGATATGTTTGCAGAAAGTGAAGAAAGTGTCGGGCGAGCGCTCCGGGGGTAGAAAGGAAAGTGGCCAGGAGAGTGTTGAGGATGGAGGCCCGTCTGGTGTACACCTGGTCCGTGCTGGCTACACAGCCAGTGGTTGCAGACCCACTGCCGGGGGGCAGTGGAGGCTTGCACAGTAGGGTGGAAGGCCACTGGCAAGTCTCTGTGGCCCGTAGATGAGTCGGGCTGGAGGTTATATCCCTCCATAGGAGAGTCCGTTTTGCTCACGGCTCTCCCACGTCGAGATTTCTATTACAAAAGAATGCTCGACAGGGATCAGCTTCCGTGAGGAGGAGTGGTGCCCAAGCCAGGATGGTGGATGAGCTTGTGCTAGCAGCAACCTGTTTCAGGGCTGCAGAACTATCCTGCCTGTGAGGAGGATGTTCCCGCTCCGTGAGGAGGAGTGGTGCCCAAGCCAGGCTGATGGAGAGCTTGTGCTAGCAGCACCTGTTTCAGGGCTGCAGAACTATCCTGCCTGTGAGGAGGATGTTCTATCAGTGGCAGTTTGCTGGACACTGATTCTATGCTGGGGGAGAGCAGTAAAGGAGTTCGGTGGAGGTAATTCCGAACATTGCTGGGAAGTTTGCTGAGTGTAGAGAGGCAGGAAAGGCGATTGATGTAGAATTGGCCGAAGCAATTCAGTATATGCTCTCCCCACCAGTTACAGGAGCTAGCTATGGATGAAGTAGCAAAAAACTACCAGGGACTGGAATGGGCCAGAGAGGGCCTGTTTTCCGTGCCTGTAATTGTTATATGGTTATATGTTTATATGATTCATAACTTTTTACCAAAGCCAACTAACCTACAAACCAGCCTGCATGTCTTTGTGGAAACTGAAGGAAAAGCTTTGTGGGTTCATTGGCTTTTGGTAAAATGTAAACTGCCCCTAACGTGTGTAGGATAGTGTGCGGTGATCGCTGGTCGGCACAGACTCGGTGGCCGAAGGGCCTGTTTCTGCGCTGTATCTCTAAACTAAAACTAAAGCAGGAGGAATCACAGCGGGGATATTCGAGGCCAAGCTCACAACCCAAAGACTATCCTCCGAACTAATCTCTGATTCTGGACTCGGCTTCTACTCTGCCCGATCTATTCCTCATGATTAATACACCTCTGTAGGATCACCCCTCATCCTCCTGCACGCCATGGAATAGAGAACCCAACCTGCTCAACCTTCCCTGTAGCTCACAACCTCTAGTCCTGGCAACGTCCTCGCCAAAATCTTTGTTGAACCCATTCCAGCTTGACAACATCTTTCCTACAAACACAGTGCCCAGATCTGAACACAATACTAAATGCAGCCAATAGAACAAAGGGCACCAACATACCCATGACTGTCAGCCTGACAGATTGGATGGCATCCTTCTGCCGAATTGATGTAGAGTTGGTAGAGTCCCGCGTCTTGTTGGTGAGGTTATGGAAGGCCATCGACCCGTTGTGTGGGAAGAAAGTGACCGCGTCCCACGTAACTCCGGATCTCAGCGGGTTCCCGAATCCCGAGTGAAAACTGCAGCACCGGCTTCAACGTGCTTCCCTTCCCGCCCGCCGCCCCGCTGGCCTTCTTCCACTGGAAAACCCGCCACGCCGCGGCATCGATCGGCACCCACCCCCAGGAAACATCACCCCGAGCCCCCGTCAACCGAAGCAATCTCAGTATCAAACTCCCCCTGTGAGAAACAACGAGGGGGAAATGACCAGAGGAGAAACTGCAGGTCGAATGGAATGGAATACCTTATGTCCCATGAAATCTACTGACATAACCGAGGTATGCGAATAGTCACGACATAAAGGGTGCTGACAAAGGTGAAAAAAGGCAGATTACTACTAAATGGCGTCAAGATTTGGGAAAAGAGGAAGTACAACGGGATCTGGGGGGTCTTTATACATCAGTCTATGAAAATAAGCTTGCAGGTACAGCAGAGCAGTGAAGAAAGCGATTGGCATGTTGGCCTTTCTAACAAGAGGAATCGAATATAGAGTAGCAAAGAGGTCCTTCTGCAGTTGTACAGAGCCCTAGTGAGACCACATCATGAGTATTGTGTGCAGTTTCGGGTCCCCTAATTTGAGGAAGGACATTCTTGCTATTGAGGAGTGCAGCGTAGGTTTACACGGTTAATTCCCGGGATGGCGGACTGTCATATGCTTAGTGAATGGAGCAACTGGGCTGTACACTCTGGGGCCTAGAAGGATGAGAGGGGATCTCTTTGAAACATATAAGATTGTTAAGGGTTTGGACACGCTAGAGACAGGAAACATGTTCCCGATGTTGGGGAGTCCAGAAGCAGGGGCCACAGTTTAAGAATAAGGAATAAGCCATTTAGAACGGAGACGAGGAAACACTTTTTCTCACAGAGAGTGGTGAGTCTGTGGATATTCTCTGCATCAGAGAGCAGTGGGCGGGTTCTCTGGGTGCTTTCAAGAGAGAGCTAGATAGGGCTCTAAAGATAGCGGAGTCAGGGATATGGGGAGAAGGCAGGAATGGGGTACTGATTGGGGATGATATGATCAGCCATGATCACATTGAATGGCGGTGCTAGGGCTCGAAGGGCCGAATGGCTTGCTCCTGCACCTATTGTCTATTGTCTATTGTGAGTGGGGGGTCCCCACCCCCCCTCTCCATGCCGGGTACCCATTCACTCCCCCCCCCACCCCACCTCTCTGAATCAACCTACCACAATCTGTGAGCAGTGCTGATCGTACTATCTACCTCATTGGTGACCCTCGGACTATCCTTGATCGGCCTTTGCCGGCTTTACCTCACACTAAACGTTATTCCCTTATCATGTTATCTGACACTGTAAATGACTCGATTGCGTAATCGTATTGTCTTCCCGCCGACTGGTTAGCACGAAAAAAAAATGTTTCACTGTACCTCGTACATGTGACAATAAACTTAAGGGATGTTAGGGTCGAGATGCTGAAGAAGGGTCCTGACTTGAGACATCACCTATCCATGTTCTCCTCAACTCTCCGGAGATGCTGCCTGACCCGCTCAGTTACTCAGCACAGGATGGTGAGCCTACTCTGGACTTTGGTGAAGTTTACACTTGGGCGGCAGGTGGACCAGCGGTGGAGTCGCTGCCTCACAGCGCCAGAGATCGGGTTTCGATCGTGATTACGGGTGTGGGAGTTTTACGTTCTCCCTGTGACCTGCGTGGGTTTCCTCCTGAGATCTTTGGTTTCCCCGTCCCACCCTCAAAAGACATACAGGTTTGTAGGTAAATTGGCTTGGTATAAATGGAAATAGTGTTAGTGTGGTGGGAGAATTTGCTGGTTGGAGCAGTGCAGACTCAGTGGACCGAAAGGCCTGTTTTCGCACTATATCTCTATCTAAAACTACACAAATTCAGCCAACAAACCTATTTCTTTCTTTCTGCATCCTCTCCAAAGCCTCCGCATCCTCGCTGTAACAGGGTGACTAAGTGCAAGGATCGCTGTTATGGAAGTTATAAACAAGTTACTTTAAGTTATAAACAAGTTACTTATTTTTACTTTTGTATTCTTAATAAATACATTTATATCCTTGTATTAAACATAAACTAAAATGGTGTGTGTAAACAGTATAAAATGGCTTCAACTAAAACATAGCTGGGAGTGGATAGGTATATGGACGTGAAGGGAATGGAGGGGTATGGTCTGAGTGCAGGTAGATGGGACTAGGGGAAAACAAATGGTCGGCACGGACTGGAAGGGCCGAGATGGCCTGTCTCCGTGCTGTAATTGTTATATGGTTATATGGTTATTAAAAAGCAATAGTTTGGAATTTAAGGGTGGCGAGTGGAGGAGAGATACGAGGGGAAAACGTAAAGTTTAATAAGATTGAGCCAAGGTTTGGAATTTAATGGTGGCGAGATAGAGAAAATTAGAATTATAGAAAGATTGATGCGAAAGGAGTACAGCATGCAAGATAATGCAGCAGAGATAGGGCTAGAAACTGTAATAAAAAGCTGCTTGTTTCTGTGATTCAGAGAGCAATTAGAGAACGGACAGGTGGTGTCGTCTCTGAATGTTCCAAGCTGATATATTTGCAAATAAAGGCTTTCGTCTTCTTGAAGAATTCTCCGCGTTTGTGTCACATTATTCAAATTTGAGTCTTAAATCCACAACAAAATTGGTTCAGCATGCAGAGTCGGTAATGAAGACCGTTAAAAGACAAACAGCTCAGGGTGCTTCCCAGCCCCTCTAGCTCCTAGGGACAACAGGAAAAGGGTGGCCACCCAGCAAAAATTATTATGTGGTTTTCCGCTTCATTAGGACTAATAACCTGTTGAACATGAAAAGCTACTGGGGACACAGAAGTGCCTAGGCAGTTAGAAGGTCTTTCCGACCCAAGAATGCGCTGTGTGGTGAGTTATATATATATATATGTATATGTATATGTATATGTATATGTATATGTATATGTATATGTATATGTATATGTATATGTATATGTATATATAAATATATATATGTATGTCCTCGTGGATACCACCTGAAGAGGTCAGGGGTTTGTACGGGCAGAATAGGGCATTCTGTGGATACCACCCTGAGAGGTCAGGGGTTTGTACGGGCAGAATAGGGCATTCTGTGGATACCACCCCGAGAGGTCAGGGGTTTGTACGGGCAAAATACGAATTTAGGGTAAGTGGGTAACAGAAACAGTGTACACAGTGATAAAATGTTGTAGAATAGCAGAAAGTAGAATAGCAATAAGAATAGTGTAAGGTAATATAGTGGACTACGAGGACAGAGGAGGTGTAAGGACCTCCACAAACAGTTTCTTAACTGTTTGTGGAGGTAAAATTGCTGCATTCTCTCTGCTGAGAGATCAAGACAAAATGTGCTTCTTTGTTTGGAGATTAATGGGAGTGGGGTGTGGTCAGATGTTGAGTGATTAGGATTTTGGTTGGTTGTGATCTTAGTGGGATATGGTTAGAATTTGAGTGACGTGAGTCTGACTAATCACAATCAGAATCATTGTCCAATTACAACGCTCAGGAACCTGACTGATAGGGGATTAGACCATCCTACTTTAACTTAAAAAGGGGAGATAAGAATTATATAAATGTTAATTTTGAAACATTAATCTGTGTGGAAAATTGCATAATTTCTTTGAAGTAAGAATGGAATGAATGTGATTTGTGTGTAAAAACCGGTTTTGAGTGAATGAGGAAGTTCCATATATGCGATAAGTCTTTTGTTTGTTGTAGGCCACATGCTGTAAGGTATGTGTGTGTGTTCCTTTAAGAAATTGTAAGCAATGGGGGAGGTTACAAACAGCTGTAAGGTAACGATTAACGCTCTGTATCATCGCAGCTTAAAAGGGGAAAGTTGGAAAATGTAGGTTGCTTGGTTTTTTCTGATGTTTCTATAGATTTCTTTTCAGTAAAGTTAATTTTGAAAATTGTTACTTAGTACTAGGAATTGAAAATTTAAAATAGTGGTGAGAATGGATTGAAATAATTGGAAATAAGTTTAATTGCTGAAACATGACCAGCTTTTGTGGTTTGTCTAGATAAACATTCTGGTTGGAGAAGGGTAATGATTGTCTGCTGAGATTTTCAGAAACAGTTGTGAGGAAGTGGCCCAAGGAAGGCACTTTCAAGATAAATGTGTGACTAGATGGAAGTGTAAATTATGAATTATATGCCACAGATCAGTTGGAAAGGTGGGAAAGAGGAGAGGAAAGGAATTAGATGTACTTAGGCAGTTTAGAGAGAAAGGAGAGAGAGGCAGTGAGGAGGGTGACAGAAGTAGGAAACGACAGGTGTGAAGTAATAAATCAGGAGGAATCAGTGGAAGATTTAAAAGAAAGGTGAATAAATTTGCAAAGGAGGATAGACTACCTGAGAATAAGAAATTTTAGTTTAGAATAAGAAAGAAGGCATACCAGAAAGGATTAAAGTGGGAAGCAGAGGGAACATTGATGAGACTGCTTTAAAAAGAAAAGAGCAGGACAGACACAGATTATCCTTTGGGCACTGAGAGGGCTAAAAAATACCTAAAAATACCTTATCCAATATTCCTGATGGGGCAGGAAATTGATTATGGCTTTGGAGGAGGAGAACGTGGGACGTTTATTGACTATGGAAGATTTGAAGGCACTGCTGGTGAAAGTGATAGGAACCACTAAACTGACAGAACTCCTGAAGATGGCTGGTATAAAAATGCTGTGAACAATGTAATAAACAATGGCACGCTGTTTGACACAGTCAGGCAGAGGGTATGGCAGGCCCTCAGACAATGTTACCCACTTAAGGTGGACCCCAAGGAATAAAGGGGAGATCCACTGGGAGAGGCAAATAATCCTGCAGCCTATCCGGAGAACCAGCTGAAAAGGTGGAGACTGGAAACTGAACAAGAAATAGAAGGCAACCAGTTAATGAACACTATATTATGAACCACTGTGGTGGATGTCATTCCTCCTAAAGTTAAGTCTAGATTGGAGGAGATGGTGGGATTGTCATCTATTTCCCAGCCCCGATTCAGCGATCATTTGGTCAATGAGGTCGAGAATATCGCAAAGATAGGAAAAAGACTTGCAGACCAGCAGGAAGAGGTGCAGAGAAAAATGATGCAAATGTAACTTGAAGAGCTCAAAAAGAAAGAGCGTGAAAAAGGAAAGACAATGTTATCAATAACAACAGATCTGGTTGAAAAGACTGAAATAAGTGATGCACCGACACACAATGAGTCCTATGACAGAGCCAAACAGGGACCAGAGAATTCCATGCCAATAATAAATGTCTTTGGGAGAGTGTTCCCTCAAATGCCCTATCAGGAGTGAAATAAATCTGGATATAAGCCCAGACAGGACTGGGGTCCCCAAGGGAGGGAGGGATCTCAAGGAGGAGGTCAAGAAAGGCTAGTAAGGAGACAGGTAATGGATAAGATGGCGTCTGAAGAACGGTCTTGACCCGAAACGTCGCCCATCTCCTTCGCTCCTTAGATGCTGCTGCACCCGCTGAGTTTCTCCAGCTTTTTGTGTACCCCAGGTAATAGATAAGGTGTGTTGGGGATGTGAACAGGTATGGTAATCAGGATATTATTATTATATTAAGATAGTGGTGAACATAGCTATGGTAAGAACATTAAGAAGAGGTATTAAATACACCTAGGCTTGGATGCAGCAGGGTTTTAAATACTAGCCCCATGTTTTTAATCAGATGTTATAGGCAGATTTGGAAGGTGTTGATATAGTATGTGGATGATTTGTTGGTTTGTTCCACAAGTGAGAAGCAATGTGAGAGAGACATTTTAATTTTACTTTGGAGTCACGTGAGTGACTACGTGAATAGAAGCCCGTACAGCCGTTGGTGTGCGTTATGACGTCAGACGCTGGTGCAGTCGGCCGGTTGGAGCAGCAGCGCTCCTCCAAGCGGTAAGTTTTAAACGGAGGTAAGGTTTTTTAAAAATTTTTTACCACAGGTCATTTTCTGCGACGGTTTGGAGTTCTGGTAGATATGTTGCAGAAAGTGAAGAAGGTGTCGGCGAGGCGCTCCGGGGGTAGAAAGGAAAGTGGCCAGGAGAGTGTTGAGGATGGAGGCCCGTCTGGTACAACCTGGTCCGGTGCTGGCTACACAGCCAGTGGTTGCAGACCCACTGCCGGGGGGCAGTGGAGGCTTGCACAGTAGGGTGGAAGGCCACTGGCAAGTCTCTGTGGCCCGTAGATGAGTCGGGCCTGGAGGTTATACCCTCCATAGGAGAGTCCGTTTGCTCACGGCTCTCCCACGTCGAGATTCTATTACAAAAGAATGCTCGACAGGGATCAGCTCCGTGAGGAGGAAGTGGTGCCCAAGCCAGGATGGTGGAGAGCTTGTGCTAGCAGCACCTGTTTCAGGGCTGCAGAACTATCCTGCCTGTGAGGAGGATGTTCCAGCTCCGTGAGGAGGAGTGGTGCCCAAGCCAGGCTGATGGAGAGCTTGTGCTAGCAGCACCTGTTTCAGGGCTGCAGAACTATCCTGCCTGTGAGGAGGATGTTCTATCAGTGCAGTTTGCTGACACTGATTCTATGCTGGGGGAGAGCAGTAAAGGAGTTCGGTTGGAGGTAATTCCGAACATTGCTGGGAAGTTTGCTGAGTGTAGAGAGGCAGGAAAGGCGATTGATGTAGAATTGGCCGAAGCAATTCAGTATATGCTCTCCCACCAGTTACAGGAGCTAGCTATGGATGAAGTAGCAAAAAACTACAGGGACTGGAAGGGCCGAGAGGGCCTGTTTCCGTGCTGTAATTGTTATATGGTTATATGTTATATGATTCATACTTTTTACCAAAGCCAACTAACCTACAAACCAGCCTGCATGTCTTTGTGGAAACTGAAGGAAAAGCTTTGTGGGTTCATTGGCTTTTGGTAAAATGTAAACTGCCCCTAACGTGTGTAGGATAGTGTGCGGGGTGATCGCTGGTCGGCACAGACTCGGTGGGCCGAAGGGCCTGTTTCTGCGCTGTATCTCTAAACTAAAACTAAAGCAGGAGGAATCACAGACGGGGATATTTCGAGGCCAAGCTCACAACACAAAGACTATCTCCGAACTAATCTCTGATTCTGGACTCGGCTTCTACTCTGCCCGATCTATTCCTCATGATTTTATACACCTCTGTAGGATTACCCCTCATCCTCCTGCACGCCATGGAATAGAGACCCAACCTGCTCAACCTCTCCCTGTAGCTCACAACCTCTAGTCCTGGCAACGTCCTCGTAAATCTTTGCTGAACCCTTTCCAGCTTGACAACATCTTTCCTACAACACAGTGCCCAGATCTGAACACAATACTAAATGCAGCCAATAGAACAAAGGGGCCAACATACCCATGACTGTCAGCCTGACAGATTGGATGGCATCCTTCTGCAGATTGATGTAGAGTTGGTAGAGTCCAGCGTCTTGTTGGGTGAGGTTATGGAAGGCCATCGACCCGTTGTGTGGGAAGAAAGTGACGCGTCCCACGTAACTCCGGATCTCAGCTGGTTCCCGGAATCCCGAGTGAAACTGCAGCACCGGCTTCAACGTGCTTCCCTTCCCGGACGCCCCGCTGGCCTTCTTCCACTGGAAAACCGCCACGCCGCGGCATCGATCGGCACCCACCCCAGGAAACATCACCGAGCCCCCGTCAACCGAAGCAATCTCAGTATCAACTCCCCCTGTGAGAAACAACGAGGGGGAAATGACCAGAGGAGAAACTGCAGGTCGAATGGAATGGAATACGTTATTGTCCCAGTGAAATCTACTGACATAACCGAGGTATGCGAATAGTCACGACATAAAGGGTGCTGACAAAGGTGAAAAAAGGCAGATTACTATCTAAATGGCGTCAAGTTGGGAAAAGAGGAAGTACAACGGGATCTGGGGGTCTTTATACATCAGTCTATGAAAATAAGCTTGCAGGTACAGCAGGCAGTGAAGAAAGCGATTGGCATGTTGGCCTTTCTAACAAGAGGAATCGAATATAGGAGCAAAGAGGTCCTTCTGCAGTTGTACAGAGCCCTAGTGAGACCACATCTGGAGTATTGTGTGCAGTTTCGGTCCCCTAATTTGAGGAAGGACATTCTTGCTATTGAGGGAGTGCAGCGTAGGTTTACACGGTTAATTCCCGGGATGGCGGGACTGTCATATGCTTAGAGAATGGAGCAACTGGGCTTGTACACTCTGGGGCCTAGAAGGATGAGAGGGGATCTCATTGAAACATATAAAATTGTTAAGGGTTTGGACACGCTAGAGACAGGAAACATGTTCCCGATGTTGGGGGAGTCCAGAAGCAGGGGCCACAGTTTAAGAATAAGGAATAAGCCATTTAGAACGGAGACGAGGAAACACTTTTTCTCACAGAGAGTGGTGAGTCTGTGGAATTCTCTGCCTCAGAGAGCAGTGGAAGTGGGTTCTCTGGGTGCTTTCAAGAGAGAGCTAGATAGGGCTCTTAAAAATAGCGGAGTCAGGGGATATGGGGAGAAGGCAGGAATGGGGTACTGATTGGGGATGATATGATCAGCCATGATCACATTGAATGGCGGTGCTGGCTCGAAGGGCCGAATGGCTTGCTCCTGCACCTATTGTCTATTGTCTATTGTCCCCACCCCCCTCTCCCATGCCGGGTACCCATTGCACTCCCCCCCCCCCACCCCACCTCTCTGAATCATCCTACCACAATCTGTGAGCAGTGCTGATCTACTATCTACCTCATTGGTGACCCTCGGACTATCCTTGATCGGCCTTTGCCGGCTTTACCTCACACTAAACGTTATTCCCTTATCATGTATCTGTACACTGTAAATGACTCGATTGTAATCGTGTATTGTCTTCCCGCCGACTGGTTAGCACGCAAAAAAAAAATGTTTCACTGTACCTCGGTACATGTGACAATAAACTTAAGGGATGTTTAGGGTCGAGATGCTGAAGAAGGGTCCTGACTTGAGACATCACCTATCCATGTTCTCCGGAGATGCTGCCTGACCCGCTCAGTTACTCAGCACAGGATGGTGAGCCTACTCTGGACTTTGGTGAAGTTACACTTGGGCGGCAGGGTGGACCAGCGGTGGAGTCGCTGCCTCACAGCGCCAGAGATCCGGGTTCGATCGTGATTACGGGTGTGGAGTTTTACGTTCTCCCTGTGACCTGCGTGGGTTTTCTCTGAGATCTTTGGTTTCCTCCCACCCTCAAAAGACATACAGGTTTGTAGGTAAATTGGCTTGGTATAAATGTAAATAGTGTTAGTGTGTGGGGAGATTGCTGGTTGGTGCAGACTCAGTGGACCGAAAGGCCTGTTTTCGCACTATATCTCTATCTATAACTACACAAATTCAGCCAACAAACCTATTTCTGCATCCTCTCCAAAGCCTCCGCATCCTCGCTGTAACAGGGTGACTAGTGCAAGGATCGCTGGTATGGAAGTTATAAACAAGTTACTTTAAGTTATAAACAAGTTACTTATTTTTACTTTTGTATTCTTAATAAATACATTTATATCCTTGTATTAAACATAAACTAAAATGGTGTGTGTAACAGTATAAAATGGCTTCAACTAAAACATAGCTGGGAGTGGATAGGTATATGGACGTGAAGGGAATGGAGGGGTATGGTCTGAGTGCAGGTAGATGGGACTAGGGGAAAACAAATGGTCGGCACGGACTGGAAGGGCCGAGATGGCCTGTCTCCGTGCTGTAATTGTTATATGGTTATATGGTTATTAAAAAAGCAATAGTTTGGAATTTAAGGGTGGCGAGTGGAGGAGAGATACGAGGGGAAATGTAAAGTTTAATAAGATTGAGCCAAGGTTGGAATTTAATGGTGGCGAGATAGAGAAAATTAGAATTATAGAAAGATTGATGCGAAAGGAGTACAGCATGCAAGATAATGCAGCAGAGATAGGGCTAGAAACTGTAATAAAAAGCTGCTTGTTTCTGTGATTCAGAGAGCAATTAGAGAACGGACAGGTGGTGTCGTCTCTGAATGTTCCAAGCTGATATTTGCAAATAAAGGCTTTCGTCTTCTTGAAGAATTCTCCGCGTTTGTGTCACATTATTCAAATTTGAGTCTTAAATCCACAACAAAATTGGTTCAGCATGCAGAGTCGGTAAGAGACCGTTAAAAGACAAACAGCTCAGGGTGCTTCCCAGCCCCTCTAGCTCCTAGGGACAACAGGAAAAGGGTGGCCACCCAGCAAAATTATTATGTGGTTTTCCGCTTCATTAGGACTAATAACCTGTTGAACATGAAAAGCTACTGGGGACACAGAAGTGCCTAGGCAGTTAGAAGGTCTTTCCGACCCAAGAATGCGCTGTGTGGTGAGTTATATATATATATATATATATTATATGTATATGTATATGTATATGTATATGTATGTATGTATATGTATATTATATATATGTATGTATGTCCTCGTGGATACCACCCTGAGAGGTCAGGGGTTTGTACGGGCAGAATAGGGCATTCTGTGGATACCACCCTGAGAGGTCAGGGGTTTGTACGGGCAGAATAGGGCATTCTGTGGATACCACCCCGAGAGGTCAGGGGTTTGTACGGGCAAAATACGAATTTAGGGTAAGTGGGTAACAGAAACAGTGTGCACAGTGATAAAATGTTGTAGAATAGCAGAAAGTAGAATAGCAATAAGAATAGTGTAAGGTAATATAGTGACTACGAGGACAGAGGAGGTGTAAGGACCTCCACAAACAGTTTCTTAACTGTTTGTGGAGGTAAAATTGCTGCATTCTCTCTGCTGAGAGATCAAGACAAAATGTGCTTCTTTGTTTGGAGATTAATGGGAGTGGGGTGTGGTCAGATGTTGAGTGATTAGGATTTTGGTTGGTTGTGATCTTAGTGGGATATGGTTAGAATTTGAGTGACGGTGAGTCTGACTAATCACGATCAGAATCATTGTCCAATTACAACGCTCAGGAACCTGACTGATAGGGGATTAGACCATCCTACTTTAACTTAAAAAGGGGAGATAAGAATTATATAAATGTTAATTTTGAAACATTAATCTGTGTGGAAAATTGCATAATTTCTTTTGAAGTAAGAATGGAATGAATGTGATTTGTGTGTAAAAACCGGTTTTGAGTGAATGAGGAAGTTCATATATGCGATAAGTCTTTTGTTTGTTGTAGGCCACATGCTGTAAGGGTATGTGTGTGTGTTCCTTTAAGAAATTGTAAGCAATGGGGGAGGTTACAAACAGCTGTAAGGTAACGATTAACGCTCTGTATCATCGCAGCTTAAAAGGGGAAAGTTGGAAAATTTAGGTTGCTTGGTTTTTCTGATGTTTCTATAGATTTCTTTTCAGTAAAGTTAATTTTGAAAATTGTTACTAGTACTAGGAATTGAAAATTTAAAATAGTGGTGAGAATGGATTGAAATAATTGGAAATAAGTTAATTGCTGAAACATGACCAGCTTTTGTGGTTTGTCTAGATAAACATTCTGGTTGGAGAAGGGTAATGATTGTCTGCTGAGATTTTCAGAAACAGTTGTGAGGAAGTGGCCCAAGGAAGGCACTTTCAAGATAAATGTGTGACTAGATGGAAGTGTAAATTATGAATTATATGCCACAGATCAGTTGGAAAGGTGGGAAAAGAGGAGAGGAAAGGAATTAGATGTACTTAGGCAGTTTAGAGAGAAAGGAGAGAGAGGCAGTGAGGAGGTGACAGAAGTAGGAAACGACAGGTGTGAAAGTAATAAATCAGGAGGAATCAGTGGAAGATTTTAAAAGAAAGGTGAATAAATTTGCAAAGGAGGATAGACTATCTGAGAAGTAAGAAATTTAGTTTAGAATAAGAAAGAAGGCATACCAGAAAGGATTAAAGTGGGAAGCAGAGGGAACATTGACTGCTTTAAAAAGAAAAGAGCAGGACAGACACAGATTATCCTTTGGGGCACTGAGAGGGCTAAAAAATACCTAAAAATACCTTATCCAATATTCCTGATGGGGCAGGAAATTGATTATGGCTTTGGAGGAGGAGAACGTGGGACGTTTATTGACTATGGAAGATTTGAAGGCACTGCTGGTGAAAGTGATAGGAACCACTAAACTGACAGAACTCCTGAAGATGGCTGGTATAAAAATGCTGTGAACAATGTAATAAACAATGGCACGCTGTTTGACACAGTCAGGCAGAGGGTATGGCAGGCCCTCGGACAATGTTACCCACTTAAGGTGGACCCCAAGGAATAAAGGGGAGATCCACTGGGAGAGGCAAATAATCCTGCAGCCTATCCGGAGAACCAGCTGAAAAGGTGGAGACTGGAAACTGAACAAGAAATAGAAGGCAACCAGTTAATGAACACTATATTATGAACCACTGTGGTGGATGTCATTCCTCCTAAAGTTAAGTCTAGATTGGAGGAGATGGTGGGATTGTCATCTATTTCCCAGCCCCGATTCAGCGATCATTTGGTCAATGAGGTCGAGAATATCGTAAAGATAGGAAAAAGACTTGCAGACCAGCAGGAAGAGGCGCAGAGAAAAATGATGCAAATGTAACTTGAAGAGCTCAAAAAGAAAGAGCGTGAAAAAGGAAGGACAATGTTGTCAATAACAACAGATCTGGTTGAAAAGACTGAAATAAGTGATGCACCGACACACAATGAGTCCTATGACAGAGCCAAACAAGGACCAGAGAATTCCATGTGAATAATAAATGTCTTTGGGAGAGTGTTCCCTCAAATGCCCTATCAGGAGTGAAATAAATCTGGATATAAGCCCAGACAGGACTGGGGTCCCCAAGGGAGGGAGGGATCTCAAGGAGGAGGTCAAGAAAGGCTAGTAAGGAGACAGGTAATGGATAAGATGGCGTCTGAAGAACGGTCTTGACCCGAAACGTCGCCCATCTCCTTCGCTCCTTAGATGCTGCTGCACCCGCTGAGTTTCTCCAGCTTTTTGTGTACCCCAGGTAATAGATAAGGTGTGTTGGGGATGTGAACAGGTATGGTAATCAGGATATTATTATTATATTAAGATAGTGGTGAACATAGCTATGGTAAGAACATTAAGAAGAGGTATTAAATACACCTAGGCTTGGATGCAGCAGGGTTTTAAATACTAGCCCCCATGTTTTTAATCAGATGTTATAGGCAGATTTGGAAGGTGTTGATATAGTATGTGGATGATTTGTTGGTTTGTTCCACAAGTGAGAAGCAATGTGAGAGAGACATTTTAATTTTACTTTGGAGTCACGTGAGTGACTACGTGAATAGAAGCCCGTACAGCCGTTGGTGCGTTATGACGTCAGACGCTGGTGCAGTCGGCCGGTTGGAGCAGCAGCGCTCCTCCAAGCGGTAAGTTTAAACGGAGGTAAGGTTTTTAAAATTTTTTTACCACAGGTCATTTTCTGCGACGGTTTGGAGTTCTGGTAGATATGTTGCAGAAAGTGAAGAAAGTGTCGGCGAGGCGCTCCGGGGGTAGAAAGGAAAGTGGCCAGGAGAGTGTTGAGGATGGAGGCCCGTCTGGTACACCTGGTCCGGTGCTGGCTACACAGCCAGTGGTTGCAGACCCACTGCCGGGGGGCAGTGGAGGCTTGCACAGTAGGGTGGAAGGCCACTGGCAAGTCTCTGTGGCCCGTAGATGAGTCGGGCCTGGAGGTTATACCCTCCATAGGAGAGTCCGTTTGCTCACGGCTCTCCCACGTCGAGATTCTATTACAAAAGAATGCTCGACAGGGACCAGCTCCGTGAGGAGGAGTGGTGCCCAAGCCAGGATGGTGGAGAGCTTGTGCTAGCAGCACCTGTTTCAGGGCTGCAGAACTATCCTGCCTGTGAGGAGGATGTTCCAGCTCCGTGAGGAGGAGTGGTGCCCAAGCCAGGCTGATGGAGAGCTTGTGCTAGCAGCACCTGTTTCAGGGCTGCAGAACTATCCTGCCTGTGAGGAGGATGTTCTATCAGTGCAGTTTGCTGACACTGATTCTATGCTGGGGGAGAGCAGTAAAGGAGTTCGGTTGGAGGTAATTCCGAACATTGCTGGGAAGTTTGCTGAGTGTAGAGAGGCAGGAAAGGCGATTGATGTAGAATTGGCCGAAGCAATTCAGTATATGCTCTCCCACCAGTTACAGGAGCTAGCTATGGATGAAGTAGCAAAAAACTATAAAGCTCCTGTTAATTGTGATCTCCTGAAGGTACCGGTGGTTAATCACCAAATTTGGTCATAGATGGGTATGCCTGCTAGGGCCCAGGAGATGAAGTTTAAAAAAAAAAAAAAAGTGCTTAACCTGTTGTCAGCAGGTATTACAGCTGTGGTGAAAGTTATTGATACAAGCAATATGGTTGAAGCACACCAGGACAAACTGGGATTCCTTTGTAATGCATTTTGAAATTAATAATATCGGGAGGGCCGCTATTAGGCCAGTGCTAACCCGAATTTGGCGAGTTTGTGCAAACCGACCACGAAATCTGTTGTTTGGTGGTAACCTTGCAAAAAGGGTCAAAGACTGTCATGAGGTTGTTAAAACCATGGCCCTCATTAAGCCAGCTGGCAAGCAAGGCAAAAAGGGCTCTCTACAAGAAGTCGAGGACAACAAGGTCCGCAAGGAAAGATGCAGGTAAGGAATATAACATTGACAGACGATGAATTAACTGATGTTCCTGTTCAAATTGGGGAAGGTTAAAATTGTTTCTCAAACAATGGCAGCAGTTGACATCAGATTTGTTCATACTTAGTGTATTGAAGGGGTGAAAAATTGAATTTTACTCTAAGGACAGTCTACCTAATCAACATTTTCCTAGTCGTAAACTTATTTTTTCAGATGAGGAAAATGTGCTTATTCAAGCAGAGATTCAGTCGTTACATAAGAAAGGGGTAATTGAGCCTTCTGTCTATCAAAGTCAACAATTTCTGTCAAGTATATTTCCCAGATCTAAAAAGACTGGGGGATGTAGAATTATTCTGGATTTATCGAGTTTGAACAAATTTGTTTGTTATAGGCATTTCAAAATGGAGACCTTTACTACGGGCAAACATCTAGTGTCCAAAGGGTATTATATGGCAACCATTGATTTAAAGAATGCGTATTACTCAGTGTCTATTCATGGTGATGATAGAAGATATTTGAAATTTATTTGGATGACTGAGCTGTGGCAATTCAGGGCATTGCCGAATGGATTAACTTCAGCTCCTAGATTATTTACTAAATTGGTAAAACCTGTGTTAGCATTACTTAGAGCTCAGGGGCATGTGGTAATGGCCTATTTAGATGATATTCTGATTGTTGGAAAGACTCATGCTGAAACTCAATCATCAGTTTCAGTTGTTAAAATCACTTTTGAACAAATGGGATTTGTTATTCACCCAGATAAATCTAAATTATCACCAGTCCAAATTATTGATTATCTGGGATTTACCATTAATTCCAATCACATGTTGGTAACTTTGCCCAGGGATAAATTGAATCAGTTAATTGAGGACTGTGTTAATCTCGTTGGAGAACAACGGCCTTCAATTAGACAAGTAGCCAGTTTAATTGGGACGTTTGCTGCAGCATTTCCAGCTGTGCAGTATGGTCCTCTGCATTATCAACAATTGTGTTTTCAGCATACCCCCCAGATGATCGCTTGTGTGTAGTCTCACATTTATCTCGTTACATTGAGATTACTAAACCTCTGAGAGGAACAGAGTTGGCTTTGTTTATTAGTCACAAAAAACCACACAGTAAGGTGTCGGTGCAAACGATTTCAAGGTGGCTAAAGCAGGTCCTGGCAAGTGCAGGAATTGATACTGATAAATTCAAATCTCATTCCACCAGGGCGGCATCAACTTCCGCGGCAAGGGCGATGGACTTGCCAATAGACCATGTCCTCGCGGCCGCAGGATGGTCCAGTGAGCTAACTTTTCAGAGGTTTTATCACAAGCCGATTTCAAGGCTCGGGGTGTTTGCTGATTCTGGTTTCAGTACTGTTACACTTTTCCCCTGAGTTAGAGGGGTTTGTTATGATTTGTTTGTAAATAAACTGTTATTCATTTAACAAATGTATTACTGATGCATGATTGATTGTTAACGACTTTTGAGTCAATCCAGGCAGTGTGAACGTCGGATTTTGGTCTGCGGCGTGAATTCACAGTGCTTTGAAGTCTTCACGTAGTCACTCACGTGACTCCGAAGTAAAATAGTAAGATTAAATGAGAACTTACCAGTTTGAAGTTTGATCTTTATTTTATGGGGAGTCGAGTTGAGGGACTACGTGCCCTCCGCTCCCACCCTCATAGATCTCATCTGGTAGTTCTAGTTTTATCATCTTACCATTATACTTCGGTCATTGTTAGCTGTGAATTCATTCCGCTGCTTTGAAGATTGACGCACCAACGGCTGTACGGGCTTCTATTCACGTAGTCCCTCAACTCGACTCCTCATAAAATAAAGATCAAACTTCAAACTGGTAAGTTCTCATTTAATCTTACTATTATCTTGGAAAGGATGGCATAGGAGGTCATAAAGTATCAAGGAAGAAGTTGTTGTTTTGTCAGCAGCAGGTAGAATATTTTGGACGAGTAATATCTAAAGAAGTAAAAGCTATAGCGCAGGATCAAATTGAAGCGATAATTGAAGTTCCCAAACCTCAGACAGTAGGACAGATGATGATGATCTTGGGAATGGCAGGATGTAGTTAAGACTAGATTGAAAAGTATGTTGAAATTGTGATGTCATTAAGGAAAATAATGAAGGAAGAAGGACACACAAGTCTGAGAAATGTTTTACAGTCAGAGCCTTTGAAGGGGACAAAAGGTTTTGCTTGTGGATGTTTCTTGTTAAAGGGATCATAATAGCAAGTATGCAGGGTTTGAAGTGGTGCATCAGGATGAATTAGATTAAGTAACCAAATTGGAAGTTTGCCTGCAATCTTGCTTAGCTCAGTTGGCAGAAATTAAGGCTTTAAGAGCAGCATGTGACATGAGGGAAGGTGAGAAAGCTGAAGTTTATACCGACTAAACATATGTGCATGGGGTCTAGCACATGTTTGGAGCAGTAGGGAAACAGAAATGCTTTGAGAAAAGCAACGGAGACCCCATGCAAAGTTAGCAGTAAAGTACAGACCTGATAAGGGAAAGATGAAGCCAGGGGCACTAGCTGTCATTAAATGCCAAGCACATAAGAAGAGAAATCAAAGTGCAGAGAAAGCAGCCAGAACAGCATCTGGAGGATGATCAGCTGTTATTGCACCTAGGGTAAGTTTGTATAGACTTAGGTGCAAGAACGCTACAGGCCCTTAGAGTAAAACACAGATTTGAAAGGTAAAGAAAGCTTTTGGTGTGCAGGCCTTTATAAATCAGAGCATTGAGTATAGAAGTTGGGATGTAATGTTAAAATTGTACAAGGCATTGGTGAGGACAATTATGGAGTATGGTGTACAATTTTGGTCACCAAATTACAGGAATGATATCAACAAAATAGAGAGAGTACCGAGGAGATTTATCAGAATGTTGCCTGGGTTTCAGCAACTGTTACAGAGAAAGGTTGAACCAGTTAGGTCTTTATTGTTAGGAGCGCATAAGGTTATGATGAGAGGGATAGACAGAGTTGATGTGGATAAGCATTTTCCATTGAGAGTAGGGAAGATTCAAACGAGGACATGATTTCAGAATTAAGGGACATAAATTTAAGGGTAACATGAGGGGAACTTCTTTCCTCAGAGAGTGGTAGCTGTGTGGAATGAGCTTCCTGTGGAAGTGGTGGAGGCAGGTTCGATTTTAAAAATAAATTGGATAGGTATATGGACGGGAAAGGAATGGAGGGTTATGGTCTGAGTGTAGGTTGATGGGACTCGGGGAGAATAAGTGTTAGGCACAGACTAGAAGGGCCGAGATGGCCTGTTTCCGTGCTGTAATTGCTATATGGTTAAGATAATGTGAGGTGTTTGGAGACATTAGTGACTTTGAGACAGGTGTAAATAAGGTCAGAATGAGGGGGTGTATGTGTCTTGTTTGGGGAACAATGTTTCACCTTCATACGTAGTAATACTAGCCCAGAGGGGTCTTTCACTAAAGCCATGGATAAGCTAAAAAACCAAAGGAGTGAGGTTAAAAGAAACGTAGGGTTCAGACATCAATTGTTTGGATGGCTGGAGAGTATGTTGGGGGGTTGGGGAGCATGGCTGATTAAAATTGGTTTGACCATTGGGGTCGTACCACTTGCAGTGGCAATAATGTTGTGCTGTGTTTTCCCCTGTATTAAGTCTCTCCTGGTGAAAGCTCCTGTGAAGCAACTGCCAATGATAACGGGTGAAGACGAATCCGGCCCTCAAGGAGAGTGGACCTCGGCGATAGAATACTACTACGATGGAGAAGAAGTGTTAGGAAAATGTTAAACGAAGTCTGAAAGGGAAACTGGATCTTTTTTCCTGCCTCACGTAATGGGGGTGGGTTTTTGGCCCAGTTTCTCAGGGAGTCCGAGAAAGAACACTGCACAGCATTACACTAACTTAATTAAAAGAGCCTGCATTTTAGAGCTCTACGGGTGATTTGACCTGAGGCATGTGTGTGTGATTTTCTTTGTCTTTTGAGACTCGTTGGAGTCTCAGAGGAGGGAGTTATATGGAAGTTATAAACAAGTTACTTTAAGTTATAAACAAGTTACTTATTTTTACTTTTGTATTCTTAATAAATACATTTATATCCTTGTACTAAACGTAAACTGAAATGGTGTGTGTAGCAGTATAAAATGGCTTCCGCTAAAAATAGCTGGCGCGACTCACGTTGCAGCAGCCCCTACAGCCTGTCTATCTTTTTTTTGTCTAGTTAAACGTAGTTGTTCGTGTTTTTTTGTGCTGTTTCTAACTCTGTATATGTGGGGGGTGGGGGAGGGGGAAACTTTTAAAAATCTCTTCCCTGCACGGGAGACCCGACTTTTTCCCTGTCGGGTCTCCGTTGTCGTTGGGGCCTAGCACCGTGGAGCGGCCTCCGACCTGGGGGCTCCAGTCACGGAGCCTGCGGAGCTGCGGACTTACCGGCCCCGGAGCTCCTGCAACGCAACTTCTCCAGCCCGTGTCGCGGGGTTGGAACGACCTGGAGCGAGGCCGTACATCGCCCAGCACGGGACATTCCAGCGCCCGCCGGGGGCTCCAACTTTGTGACTTTTGGGCCTAGAGCCAGGCTCGGCCTCAATGGCCGTGGGACTTAACATCGCCCACCTGGGGCTTCAACATCGGGAGAGAAATGGTGCAGGGGAGAGAGAAGACTTTGCCTTCCATCACAGTGAGGAGGAGATTCACTGTGATAGATGTTTTCTGTAAATTGTATTGTTTGGATGTTTTGTAGGAATTGTTTTGTTTGCATGGCTGTAGAAATGGAGTTTTGTTTGAGCCTCTCTGAGGTTCGAATGACAAGTAGTAAAATCTAATCTAATCTAATCAAAAAAAGCGATAGTTTGGAATTTAAGGGTGGCGAGTGAAGGAGAGATACGAGGGGAAATGTAAAGTTTAATAAGATTGAGCCAAGGTCGGAATTTAATGGTGGTGAGATAGAGATAATTAGAATTGAAGGAAGATGGATGCGAAAGGAGTACAGCATGCAAGATAATTCAGCAGAGATAGGGCTAGAAACTGTAATAAAAAGCTGCTTGTTTCTGTGATTCAGAGAGCAATTAGAGAACGGACAGGTGGTGTCGTCTCTGAATGTTCCAAGCTGATATTTGCAAATAAAGGCTTTTGTCTTCTTGAATAATTCTCCGCGTCTGTGTCATATTATCCAAATTTGAGTCTTAAAACCACGACACTGGTCGGCGCAGACTCGAAGGGCCTGTTTCCGCACTGTATCTCTAAACTAAAGTAATACTTGAGGAAAGGTTTTTCGAGCCTAAAGTCACAACACGGAGACAATCGGGCCAATTAATTTGCTAATCCAGCACAATCCAGAACCAGGGGCCACAGTCTTAGAATAAAGAGGAAGCCATTTAAGACCGAGGTGAGAAAAAACTTTTCACCCAGAGAGTTGTGAATTTGTGGAATTCCCTGCTACAGGGGGCAGTAGAGGCCAAGTCACTGGATGGATTTAAGAGCGAGTTGGATAGAGCTCTAAGGGCTAGTGGAATCGAGGGATATGGAGAGAAGGCAGGCACGGGTTATTGATTGGGGATGATCAGCCATGATCACAATGAATGGCGGTGCTGGCTCAAAGGGCCGAATGGCCTCCTACACCTATTTTCTATGTTTCTGTGTCTGGAGAAGACCTCATAGTCAAACTAGGAAACAAATTAGATGGGGGAGAGAGGGGGGTATAGGGGGGGAGAGAGAACGGGGGAGAGAGGAGGGAGAGAGAGGGGGAGAGAGAGGGCGGTAGAAGGAAAATAGTACTTGCGTGTGATTTTAGTGGGGACAAACAGTACAAACACCAGTTGAACGGCTCGGTACATTCTGCCTTGGGAGAGGAGGACCAGGCGTAGGTTTACAGATCAGCTGAGTTCTAGACGCTGTAGGTAAAATGGCAAGTCAGAGGATGTTAGAGGGGGCAGAGAGAGAGACAGAGAGACAGACAGAGAGAGAGAGAGACACAGACAGACGGAGAGAGACAGACAGAGAGAGAGACAGAGAGAGAGACAGAGAGAGAGACAGACAGAGAGAGAGAGACAGAGAGAGAGACAGACAGAGAGAGAGACAGACAGAGAGAGAGAGAGACAGAGAGAGAGACAGACAGAGAGAGAGACAGACAGAGAGAGAGACAGACAGAGAGAGAGACAGACAGAGAGAGACAGACAGAGAGAGAGACAGACAGAGAGAGAGACAGACAGAGAGAGAGACAGACAGAGAGAGACAGACAGAGAGAGAGACAGACAGAGAGAGAGACAGAGAGAGTGTTAATGAAGTTCAGAATCTGGAAACAAAGGAACTGCAGGTGCTGGATAATACAACAAAAAGGACACAAAGTGCTGGGGTAACTCGGCGGGTCGGGCAGCATCTCTGGAGAAAAAGGATAGGTGACGTTTCGGGTCGGGACCCTTCTTCAGACTGAAGACGGTGAGTGGGGTGATGAACTGTTGGTTTATGCTGCCTGACCCACTGAGTTACTCCAGCACTTTGTGTCTTTCCTCCAGCGCGGAAACAGGCCCTTCGGCCCACCGAGTCCGCACCCACCAGCGATCCCCGCACATTAACACTATCCTATACACTCCAATTGCACCCCCAACCCCTCCCCTCTGTTCCTCCTCGCTGACTCAGGCCCCCCTCCCCCGTGATACCGCACTCTCCCCCATGGCTTTTCTGTCTTTTCTCCGAGCTCGCCCCCTGCCCCCCTGCCCCCACACCCTGCCCCCCACACACCCCTCCCACACACCCCTCACAACCCTCCCCCTGCCCACACACACCACTCTCCCCCACAAACCCCCACTCTCCACCACAATGCCCCTTCCCCCACAACACCCCCCCCCCGCCCTTTCCCCCACAACCCCACCCACAAACCCTTCTTCCACAACACCCCCTGCCTACATCCCCCTGCCCGCAGCCCCGCCCACACACACCCCTGCCCTCCACAACCCCTGCCCCCACACACCCCTCCCCAAACCGCATCCTTCCTCCCCCACATCTCCCTCCCACATCACACACCCCATCCCCCCCATCCATCATCCTCCCCCCCCTCACAACCCCTCCAGCCCACATACACACTTCCTCTCCCATCCCCCCTACACACCACACACACCTTGTGGTGAACCAACGGGTCCCACTTAGTCTGCTCTATATATAAAAAGCTGGAGTAACTCAGCGGGCCAGACAGCATCTCTGGAGAAAAGGTTTCGTGTCGAGACCCTTCTTCAGACTGGTCAGCGATAAGGGAAATGAGAGATATAGACGGTGATGTGGAGCAATAAAGACCAGTGAATGAAAGATATGCAAATAAGTAACGATGATAAAGGCAACAGGCCATTGTTAGCAGTTTGTGGGTGAAATCGAGAAGCTACTCAATGTCTAGTGCTTGTTAATATAAGTCCAGTGGTGCTTGTTAATTGCCAACCCACCTAGTTACTGAATGTGTACCAAGGAACTGCAGATGTGGGTTACACCGAAGAGAGACACAAAATGCTTGAGTAATGCTGCTCCTGCACCTAATTTCTATGTTTCTATGTAACTCAGCGGGTCCGGCAGCATCTCTGAAAAGAAGGAATGGGTGATGTTTCAGGTTGAGATCCTTCTTCAGACTGCGAGTCAGTGGAGAGGGAGACTAGAGATATGAAAAGGTGTGTCCATTCTCTCCAGAGATGCTGAGTCATCTGAGTCATCTCCTGAGCCGCTGAGTTACTCCAGCGCTTTGTGTCTTTGTTTTGTAAGCCAGCATCTGTAGTTTCTTGTCTTCACTTTGTTTCTCTTGTCTCCACCCATGCTGAGTTTCTGTTACATTCAAACATACGGCACCTTGGATTGTATTGCTTTTATTTTATTTCCGGCACATCCGGAAGTGGCAGCGCTGCCCTATCAGCTACGGCTCGCCTGCAGTCCGTCTGTTTTTTCTTTTTTTTGTCGACCTTGTCCTGTTTTAGCTAGTTAATTTGAGTTATTAGGGTGTGTATGTGTGTGGGTGTGGGGAGAAACGTGTCTGATTCCTTTCCTTCGGGGGGGGGGACGCGACTTTTCTTGTCGTATCCCCCATCTCCGTCTGCGCTGAGGCCTAATGGCGGAGTTGGCGTGCTCCATCTGCGACCGACCCGAGACTCCGGAGGCAGAGCCATCCAGGACTTACCAGCGCGGGGCTGGCCGACTTCGGGGCTGTGGCTGGCTCTGGCGGCGGTGACGGCCTGACGCGGGGCTGAGGAGTGTCCCGGCCCGACCTCGGAGGTTCGGCCGCGGGCCCAGCAGACGATTATTGTCGGGAGCTCGCAGGTCACAGGTTGGTGACCTGTTTTTCTGGAGCTCCCGCGGCAACAGCTTTGTCCGCTGGACTGGAGGGCGGCAGCTTCGGCAGCTTCAACCACCCCGGGCCGTGGAGTTTGAACCGGCCTGTTAGCGGAGCTCGGATACAGCCGCGGGACTTACTTACCATCACCCGGTGGGGCCGCAACTTCGGAGGCCTGGATCGCCTCAGCGCAGAGGGACAGCAAGGAGGGAAAGAGACTAGGACTTAAGACTTTTGCCTGCCATCACAGTGAGGAGGTGCCTGGTGAACTCACTGTGGTGGATGTTAATTTGTGTTTATTGTGTGTTTTGTTATTTATTAAATGTATGACTGCAAGGGCAACAAAATTTCGTTCAGACCGAAAGTTCTGAATGACAATAAGGGATACTTTACTTTACTTTTTATTTTCTTTAGTTTAGTTTCGTTTTGTTGGTTTAGTTTTGAGATACAGCGTGGAAACAGACCCCTCGGCCCACCGAGTCTGCGCCGACCAGCGATCCCCGCACACTAACACTGTCCATCGCTCACTAGGGGCAATTCACTATTTTACTGAAGCCAATTAAGCTACAAACCAGCACGTCATTTGAGTGTGGGAGGAATTGGGAATGTGCCAAAGATTTTGGGGGGGGGGGGGGGGGGGGGGGGGGGGGGGGGGGGGGGGATGGGGAGGGGGGAGAGAGGGGGGAGTCAGTCTACCCCACGACAGAAGGGGAGGAGTTGTACAGTTTGATAGCCACAGGGAAGAAGGATCTCCTGTGGCGTTCTGTGCTGCATCTTGGTGTGACCAGTCTGTTGCTGAAGGTGCTCCTCATGTTGACCAGGGAATAACATGTTGTCAAAGTTACACAGTCAGACCTCACATCACGTGATTTACAAGAACCTTCCTTTCAACTTCTCAGAACCTGGTTGCTGACTTTGGGTTGAAAAATATTTCTGTTCACCTCACTGTGTTTATTCAGTGTGATTTCTAACCAGTTCCTCATTTTACACAATGATTAATATCCCCGTCTGTCATATAGGGCGTTCAAATCTTCAAAATGTTTATGTGGATAGTTCAGTTTAGTTTAGTTCAGTTTAATTTAGTTTAATTTAGTTTAGAGACACAGAGCAGAAACAGGCCCTTCGGCCCACCTAGTCCGCACTGACCAGCGCTCCCTGCACACTAACACTATCCCACACACACTAGGGAAAATTTCCAATTTCTACCAAGCCAATTAACCTAAAAACCCGTGCGTCGTTGGGATGTGGGAGGTAACGGAGCACCCGGAGAAAAACTCACGCAGGTCACGGGGGCGAGAGCCGTGCAAAACACCCGAACATGACAGCACCCGTGGATGGGATCAAACCCGGTGTCTCTGAAGCTGGTGAGGGCAGCAACTCTACCTGTAATGTACCTTTAAGTGCAGGGATACAAGGGAAAACTGCAGATGCCGGAGGAACTCATTGGGTCAGACAGAGTCCTCGTGGACCCGAACTCGAAACATCACCCATTCTTCTATCCAGAGATGCTGCCTGTCCCGCTGAGTTACTCCAGCATTTTGAGTTTTATCTTACATTAACAAGCACTGGATCTTACATAACAAGCGCTGGGTCTACATTAGCAAAAACACTGGACTTAGATTTCACAAGCACTGGAGCTTACATTCACAAAGCGCTGGTCTTACATTCCACAAGCGCTGGACTTACATTAACAAGAGCTGGGTCTAATTAGGCAAGACACTGGAACTTACATTCACAAGCACTGGGACTTACTTCACAAGCGCTTGAGACTTACATTCACAAGCACTGGACTTACATTCACAAACGCTGGACTTTACATTAACAAGCGCTGGACTACATTCACAAGCGGCTGGAACTTACATTCACAAGCGCTGGACTTACATTAACAAGCGGTCTGGACTTACATTCACAAGCGCTTGGGACTTACATTCACAAGCGCTGGACTTACATTCACAAGCGATGGACTTACATTAACAAGCGGCTGGGTTACATTAGCAAACACTGGACTTACATTCACAATGCGCTGGACTTCATTCACAAGCGCTGGACTTACATTTCACAAGCGCTTGGACTTTACATTCACAAGCGCTGGACTTATTTAACAAGCGTGGACTTACATTCACAAGCGCTGGATCTTCATTATCAAGCGCTGGATTATTCACAAGCGCTGGACTTATTTACAAGCGCTGGATTAGATTCACAAAAGCACTGGACTCTACATTCACAAGTGCTGGGACTCTACATTAAACAAACACTGGACTTACATTCACAAGCGCTGGACTTAATTCACAAACATGGGACTCTTACATTAACCAAAAACCTGGGATTACATTCACACAGCGCCTGGGTCTACATTAACAAACACTGGACTTACCTTTAACAAACACTGGGACTACATTCACAAGCGCGTGGGGTCTTACATTAACAAACACTGGACTTACATTCACAAGCGCTGGGTCTACATTAACAACCACTGGGACTTACATTCACAAGCGCTGGGTCTACATTCATAAACACTGGAACTTACGATTAACAAACAATGGACTTACATTCACAAGAGTGGACTTACTTTAACAAACACTGGACCTTACATTCACAAGCGCTGGACTTTACATTAACAAAACACCTGGACTTACTTCACAAGCGTGCTGGACTATACATTAACAACACTGGACTTACATTCACAAGCGCTGGACTAACACTTAACAACACTGGACTTACATTCACAGCGCTGGGTCTACATTTTCGCCACTGCCGCCCCTGCACAGTTTTGTTTCTTTGTGCAATGTCTAAACGGGCACGCGTTTGAACACGAGCTGCGCGCTTCGTGCACGTGAGCAAGTGTGTCTTGCAAGTGTGTGTACACCACACACACACACAACACACACACTCAGCTTCACACACACACGCACTTTGCACTGGGCTCCTCATCACACATTTGAAGAGGTTGCAGAAATAGGTACTGTCCAAGAGGTTACTTTCGTCTTAGTTCCCCTTCATCCATCGGTCTGTGCCGACCCAGCGACCACCGCTCGATCGCCTGAGCTACTCAGCATTTTGTGTCTCTCTCTCTCCCTGTTACTAAAGCCCTTTTATGTATACCCTTTGGCACGCGTAAACGGACAATTTAGCCTACAAACCTCCACGTCTTTGGATTGTGGAGGGAAACCGGAGCACCCGGAGAAAAACCCATTGAAGAGAGCATACAAACTCCGTTACAGGACAGCACCCGGGTTTGGTCAGTGATTGAACCCGGGTCTCTGGCGTCGGTTGGTGTGAGGCAGCATACTCTACCAGCTGCGCACCGATGCCACCTTAAATTTTACAAGGGAAATTCAGTAACAAGGAGAGAGACTCCAAAACGCTGGAGGGAGTAACTTAGCGGGGACAGCAGCATCTCTGGAGAGAAGGAATGCGTGATGTTTCAGGTCGGGAACTGCTCTTCAGACTGAGTTACTCAGCATTCTGTGGCTATCTCCGATTTAAACCAGCGTCTGTAGTTCTTTCCTGCACAGTAAAAGGAGACACAGTAGGACACAGTTGGATTGTTTCTCTGGGAGTGTGGCAGGGCTGATAGATGAATATAAAATGATAAGAGGCCCAGATTGGGTGACTGTCAGAACATTATTCCGCGGATGGAAATGTCAAAGATAGAGGGCATGGCTTCAATCTGATGGGGGCAAGGTTTAAAGGTGATGGTGCGGGGCAGAGGGTGGGTGGTGCCTGGAACGTGCTGCCAGGGGTTGGTGGTGGGGGCAGGATCAGGATATGATGGAGGCGTTTAAGAGGCTTTTGGATCGGGACATGGCAGTGCAGGGAAATGGAGTAGGGATATGGATGACGTTGCAGGCAGAGGAGACATCATGTTTGGCACAGACCTTGTGGCCGAAGGGCCTGTTCCCATGCTGTACTGTTATAGATTCATAGAGGCATAAACATGGAAACATGTTTCAGCCCATCCAATCCATGCCAGACCAAGATGCCCCATCTAAGTTTTAGTTTAGTTTAGAGATACTGCGTTGAAAGCAGGCCTTCGGCCCCACCGACGGTCCGCACAGACCAGCGAGCCCCGCACAGTAACATTATCTATTAGTAAAGGACATTTAATTTACATTTATACCATGCTAATTAGCTACAACCTTGTACGATTTTTCGTGCGGGAGGGAACCGAAGATCTCACGAGAAACCAAGAAGGTCAAGGCCTGGCCTGGATAGAGTGGATGTGGAGTGGAAGTTTCCACTAGTGGGAGAGAAGAGTCTAGGATCAGAGGTCATTGCATTCAAATTAAAAGGATGTTCTTCCTTTAGGAAGGGTGGGGAGGTCGAGGAATTTCTTTAGTCAGAGGGTGGTGAATTTCTGGATTTCATTGCCACAGAAGTTGTGGGGGCCGTCAATGGATATTTTATTTTAAGGCACAGATAGTACAGGACTTCTGGGGTTACTAGGGAGAGTCAGGGAGACTGGGGTTGAGAGGGAAAGATAGATTAGCCCGCATGATTGAAAGGCAGAGTATACTTGATGGGCCAAATGATCTAATTCTGCTCCCATCACTTATGCGCTTATGAGAACTAGATGTATGGTGATGCTGGTCGGCACAGACCCGGTGGGCTGAGAAGGGCTGTTGCCACACTGTATCTCTAAACTAAACTATTTTGAGTGCTTCTGGACTAGGTTACCAGAAATCACCTTTTATGGAAATATGATTTGAATATATCTGGAAATAATGTCCTTGCTATTTGTCAGATCACATTTGAACGCATGTGTGGCGTCAGTCAGGGGAGAAGACTACATCAAAACCTTTGTTGCTTGTCGCGCCCTTTTAGATCGGCTCTCTTTGCCATGCTGCATGCAAAACTAAGAAATTTCACATAACATACTTAACAATGGTAGACAAAAAATGTTGGAGAAAACTCAGCGGGTGCAGCAGCATCTATGGTGCGGAAGTGAATAGGCAACGTTTCAGGCCGAAACCCATATCTATCAATTTAGGGCAGCATAGTGACGTAGTGGTAGTGTTTGCTGCCTGCACAGCGCCAGAGACCGTTGCTTCCATTCCCGACTACGGGTTGCTGTCTGTGTGGAGTTTGTGGCGTTTTCCCCGTTGACTGCGTGATGATTTCTCCCGGGATCACCGGTCCCCCCCCCCATACTGCAGAGACGTGCAGGTTTGTTAGGACTTAATTTGTTCTTGCGGTAAATTGTAAATTCCTCCCTCGGTAGCGTTAAGTGTGCGGGGATCGCTGGTCGGTGCGGACTCGGAGGGCCGCACGGCCTAGTTTTTCACCCTGTGTCTCCAAGTCAATTTTTAAAATCAATCAAATGTTCCAGGGGTGATACTTGCAAAATCTGACACAGACAGCACCTGAGTTCCCTGGTGCTGTGGGGCTAGTGGCTCTAAAAGCTGTGCCATTTTAGGATTGTAAACATTTTTAATCTTGACATCGTATACGTCACTTGCAGTTAGGGGGGGGAACACTTCTCGAGTTCTAATTCAGGGGGCAAACTCTGGAGAATCTTGAAGGAAAACTCGTACAGTGGGACAGGAGCTAGTTAGTTAGTTGTAGAACTACTATCTACGAATTTGTTGACCCTCGGATACCTTTGATTAGATTTGCTGGCTTTTCCTTGCACTAAACGTTATTCCCTTTTTCTGGTATCTTGTCACTCGTGAAGGGCCTCGATTGTATTCATGTTTAGGGGGTGGACGTAAGGGTCACAAGGTCATCGGGCTTGATGCACGGAGCCGCTCAATCCAATGGTGGTCATCGGCAGCTTCTCGGTATATGTTGTTTAATACACGTAAAGCGCGTAATTTCCTAGCTGTTAAAAAACCGCCAAAATGTTGAATTTCTTGCGCTGTAAAAAATTGTGGAGGAGTTGGGGTAAGCGTGAGAGGACTTGTACCCAATTCAGAATTTTCCAAAAGTGAAGCGAAATGGGCACTAACATTTGCCACCATCTAGTCTTCCGCGGCAACACTCTTTTGTTTTAAGGACAGACATTAAATTGCACCAGGGCTCCTGCAATTTTCCTCTCTAGTTTCCCGTAATGTTCCTCAGATATATATGATCAGGCCCGGAGATTTGTTCTACCTTCATAGGGGCAGAGGTTTGGGGTAACGTGAGGGGGGAACTTCTTTACTCAGAGGGTGGTGGCTGCTGTGGATTCAGCTTCCAGCAGATGTGTGGCGGCAGGATCGATTTTCAACATTTTAAGAGTAAAGTGGATAGTTATATGGAAGTGAAGGGAATGGAGGGGTATTATGGTCTGAGTGCAGGTAGATGGGACTAGGGGAAAACAAATGGTCGGCAGGACTGGAAGGTCCGAGAGGCCTGTTCTTCAGTGCTGTAATTGTTATATGGTTTTTATTAATGGTTATTCCGACCGTACACTTCAGTACTTCTTCGCGGTAGGTAACACTCTGACTGCCCTTTTTTGCCCCTTGTCATCTCCTTTTTTCAGTTTACTCCTTGATCCTGAATGCTCCAGGGAAGCACTTGATCGCAGCCTTGCCTGTATCTGTCCCCCATGCATCTTCTTGTTTTGGACCCAACGCCTCAATTTCCCTAGTCTGCCAATTCCTTACGTTTGTCTGCCTTTGACCTTCACTATAACAGGGACGCTACACATCCTGAACTTTGTCAGACACTTTATAAAAACATCCCACTTGCCCGTGTTCCTGTCTACGTCAAATATCTCGTTTCTATTTTCCCTAACCAGTCTGAAGAAGGAGTTCTCGACCCGACACTTCTCCCATTCAGAGATGATGCCTGTCCGATGAGTTACTCCAGCTTTTTTGGATCTATCTTTTGGGTTGTAAACAAGCATATACAGTCCTTCTAAAACATCTGGTAGAAGGGTCCCAACCGAACATCACCTTATCCATGTTCTCCCATGAGATGCTGCCTGACTGATGGGTTATGTCAGAATCGGTCATAAGTGGAGGAGCACAATTGGCTATTTGGCCCTTCATGTCTACGTTCTCATTCAAAGAGATTGTTGATTGTCTCTCTTCCTAATCATTCTCCTGCCTTCTGCCACCCATTAATCAAGACTATTTATAATCGCTTAAAATATATCCATGACTTCGCCTCCACAGCCGTCAGTGGCTAAGAATTCCAACAGAGTCTCTAAGAAATTCATCATATCCTTCTGAAAGAACGTTCCTTTAAATGGTGAGGCTGTGACCTCTTAGTCTAGATCTCCCACTAGTGGAAAAATCCTTCCACATCCACTTACCCCTCCACATCAATTCCCACCACCCTTCTCCCTTATGTTACTCAGCACTTTGTGTTCTTTCCTTGGTTAAACCCCCATCCGCAGTTAAGTTCTTGCTCAAAAGAATATTTTTCAGTCACGGCCTTTCATGAGTTTGTTGGCCGGTGTTTGGTTGCTGTAAATATCCTATGCTAGCAAGTCGAGTGGCGGAAACTTATGGGAGTTGATGGGGACTGGGGACAGTGTAGTATGTAGAAAACTGAAACAGTATGGAAAAAGGAGTCTGAAGAAGGGACTCACCCGAAACATCGCCTATATCCTTCGCTCCTTAGTGTGCTGCACCGGAGTTTCTCCAGCTCTTGTGTAAGTGGAACAAGGACAAACTGTCCAGGGGTGGCGCTCA